>JAQFVV010012434.1:1551940-2051927 GCA_028023455.1 Epiperipatus broadwayi
ACATGATGCTGAAGTATTTCAGGAAGAAGTTTTCTGTAAAAAAAGTTTGCCAGCACTGCAAAATATCAAACAGAAAAATGGACTAGCATGTTCTATTTGTGAATGTATTTGTGTAACCACTACAAAATTCATCTGTAAAGTAGTTTTTTTTATTTTTTATTATTGTTTTTTTTACCTTCTTGGCGTTAGAATGACTATACTTTTTTTGTGACAGACTGCTGTAAGTATAAATAATGGCAAATAATAATAATAATGTTATTTAAACAATCAATTACATTTCTTGATCTAATTTTTATTTAATTCAAGACTACATTTTCATAAAGAGTAAATAAATAATAGGATTCTTGACTGAATAATACTAATAACAAACAATGCTCCCATAAAATTCCAAGTTTTATTTGAAAATTACAAAAGCAAAAATGTTAATGATGGATCATAAAATAATATCCAAAATAAATTTAAAAATGTACATTATGTTACATTAATTTTTTTCTACAATCTTTATTTTAATTTAATGAATCATGATTCAATAGAATATTAACCTTACAATTTACAGTAGTCATTTTCAAATAGCTACTATAAATTGTAAAAAAAAAATTAAATAAAAAATCACAACAACTGAAATGCTTTTTATTATATATTAAGCCAGTGATGGCAAACTTTTTTAGGAATGGGCCAAAAAATAATAAATTTCAGTGGGCCAATATAATTTATTATAAAATGCAATAAAGACTCAGAAAAATAATATATTTTGAAAATTCTTCAATAATAATGTGATGAATGAAGCTGTGCCTGCATTTCAAGTTCCTCATAATCCAGTTCGAACTGGGATGTACTGATTCTGAGAAGTGAAGTTAAACATTTATGTGTCAGTCTGTTTCTAATACAACTCTTTTGAAGTTTCATTGTAGAAAACACCTGTTCACATTAATAGGATGAAGCAAACCGCTATCTTTCTGAATGTGAGATATCAGATTTGGAACATTGAGAATAAACTGTTTGAGGCGATTATTAGATTGCAATTCAATTAATTCAAATTGCAAGTCCGGTCTCACTACTTCACAGTCCACATTAAAAAACATGCTGAAAATATCCAAATCTTTTTCAATGGCACTGAAATCATGAAATCTTCATTCAAAATTAAGCTACAGTTTTCTCAGGCCAAGTTTGTCTTTATTTACTGGGGCTATCTTAAAGTGAGATGAGTCATTTTTAGTTAGCATATTAGCAAACAGAACAAGTTGTAGTTTAAAACCTTGTGAGATGGCCTCAGATATCGTCAATAAATTGATTTTTTTCCTTGCATTTTGACATTCAACTTGTTCGTGTAACAGAGATAATCTGTGAAAAATGCAAAGTCTGAAAATCATGTTGTATCTTCCAACATTTCACCCTCCACAAGCCACTGTTTCTCATGGAAGAATAGCACTATCTCATCTTTCAGCTGCCAAACTCACTCAAAAATGCATCCTGCACTAAGCCACCTTACTTTCATGTAATACAGCATATCAGACAGAGTATTCAGATTGTATGGACTCAAGAAAATCTCAAAATTGCCTGTAAGACCAAAAGATCAAATAGTATTTACAAGCTTCATGATTACATCAAGTCAGGTTTCATATTCAAGACAGATTTACACAGGATATCTTGATGTATAATGCAATGTTGAAAGATGACATTGTTCATAGATATTTTTGATTAAAGATCCCAATAAATCCAGATTTCCCCCTTGTCATACTTTGTGCTCAATCAGTCATAATATTAAGTATGTTTGTTATGGGTACTTTCAAAGATGAAAGCCTTTCCAGAAATTCATGAAAAATATTAGACCCTGTTTTTGTTCCCTTTAATGACCACATGCATGCCAATTTCTCAGTAATAGTTTTCATTAACACCTCTTACAAATAATACTAATTTAGCAATATCATGTATATCAGTAATTTCATCCATAGTAATGCAGCAGAATTTAAATTAACCAATCTTTGATTCCAACTGTGATATCAGATTTTTATTTATGGCTTTGATTCTAGAAGTCACAGTATTTAACAAATTGAAAGAGCTTCGTTATTTTTAGAAATATTCTATGCTACAATATAATTTGCATACATAGCTGCTTTCTGAGAAGTATTTATTTTCTTAAAAAAAAATTGGTGATCTGATAATTTTTTGCTAAGATTTTTTTTCATATTTGGACATTGTTTCATAATTGGAAGTTTTATGCTATGCTTTGAAGACTGCTATGGTTTCATTGCAAATGAGACATAGTGGTTTGTCCTTTACACCTGTGAAAAAATAGTTCCAGTTCCATTCATCTTTGAAAACATGGCACTGTGAATCAACTTTACATTTTTTTACAATTTCCATAATAAAACCAACAACAATATTATTTTTTTAACGATTTCACTAATATAACATGAACATTCAACATTTATGAAGTTGGAATGCATCGGTCTTTCCATCATCTTTCCATCCTGTTTTGTGCACATTCCCTATTATTTGATGTGGTCATGTGGACAAATATTAGTGACTCTGTTGTCATTAATATAAACTCATAAGCAGTAAATTCAAATTCTTCTTTCAAAATCTTGTTTCTATTTTATTTTTGTATTTAAATATAAAAGCAAATAAGTATATTTTAATAACTTTATGCATATTTATTAGAGCAAGTTCCATTTTTTGCACATGCAAAAGTTTTTAAATCCATTTCTATTTAAATTCTCACAACTATATTTTACAAATACAAAAAATATTCAAATTTTCTATAGAAATTTTCCCCATATACAAAAAACGGAATACCCCCTTAAATGAATTTTTTTTAAACATTAAAATTGAAAATTTCCATACTGTTGTTTTAAAATCTCAAGTAGGCCAAATAGAACCTCTTGGTGGGTCACATCTGGTCCGTAGGTCATGGTTTGACTATCCCTATACTAAGCCATGAAAACAAGTTCAATTTTTTGCTATAGGAAATCATTATAATTGTTTGTTTCTTATAAGAGATTCTTGATTTATGAAGAATTTTAGAGGAACCAATTGAGCTCAAGTAGAATATTATTGACTATTTACAATATATAATTAATAAAGAAGTTCTTATTTTTTAATTTTCAACTTTCTATTAACTATATTCAACATACATTCTTAAATACATCCACACATGTACATTAATGATTTTAATCAACATATAAATGATTTTATGGCTGATTAAATGTAACATTAGGAATATAAATTTATTTCACAAAATAAATACATCCAAATATATTACCAAGATGTATTACAATTCAAATTCTAACAAATCATTTTTAAACAAACCATGTCAGTACAGCTAGCTATCTTTTTGTTATACCAATGCCAATCTATTTTGTCGAATAAAAAGAGATCCAATTTGAAGTTTCAGCCTTTTTGAGTTTCGATACTTAATTTATTTATAAGATAACAAGCCAAAGATCAGATAAAAAAGATCTCTAAATCTTTTATCTGACAAAATAACTTGGTATTGATATAATAAAAAGGTAGCCATATTTACAGGTTTACTTAGATAATGATTCATTAGAATTTGGCTTATAATGTATCCAAATAATGTATTTGGCTATATTTATTAATAAAAATAAAATCATATTAAACATTATAATATATAAAACTGCCACGATCAGATGTTTGTTTTGACATTAAGTTAGATAAAATTTTGAAAATTTTAAGGAGGATTAAGATTTTTCTTCCAGATAGGGAACATATAGTCAATCTAACTAACCACCCCTCATTGGTTGTTAAATGAAGTTTAGCAAATATTAACTAGACAGTAATTATCCCGGATGAACTCAGAATGGTCAAATGAGTTTTGATGTTTCAATTTAAAAAAAAAAAAAAAAAGGACAAATTATGATAAAACCTTCACCACAAGAAAAATGCTATACTTCTATGGGTATGGAGACTATGATTTCTTATATCTTTAACATAATCTAACCACAATATCTTTTACTGTTTTCTTATTCTATATATTTTATATAGCATAAGTAGCCAATTTTATTACTAAACTAATACATTAATTTTATTACTTATGGTACAGTGGTTATTAGTTTCTTACCATGACCAGGATATTCTGCTTTCAGATGTAGTTAAACAACCAATTACTAGCCACTAACAAAAAAGAAGCCATAAAATCTTTATCACTAGACATACGACTAGCCTAGTAAACATTTGCTTCTCATTTGTTATTACTCCATAGAAGAATACTAAGACGCCATTGCCCTGTTATGAGAATTGAGATACATTTATTATATATACATATTTACTGATATATTCATATTAGTATTTTTTTTAACTAACATATATATGTATGTCTGTTTTGCTTTTATAATGTAACTAAAATAAAATTTATGATATAAATGTAGAAATAAATAAGGAAAAAGAAAAAAAAAGCAATTTTGCTCAATTGTGAATCCCAATCAATTGGTAGCTCTGATTAGATTGGTTATCTCTTGTTACTGTGGCAATAAGCTGCATTAGCTCTTTCCCTTATTCTAAACTCACCCCTCCTCTTTGACTGACAATAGCCAGAATCTTCAGTAAGAGTTTTATGCCAAGACCAATTCTAATTTTCTGTTTTCAATGTGGCTTTATACCATATTATGTGGAATGAAAAGACAGCCATTGGAAGGGCAAAGAGAAAAGCAGTTAAAAAAAAAAAGCTTCGATTATGCACCTTATCATAAGGAGACGTCTTCTGTGCAGGAAAAGCAAAAGTCCTCTTTGTTTGTAACCAATTGTATTTAGTGCAGTTCATTAAAGACTGTAATAATCTCAAGTCATGGCCTAGAGGTACAGAAATAATCAATTAAATTTCCCATCATGCTTTTCACCTGCATGCCAACAGCAGAATACCTTTAGATCCTACGCTCTGCCCCTGATTGCATTTTGTTTGCATATGAGATTTTGAGTTTCGATTAATCTCAGTTCAAACAACTAATGATATGAAATATTAATTTCCTCGCTTTCTCTCCCTCTTACTCACACCTCACGAGTTTTACCTGCTTTACTTTTCCCATCCCCTCCCCCTCCATTTTACCACTCATCCCTAGCAGCGCTCCATATTTCTAATCACAAGTCATTCTCTAAATGGTTGTTTCTGATTGGCAATAGAAAGTTTAATTTTTTTCAGCTGTCTATACACCTTGGTTTTTATTTCACTTTGATTGAAGTTATACTCTAATCAGGCAAAAAAATGATAAAGAAGTTTAAAATACTATGGTTATTAACTATATTTTATTATAATTCATATTTAACATTCATATTTTATCTGTGTGATAAATGCATTATGTAAAAAATGTTTGTGTGTACATGTTACATTCTAGGACAAAATTTAACTCAAAATAATATTTTAACGGATTATTATGATTGTAAAAAATATGATATTCATATTTGTAAAGTGATAAAACTAATTGTCATTTTAAACAAAGGATCCCGTGACATAACGATTCGTGTATGTACCATCCTTATTATCCGGAGTTCGAATCCAGGTAAAACAAATATTTTCAAAAAGTTCCAACGAAGCTTAGGATTTTTTCTTTCAGCTAGCCAGCCTATAGAAAAGCTAGTTAATCATCCAACTATTGATCAATAAATGGGTATTTAACTATTAGCTTGAGGGTAAACAAGGAAGAAAAACTTAAATCCTCACAACCTGATATTTAACAAGACTGGTGAATATTGCATTTTTCTTCATTGATTTTCTGGAGAAGGATAATAAAGGAACCTTTACCCTGCAGTGGATTATTTGAAGATTATTTTATCTACTCCTTTTAATACAATTTGCAGCATTATTTATATAAAGGATACGCACACACACATATATATAAATATTTTTTGAACATTAATGGATATGTATGTTTAGCTTTCATACCAGAACAGACTAAGACATTATATTATAATATTTGATTGACACTAGTGACTGTTGGCCACTGTTTGGTGCCCCTTTAACACAATTTATTCTAGTGTTTAAGTTTTAAAGCTGTATAGTCCTTTATATCATTAAGATGAACACTATGCATATTACAGACTTAAATATATATACTGTTTCAAATTCAGAGTAAAAAAAAAAAAAAACACCCACAAAAAAACAAATGAACTAGGAAAGAATTAACTTTTTTACCAAGAACTTAAACTAATCAATATACACATTATATATATTCTTGCTTTTTTATTTTATTTTAATGCTTTATTAATAATCTTCAGATAACTAATTATGTTAATGATTAAACATTTTCCAATTTCTCACAGGAAGACAATGCCAATGTCAGTCTGATAGCATCATTTCACTAATAGTAGTATTAAGACAATTCTTTTCTTTTATGTGCTTAATTGTGTTTATAAGTTTTGTTCAATTTATTGCTAAAACAGTTCTTATAATTATTATAAAAAATTTAGCCTCAAATACTAATAGCTTTTTATTATTCTTATTATTTCCTCAATCAAGACTGAATTAAGAAATTTTATTCACCAGCTTGCTACTCTATCAATGGAATAACTATATATTTTATAATATAATCAGTTTCTTGAAAAATCAAATGATGTTTGAATATCAAACTAAGAAACTGAATATAATATTTTCATTTAGTTGATCAAACTGAGATTTCCTTTTTTGTTTTAGCTCAGCTAAGAACCAAACCAATATTTCTGGAAATTTATCAACTGCACAGAATAATATATATGTAAAACAAAACAACAACTAATAATTGTGCTAAAATAAAATAATAATAATAAAATTCAATGAAGTATAAGAAGATTAGAGAATTCAATCAAATACATAAACTGTGCAAAGAGAACTTTGAAAAATAAAAAAGGTAAGAATTTAAAAAAATGCATTTAAATAATTAAGCTAAAGATGTATTCACATATAAATTAGTTGTATGCCATACTCAGAAGTAAATATATAATGAAGATTTTTTGTCTAGTTAAGAAACACAAATGTCTACAAGAATTTTATTTAAATCTATTGAATGAATTAAAGATCTTATTTTATAATAAGAACAATGATTATTGAGAAAGCATAAGAGAGAAGAAAATTCATTTCATGTAGAGTTAAAGGTTAAGAAAACTGTTTTTGACAACAACAAAAACAAAAAGAGATATTTATATTTTAAGATACAAAATAATTACAGTGAACTGAAGAGAAGAGCAGAGTGGAGCACAATAAAAAAAGTAACCTAATAAAGTATATAAAATCTCTCGTTGAGTAGAAACACATCATACTGAGAATATTAAAATAGTTTTCAATACTAAGTCTCTTTATTTGCAACCCATATACTCTTCCTAAACAGGCAATTTTTATTTTTATTTATCTTCGAAAGACAGATGAAATAATGAAGTAACAACAATACTATGACCAAATGATAACACTTGGGCATCATTAGCAATTGCTTTTTAACTTTCAAAACAACATATTCTAATATCTTAATATTTTGAACCTTGTCACTAACTTTAATAAATTCTTAAACCATTAAGATACATATTAAATGTGCACAAATAGAATCAATGTATGCTTTTCCTTGATATATATCACTTTCTGGCAAAAAGCTAAATATGTCTATAGACTATTAATTAAGCTTGTGGATCTGTAGATATATACAAATAAATTGACTTAGATTCAGAATGCTACTGTTTACATTTTTCAAGCCAATACTTTGAATGAAGTAAAATAAGTAAAAATTGTGAATGAATAAGTAAGAGTGCTTCCTATCTGAATCTTACAGTGAAAATTTGTATTATTATCTACTAACCTATCATTTAAAAATTAAAGCAATTCTATTACTGAAATATAATAAATAAAAGACAATATGGTAAGATTAAATACAACTTATTAAGGTTATATTTGATATATATGCAGAGATATTAACATCACCACTAATTTATACATACATTACGAAAAGCTTACATAAAACTTGATGGAGTGAGTTAGAGATCACTAATATATAATGTACATTAAATGTAAAATAAAGAAAACATTATTCTCTGCTACAGAGTACATAATCCTACATAAAATCATTTATAATTTTAAAAATTTGAAACAATATAACGAAAAAAAATATCAATTTTTCTACAATCTTCTAATTGAAAATTTTAAAAATCTTTTCAAAATATATTAGTCTTTTATCACTTTCTTTACTGCAATCCTACAATTTCACCTTTTACCATTAAGATTTTTCTTAATTCAGTGAAATTATTATTATTATTTTTAAAAAAAAAAAATGAAATAAAACTTACTTTGAGTTTTCATCATCAATTTTATGTTAAAAGTCTTTAATAGTAGTATATAGACTAAATTATAATTCGATTTTTTTTTACCTTCTCTTAGAATAATTATCCATAGAAAAACTTACCATAATTTCATACATTCCCTTAACTTATTTCTTACTCAATACTATAAATTTTTATAACTATTAATAAGAAAAAATTCTCTTCTTGGTGAAAGCTTTACGGCTATACTATTAAAAATTTAACCTCCCCCCCGTTTTAGCATAGCTTCCTCCTTTCCGGCTTTTGGCTAATTATAGACATTCTTGTTCACAAATAAACAATTCGTTATATTTATAAAATAAAATAAAAAGTCAGTCTTAATAGTAATTACCATACTAATAAGTTACATTAACAAAATTACAAACATACATATTTATAAATAGCAAATCTTAAAAACAAAATAATCATTACAGATCAGTGTATATACACACATGCGTTGTATATTATTTTTTCGGATTCATTAACCAAATTAAAAAAATAATCTTCAGCTATTTCTAAATGGTCATTGATTTTGCCATCACATGGCATGATCCCTAGACCACTCAAAAAAAAAAAAAATTAATTACGTTTAAAAAGTCGCAAATGAAACACTGAATTAAAATTATATTCAGATAAAAAAAATATTATTATTTTTTTTTTTTCGTGTGAGAAAATATGCTATAATTATTTCAAAAGAATCACTCCCTACTCTATTATCATCTACTGTAAGCTTGAGCGATCAATGGCTATCAGGCAGTTTATTAAATTTAAATCCTCATATTCAGACCATTTTACGATTCTTTTATTATAGGATATTCAAACTAAAAACTTGAAATTCAAACTAAAAACTTGAAATTCAAACTAACCTAAGATTTTGAATTCAAGTCAACCTACTGAGCTGACTCCAATATAATATCTAAAAATTTTATTAGTCTCACTTCATTATTAAATGCAAGCTTCTTATTCCCTAAGAATGCTTCTCCAGTTTACACAGTAATGAAAAGCATGAGCAGTTTCCTATTTTATTGCCATCATTTAAATTTCCATCCAATGACTGATTTCTGGCTCTAGCATTTATCAATGGGCTTTGGGATAAAGTTGGAAGCAATGCCTCATATTGATAAAGACAAAAATTCAGTTTGAGAGTTAGGTTAAATGTAATAAAAGGGTCTGGTCATCAGTGTTTTCTCACAGTAGAACAGGAAACAGTTTTTGTTTAATCATATTGTGTGAGCTAGACAATTAAATGATTTGCAGTTATTATTAACATTCCTAGACAAGGTAATAAAATGTCTGCAGTTAATAAAGAACTGTGAGGACTGAAGTATATAGATAGTAACTGAAGTCATATCTATATGACTGTTCAAGCAGGTTGACTTGAATTCAAAATCCTAGACTGATTCAAATTTCAGATTTTTAACTTGAATAGAAAAATGAAGTAAAAGATGATTTCTGGAACCATGACTGTATTATTTCAGACCTGGGATCCCAAAATCTTAAGGAAAAATCAGAAAATGGTCTTAGGATGAAGGTTTAAAGGGAACAAAGTATTGGGTAACCACTGATTAATCAAGCTTGCAGTAAAAACAGAAGAATAGGAAGCTTGTCTTGCTTTTATCATATTGCATAAGCTAGACAATTAAGTAATTTTTCTATTATTATTTCAAATATGTATATTTATAAGTGATAGAAAACTGGTGTGATTCATTTTCACTTCTTAAATCATTAAAATGAGGGGGGGGGGGAACAATTTAAAAATTAAAAAAAAAGCAACAAGATATCTAATTATTAACAAAAACAGTTTTTAATATATTACTGAAAACTTTTGGAGTAATCTTTTATCAGACCCTAAAGTGAGTTAAATATATGTAAAATTCACTTTATAAAATATATTCATCAATCAGTCTCATAAATTTTTTTATCTAATTCATAGAAGATAACAAGAGTGCCGAACTGGTGGCTTGCTAGACACATGTTTATTTTTCTGATTTGTAAGAAAAAAAAGAAGAAACACAGTGCATTATGAGGACTTGCAAACTATTTAACAAAATAGTAATAAAAAATATACAGCAGCTCTTTCAGATAGAGTGTGCAGAAGCTCCATGGAGACTAATCATATTGAATGAGCATGGGGACATGGCATTATTCTTTGCTGAGCTATATTCCATTGTGACAACATCAATTTTGAAAAATGGAGAAACACGATTGACAGTTAAGGAACTGTGTTTTCAGAGTAATAAGCAGTCATTTTCCATAACCTTTCTAACTCTTCTGTATTTTTCTTATTGCTCACATGATTATGGTTATGACCCAATTGATGTTAGACACACATGACAAATAGCAAAGAAATTCTCTTTTGAGCATGCATAGTGCAAAATTTTTTGTCTCTTATACTTTTAACCAGAGCATTCAAATCACTTTTATTCTTTGCCAATACATTGTTTTTGATATATTTTTGTTATTAATATAGAAAATATTTTGGCAAAAATGTAAGTAATTAAACTACAATTATTACACTATTAGCAATCTGTTGGATTATTAAACAATTATTAAATTTTATAATCAATATTTTTTAATCAAGAAAATATCACTTTCAGAACCAACAAAGAAAAGAAAGATTGATGAGCAGGAGAAAAAATTTCAAGTGAGATAGGAATTAAATTATTTCTGCATAGATATGAAAAATAAAACGGTTAGTATTATATGTGATGAAATCATTAGAGTTATTAAAGAATATCATATTAAATGTTTATTATGAAACAAATCATAAGAAACAAGACTTATCCTTCCAAGATAAATTAAGAGAAAGTAAAGTGAAAACTTTGATGAACTCACTTCAAAATCAGCAACAAGTGTTTTCAAAATTTATGAAATGCAACAATTCAATAATGAAATCTAGTTATGAAATTAACTATTGTTCTGTGATATACCTTCATCAAAAAGTACAATGCTAAATAGAATAAATTAGATGGCAGGCAATCTGAGGGATCAGCTGGGTAAAGTAAAAAATCATGTATTTCTCTGATTGATTAAATATCAATGGACAAGATGTTGCACAAGTTGCTTTGTCTTTTCATGGTTGCGATGAAAACATCTATATCCATAGAAACACCATTGCTGAAGATATTTTTGATGTGGCATAAAGCACTTTGGAGAAGTTCAATTTTCCTTCAAACAGACTCATTGATGTGACAACTGACAATTCGAAAGCAGTGATGGCAAAGATGAACTTGTATATGTGTTGAAAAGTTAAAGAAAATCCATCCAAATAAACCAAAACTCAAGTCATTCTATTGCATTATTCATCAATCAAATGGGCAAGAATTTGCTTCTTTATTACACAGAAATTTGTTAGTTATCTTGCCACGAAGTTTTGAAGAACTTATATTTGCTTATAACTGTTTTTTTAAATTAAAAATCAAGATATATCAATTTTTAAAGGATCCAGCATGGATGCAAGATTTAGTATCTTTAGTTGACATTACCAACCATTTGAACAGTCTCAACATTAAGTTGCAGAGAAGAAATAAATTAATAAAGGACATGAATGGCACAATAGCAAGTTTTGTATAAAAATTAATACTGATGGGAAATTATCTGAAAACTTGTATCCTGACTTGCTTTTCTATGTGTGAACAGTGTGAAACTTTTTCACAATATTGTAATAAAATTAAAAAGATTAAAGATTAATTTGACAAGCTCTTAGTAGATTTCTCAAAAATGTTTTCTCTTTTCATAGGAAATTTTTCTTTTGAAATTAAAGAACTTTCCATGGTCTTATGAATGGAACTTACTGATCTGCAGAATAACTCAATAAGAAAAATATAGAAGTTGGAATTCCAAAAATATATTATTTAGTACAAAACTACTCTGAGATTAAGAAGTTTGTTGTACAAATTCAGTGCTATTCTGGAATTGCATACATGTGCAAACAATGGTTTTCAAGCATGAAATTTAATAAAACTCAAAGAACAAGACTAACTAATGAAAATCTTTTCACCACAATGAAGGTTGTGCATTCCCAATCCTTATCTCCAAGTTAGATGAGACAAATGATGGTAAGATTCTAGCAAAATAAAATATAATAAACCAGGATTTTTTTAAATTTGGCAATAAATCTTAGTCTTTTATTGTGTATTATCATCGATTAGTAAATTATAAAAATGTTAACAATAATATATTAATTGTTTATTCTGTATATTTCCTTTTAAGTGTTTTTTGTTATATATTTGTAACTTAATTGTAATTATTCAATAATGTAACAAAAGAAATTGATTTTAGTTTAAGTTTGCTATTAATTAGTTATTTATTTAAATATTAAATAACTGTGAAATATGAAAAGCAGAATGAGTAACATACGAATATATCATATGTGGCCTGCATGAATTTTGTCTATTAGAACAATGACCAATAGCTGAAGTAAGTTGGACACTCTTGATGAAGAAGTTAAAAAATAGTCTTTGTCTAAAGCAAAGATGGACAATCTCTGGCATGAGAGCCAATTCTCATCCTCGAAAGCCCTCAAAATGATCCTTTGATATTTTCAGAGTATATATATATAATAGCTTTATACAAAACTTCTATTTGAACATATGCATAGTGCAAATATTGAATTAAGAATTTTTTAAGTAAAATAAAATATTTGTTATTTTCTCAACCACATCTTTTCCTTTCTCTGATCTTGATTATAGTTCTACTTTATTCAATCACAGGAACAACATTTTAATAAATTTTGCATGTGTATATATGATGTCATTTTGTTTGTTTAATAGTGATTTTCACAAATGAACACCATGTACTAGCAAAAGTAAAATTCAAATTTTATTTCATTATTATTTTGCATTTAAGTTTTTTTTTATTAGGATGGTTATATGAAGTAAAATAAAAGTTGTCATAGAAAACCATGCATTTCAAGAGAAATGGACCAGCATATTTTTTTTATTGAAAGAAATAGTAAACAGATGTGTCTAATATGTCTGGAAAGTATTTCTGTTAATAAGGAATAAAATATTAAAAGGAACTATTCATCACAACATTCTGATTACAACAAAACTGTTAAGGAAGTAAAAAAAAATATTAAATTAAAAAACTTGAAAAGTTTAAGCTGCAGACAAATGTTATAAAAAGTACAACTGAGTCACAAAATTCTATGAAAGCAAATTATATTATTTAAGAAAAAAATAGCAGAAAATTTGAAAACATTTTCTGAAGGGAAGTTTATAAAAAAAAACTGCATCCTAGATTTTTTTAGAATTAATCTGTTCTAAATTAAAAAAAAAAGAAAAGAGAGAATATAAATATGTCATGTAGGACAATGAATTGAAAAATTGTCAGTAAATGTGGAACAAGACATTAATACAAAAAATGATTTGTTTTAAATGGTATTTAATAGTGCTTGATGAAAGAAAAGATCTTACAGACAATGATCATTTCTCAATTTTTATTAGAGAAATTGAAAAATGATATGAGTGAAAGTGAATTTAATGAAAATTTAATATTTTCTCATCACATAATTTATTAGCAAAATTTATGTTCTAAAATTATTAACTTGGAGAATGTAATGAGTGTTGTAGTTACACGTATAAATGAAATTAATTTCCAAATCAGTGCTTTGCCACCAATAATTCTTAAAATTTCTTGAAGATTCTGTACTCAATTATGGGTATTTAGCTTATTATTATTATAAAGTTCGATGGTTTTCAAAAGAAGTTATGTAAAAAGATTTTAGAATTAAAAAACAAGTTGACGTTCTTCATGAAAATTAAAGGAAACCCATACCATAACTAATTAATAAAGAATGGTTGTGTGATTTGATAGTGATATAATCACCCATTTGAATGATCTAAATATGAAAATTACAAAAAAGAAATCAGCAATCGAATTATAGGAATATGTTTGGAATTATATGAACATATTCTTGCCTTTCAAAAAAATTGATAATTTTTCAAACCTTGTTAAATAATAATAGTTTCTTCAATTTTACAATGTTTACCAATACTTTTAATAATACTTATCCAAAACAAAAATATATTGATATTTTATAATATTTTAAGAAAATTGCATAATAAATTTCAAGAAAGATTCTCTTATTTCAAAAGCAAAAAAATTATTTGGGAAATATTTTCACATTTTTTTGTATCTGACATGAATACAATTCCTGAAAATATCAGATTGAGATTATAGAACTTCAACAGAAAAACACGTTTAAAAATGCAATTTATGGAATTATTTAAAATTTATTTTTTTAAAAATTTGAATTCTCAAGAATTTCCAAACTTGATTGACATATAAGTGCAAACATTTTTTTACATAAAATCAAAGCAAAGATCACATATAATCAGTAAAAAATTGGAGCACACCTTGAATATTGCTACTGCTAAAATTGAGCCAGATTAAATTTATCAAAAAATAAGCTGTGGTAGGGACACATTATTTTTTTTAACAGATTAATACCTTTTTGTTTTTAGTATGAATAATGATTTATGTTTTATACATTTATGTTTTATAACATGCAATATTAAAAATAAATAATTAATAATGAATTTTTAATCTACAAAATTATTTATGGCTCTCATTTAAAAAGAAAAAAATGAAATTAGCCTACTAGTTAAAAAAAATTGCCCATCTCTTGTTTAAACATTTGTGAAGATGGCATTTTACAATGGTAATTCCCAAGTCAATCTAATGTGATAATTGTGAGATTTGGAAGCCATTTAATAAATTTTCCCATTAAAGGGGGTGGTGGAGAAATAAGGAGAGTACTCACAAATAATTATAGAAAAATTTCTTTTGACTATTGCCTTTGATAGAATAATCTACTTGGTCTTGGGTGTCAATTTACATTAACTTTTCATAACTTTATAGATTGTTAGTTAAATTTGTATGCCAAATTGTCATTGGTTAGTGTAGCAACACCTAAAAAGTGAAGAGAATAATATCAATTGAAGCACTGTGTTCTATACTACATTGTGCATTATTACTAACAGCTGAATGTATTCGGAAAAATATGAAGTTTTTATTTTTTGAAAAATATTTAATAATTCAGCAAGATGATGGAAATAGACTAACATATAACTAAAAGTAGTTGCAGAAAAAAGTTTGCTGATAACTGAAAACCGATCTTTTGACATCTCTATCCAGCAATAAAGAACCAAACAGGGCAAATTCCTAATGTTAACTCCTTACATTCTTGTAAGGAACATATTATGGGCTGCTCACAAGCATGCACAACAGTGTGGAGAGTTTATTTGCTTTTTCACTCTTCAAGAATCATCATAGTCTTTCTTCTTAGATGACTAATAATTCTAAATTGAAATATCAACTGAATTCTTTTGAAGGCAGAATGAATGTGTATGTGAGTGAATTTTTTCTTTTTAATAGATATTTATAATCATGGCAAACAATTTAATTAAATTAAGGCTTTTATTCTCAGAGGCTGTAAAGTCACCAGCCAAATAATATTTTAAAATTATCATGGGTGACTTTAATGATAGAATTAATAAATGAATGAAAGTATTGTGGGTAAATTTGGTTATATGATAGAAATGAGAGAGGGACACAAATTTGTGAAGATCATATAAAAAATAAAAATATATATTACGAATTATTTCTTTAGAAAAATGCTAACCAGAAATAGATATGCAAGCATCCAAATAAAGGTATAATAAAAATGAGTTATATTTTGATTAATTAACAAAAAATATATATTTCAGGAAGTGATCATTGATTAGTGAGATATAAGATACATGTTAATGCAAAACTGAGAGTCAAAATATATTAAGAAAAACAGTATTAACAGTTGATATTTCTAACCTTCAGAAACCCTTCAATGAATTTAAATTGCAAATTATTTTAAAATATAAACGAATTTTGAAGATGGTTTAGACTTGATTGAAATCAATAAGAAGATAACTGATGTACTACTAAGAACTACAACAAAAATAGCTGGTACAAAAAATAATAATAATTTACTGCCAAATATTCTACTGAGACAAGAAAATATATGAAAAAATGAAATAATATGAAATGAACTATCAACAAGATTTAAATATTTAGAGTTTTGTAAAAGAATATGAAAAAGAGTTAATAATGATATAAGAAAAAATAATTATGAATTGGTAAGAAAAGCTGTAGAAAAGAAAAAGAAGTGTAAAACAACATCTTGATATTGGAAAAAAAGTTATTTCTGCAATAAGAAGAAAAACTATTACTAAAAAGAGAGTTAACATTTTAAAATATGTGGAAAAAAACTATAAAAATTATACAATAATAAATAACAAAAAAACAAATATCTCATACAATTATTATATCTTCAGATTTTCACAGCATTTAAAATAAAGAAGTGACACAATTAAATCTATGAAGGGAAAAGCTCCAGAAACCTATAAAATTATAAGCAATTTCTTAAAAGAAGCAGGCGAAAAAGTAGAAAAAACTGTTGGCAAAGTTACGCACCAAATATCTAAATAATAAACATATACCAGATGATTGGAAGAATGCAGTAGTAGTATTGAAATTTAAAAAGGTGATAAAGACAGTATTAGAAATTGCAGATCTAACAGCCTTTTATAAATTGTCTACAAAGTCTTTGTCAAGATATTACAACTCATCTTCAGCAAATTTTAGATTTTAGCCAACCAAAAAACAACCTGATTCACATCCAAATATTGAATAATGTTTTGGATTTGAAGATTATCAAAAAGCATTTGATTCTATAAGTATTTCTTCACTAATTAAAGCTTTGGATTATCAAGATATAAACAAGGATATTATCATGCTCTGATGAATTTTCATCTAAATACAGTGATTAGATTATATGGTCATACTCAGAAGATCAATATTAAAAAAGTATACAAAGGCTATTTCCATCTCTCCAAACTTTTTGTAGCAGTTTTACAATAAATATTTTGTGAATTAAAATTGGAAAGGGAGATAAAATAAATAGAGATTATTTTAAGACATCTAGATTTTTCAGATGATGTGGTTGTTTTGCAAATAATGTTTTAGACTTTGCAAGAGTTATCAAAAAAGTAAGAAAGTAGAACTAAGAATAAATATTCAATGAATTTTCTCAGAAGAAAATAAAGATTGATAATTATGAATTAGAAGAAGTTATCAACTATAAATACCTTGGTCAGATTATTAATGCAGAGAAAAATATAGTGGATGAAATTAATCATAGAAGTAAACTTTGATGGAGTGCTTTTGACAGAAATAATTTATTAGATATTCTTTTTATCATGTTACCAGCAACAAAAACAGGTTAAAATGTGATACATGAGTGAGAAAACAAACAGATATCAATAACATTATTTGAATAGAATTAAGAAATTGAAATGAGATATAGGCTTAAGTAGAATCCCAAGAGAACATAAAAGATTCAGAGATTACATGTGAGATCTGTGGATAAAATAAGCAAGTTTGTCAGTGTGTTGTAGAAAAGAGAAAGTAGGGATCAAAGAAATTAGATTAGACTTGGAGAGATTTTCATGCTGCAGAGAATCAATAATGATTGAAAATGATAATTACAAATATATTTAATTTATTAGTGTATATAGATAATTTATATATATATATTAGACTAAATAAAACCTTCAGCTATGATATAATTAGTCAACCACTAATTGAGCAAAGTGTAGCTAAACTATATAACCTAATAATTAACAATAGCATTACTCTGGGTTATGTTAAGCTAGAAGATAAACTTGTGCTCAAACTTATACATGAATAATAAATCAGAACAGATTATACTTTTTTATGAGAATTTGAAGTATAGCCAACTTCTCTGAATGTTTACCAGCAAACAAATAATTCCCTCTGAGAGCAAGTTATATATATTAAAGATTTTCATGAAGTTAAAATGTAAACAATGTAATTTATTATAAAGGAAATCTTTCTCTACATTAAACTAGATAAAACATTTCACTTAACATAAATCAGACAAATGCTATTGTTAATTATTAGATTATATGATTCATCTTGTACTATCTGTTTTAATAGGTGATTGTCTGATTAGTGTATCTGAACGTTTTATCTAGTTTAATACATGGAAAAATTCGCATTATAATTTCAATGTTTATGTCTTATGTCCATGAAAATCTTTAATATCATGCATAATACATTCATATAAAAAATAAAATATTAAAATGTAATTTGTTTTGTGTATACATATGTAAATATATATTTATATATGCACAGGTAATTTTATTTTTTTATTTTAGGTAAATTACGTTTTTTTAAAAGTCAAAAATATATAATATGAAAATTTTATTACATGTATCTAAAATCATCTGTTACAAAAAAATTATATAATACTACATCATTATTTAATGCCCTGAAAAAGACTACCAATAGGTCAAAATGTTGAAGAAAACTATAATTTAAAAAAACCCATTAAAAACAATAAAGACTGAAATTGTAATTTTAAAAATATCTTTTTAAGTGTGTATACATATATGGACAACATATATATATAGTACGTGTACACAGACATATATATGACATATTTATAAAAAAAATAAAACTGATTATAGCATATAATTAAATGCACAATGTATAATAAGAGAGAGAGAAATCATAACACAAAATACTATAAACAAACAATTTTAAAACAATTAAAATTTTGTTCCAGATGATGATTCAAAGTCAAACATATATTTCTATCATCACTTGTTTTTTCTAAAGCCATATTAAATCTATTGAATAAATGTAAATAAAATATGTTAGATTAAAAAAAAAAGTAATAAAGTTAGTAAATAATAGTTAAAAAACATTATGACATATATACATAATATCATTTCAATGAATAGGGGAAGAAAACTAAAAATATTATTGCATGAATTAATGGATTAGCTATTATTCAAATTATTTTTAATAGATTAATTAGACTTCATGAGTTATATAAGAAATTATAGCATATTTCCTCCCTCCTGCTATAGCCATAATCTCAACATCAACACTTTTAATTAGCAATACCAATAAAACAAAATATAAAACTATTATATAGTAATAAAATATTTTTTAACTGTTCACTGTACATATACAATATCTGCACATACCTATATATGTGTGTTAAAAATGCATATGATAATAAGGTTCACTCACTATTATTCATACTTACTATATTCAAAATGGTTCGAAATCAAATGATGTGGAAAGGGATCTATTATATATAAAGGCATTTTGCTTTGACATTCCAACAAGTATTGAATAAACAAAACAAAAAAAATGCAGACGGAGAGGATTTTTTTTTGTAAAAATATATGTTGTTTTTTGCTTATTATTTTTGCAATAAAGGACACAATTTCAAACAATTGGATTATTTACAATTTTTATATATGCTAAAATTTTTACAAATATATAACTAAGTAAAGCAAGTGAAAGATAATGAAAATTAGACATAAATAATAATAATAAACAATCATGAACAATGCAAAGTTATTATTAATATATGTATAAGACAAAATGAAGTTAATGATAGATCCAATATGAGATAAAAAAATTTATATACTATTGTCTTTAATTTTCAATAGACATGATGCTACTTATAATAGTACACAGTTTCAGAAGTCTATAATATCTTCGAATATTGTTCTGTGATATGTAAGCTACATATAAATATCGCGTCAAACTGATTATTCTCCAATAAGCAAGCATCAACAAGTCAATATTGAAATAAATAATTAAATTGTTTTTTCCTTGAAAATTCATATGAAGTTCAAGCATTGGAAATAACAGATCTGGAATCATGGTCATAGACCTTGAGCCTGATCCTGTCATACTTTCACTGCATTAAACCACTCAAAACACCAATGATTCACAAATAACCACTAATATTGCACTGAAATGATTTTATATAACATATATGCAGTAAATATATTATATAATTAGAAGAATTTATATAAAGCACACACACAAAAAAATTCTATAATCATGAATATATTTTTGTACTATACTTTTGGTAAATACATATATACTGTACTTAAAAAAACAACAAAAAACATTTCTTTCTACCCCCCCCCTCCCCAATATATTTTGATTATTACTAATACTATTTTCTGAGATTTCTCCCATAGTTCATGAATAATTCTGATATATCTATGACTGATTTATTAATTTCATCAAACATTTACATCCTAATCATAAATGATTGATCAATGATTTATGTGGAGATTGCTCCTTGGCTGCACTAGTGTAGATTACAACTGCTAAACGGGTCATAACCCATAATAAGTTATAAAAAAAAATAGAACCGTCAATTTTTGAAATAATTTGTTTTTAAATAATTACTCTAATGTACAAGTATATGTGTAAAGACACACATGAGATTGTGTACAACAATTAAAAAAAAAAAATCACAGTTGTCTGTATGACAATAAGACATGTCAACGTTTGTTAACTAAATGATATTCTTTCTCTATCTTTTCTCCCGGATTCACTGACAGAGAATGTTCGTCTCTCTACCTGTTTCATATCAACTCTACAATCACCCATCACCCTCACGGCCACCTCCACCTCTCATTCGAGGTTTCTCTTTCCCAGGTTTGTACATTCAGGAAAACTGCAAAGCAAGCTGACACATTAATATTCTATTGTCTGCAATCAAGATAATGCAGCCAATATGCAAATTAATCTAAGCATGATGGAAGGGGGGGAAATACCTACTGAGAATTTATATATATGAGTGGTATATAATAAATTTGACATCTTTTTGCTTATATATATAATTTTATAAGTATAAAAGTGAAAAGAAGGATTTTTATTTTCATTTACAAAAGTAAATATAAGGAATTTGAACACAGACTTTAAAGCTAATAAACAAAAACGTAAAGCCTGAAAAAGACCCTCATTCACTTTGCTTTTTTTTATAAAGAAAAATAATAACAATAGGTTTTTTTTTTAAAGTGTATAGAGAAAGCATTTAATAATTCAAAAAATAAATGATATTGGATTCTATGATAAATTTGTTCAATTTTATTGCAATTTCATCATTTATGATCTATTTAGATGAATAAAAATCATATATTTATCATGTTCTTCAAGAGGTCATGCAATGTTTGCCCAAAACAAAGTGGCATGATGATCATAACATTTCTATTATTAATCATTAATAAATGAGATTCTTTTTTTTTCTTTCATCAATTGAGAAATCAACCAAAAAACTTTATATTTTTAAGTCTTTTATTCCACCAACCAGTTGTCCAAATTGCTCAGAACTTTAGATAATCTATCATCATACTTAATGTCAAAAGACTGGGAGATCACCTAATGTATTCTTAAGAGTGAATAATGTAAGTTCTTTCTTGCAATAAAGTAGAACAATCATTAAAGATAGTCAATTCATAGTTCTTTCTTTATTGATTCTCAGTCATGCCTAATCATTATAGTTCTGCTAGTCATTATTGTGATTTTTACTTCTTTTAAAGATTAATTATGACTTAGGATTCTGTTTTTCACATACACCCACCCATCTTCTTCAACTAGCAAATGAAAAACATTTAAAAACTACTCAATCATTTAATGATCTGTTAGTTCATCAGTAGTAATATTTGCAGCTAATCCATCCTCCCAATTTCTTCAAACATTTCCAATTGTTCCATGAAATAACTAAAGTCAACATTCCCTTTAAAAAATGTCTCGTATTTTTATCTTGACTTCCCTTAAAAAGAATTGTAGGAAATAATCTGAAAAGTTTCAAAATTATTAATAAACTCTTCAGAAAAAGTAATTTGATCTTTTTTGCATGGAATCAAACTATTTTAAACAAATTCTATGCAACCTAAAGCAATATGCAACTTCACAAATTGTGGATACCAGAACACATTCTGATTATACTCATATACAGATAGTGAGTTATTCTGATAAGGAATATAGCATTTAATTCATATCCAAGATAGATTCCAAATTTCAATGCTTTTTCTAAAAATATATAAAAAAAAATTGGTGAATTTATCTTTCACTAAATCTTAAAAAATATAGATAGGATTCCA
Organism: Epiperipatus broadwayi; assembly: GCA_028023455.1. Lineage (NCBI taxonomy): Eukaryota > Metazoa > Onychophora > Udeonychophora > Euonychophora > Peripatidae > Epiperipatus > Epiperipatus broadwayi. Next base: position 1,574,197 of record JAQFVV010012434.1, read on the forward strand.
TTATTCTGATTGCCTGTTATTCAAAAATTTCTATTATCTAAACAAAATTATAATGATTTTTTAAACCTTTTATAATAAATAAATTAGTTTGCACATAATTTACAAACAAAATTAATAATAATAATATTAATAAAAAGTTTCAGTAAATATCTATAGATTAATAAATATAATTGCAAAAAACTGTTGTTTTAAAAAGAGTTTGGGTTTATAAGGACTCAAACCAGAAATTTTGATTTATTCATATTTTATATGTACTCCATCCAAACATTACTTTTTCACAATAAAAATGATTTTAGAAAATCCATAAAGATGTCATATAATCATTGCAAGTGAAAATTATTTCACAAAATATTGTAATAAATTGTTTCTAGGGAAAATATGATCTGGAAATTGTTAACATCAGGCACTTAAATGTGAGAATAAATTGAAAAAAAAAAAGCAAGCAATGGTACACTATTATGTATTGAAACAGACAGATCGAAGAATCGATCTTAGTTTCATGGTTGTCATTTAAGAACGGTAATTCTAAACCACTATTTACCCGCAATGAGACTTTTTCTATTCCAAGCCACATAAATTTTAAGTTATTTATTTTGTGTTTGTTTAAAAAGAATTTAATGTAAAGAGTATGAGTATAAATGTCACAAATCATGAAATAATATTCGCGTGTGTGTGGTTTGTGGATTTATATTAGCTCAATTTAAAAGTTTCAATTGCGTGTATATTTTCTTTAAATTTTAATTTTGCAAATTATACAAAGTCATTTAAAAATGCTGATCAAAAGTCACATTCCTTTGATCAGTATTTTTAATCAAAATCTTACTTGTACAAAATGTATAGGATAATTAATTTGTACTTTGATGAATTAACATAATGAATTTATATTTTTGTATTCACGAATTCCGATGTAATTGTTTTGTCAATTTAGAATCATGTATTAAATTTAAAAATAAATGAAAACCGAACAATGGAAATGAGAAACGTAGAACTCTTATCAAGAAAGGCAAATGCTATTGTATAGTCAAAAATTAGATATTGCTGGAGGCCGAAAATCAAAGGAGGCGGAGTTATGAACAAAACTAGGCAGAAAGGTCAACCGTAGCCATCTTAAATATAATAGAGACACTCTAACTTTTGACTTGGCTGTGCTTAGATCGTCTCAAGCTACAGCAAAGTAGTTGTTCCAGAGAAATCACTTCAACCGTTATTAAGAAGTTGCCCGGTAAACTGCAATCATGATGGGCTAAGTCCAAGAAGCTGATCCCTGTTCTGCCAATTTAAATCTTTCGTACCGCTGATCTGTAATGTTTTCCGTGCTTCCAGTCTTCCAAATTCCAACATTTAAATTAACCATGCCGTTCTAAGAAATTCAAAATGCGCGCCTACGTTCTTCATACATATCACCGCAAGAAGAAAAGCCGGACGAAGAAAGAATGGTAACTTTTGTTACATGAACTTTTTAACTTTCCTCTCAGTAATAATTTTATATTTAATCTGTTAACCTAATTAATTGCATGTAAATTTCTTGTTTTCCATTTGAAAATGTTACACTAAAACCTGTCAGTAAATTTCTTCTCTAATATTTCTGGGCTCTAGTCTTTAGATGATAATTATTAATATTTGTGCCTACTAATAATCCATTTGTGAATACATTTATATTTTTACTATTACTTATTTTACAAACAAAACGATGCCAATAATAATATTTCTCAACTCTAATTAAAGTCAGTAAAGTTTATCTCATAATATTTATTATATTCATTTTAAAAGTAATTTTCTTGTATCGAACTAAAAATTGTTTCATTTATGTTGAGTTGAGAAATATTCAAATATTTTTATTGTTTCTTTTACTTCGTCATGATATTTTAATCTATACTCCAAATCTCAAATACTTAAAATAGTCTAAAATTTTATTATAATTTTTTTTATATATTATTACGGAGTAAGAATAATAAGTGAATATTTTATTGCTATTATTACCTTCCGAACAATCTGGGGAGTTATGGGTTTCAGAGTGAAATTAATTAATTATTACTTTTGCGATCGTTTGATTTCGCCATGTTTTTATTGAATAGTTATATCGGACTGTTGCGTAGAAAATGTTACGGAGAGAAAAGGTTTTATATAATTTCGTTTTAAAATCCACTTCCGATCACTCTTCCTCGATGTTACTGTGGCAATGCCTTTACCTTCGCCTAAGTTGGCGTCTCGTTTTACTACCACATGGAGAGAAAGAAATTCTTCTCCAGGTAATCTCTTGGATCACCGGGGTTCGAAAATGATCCCGGCTGGTTGTAGTGTCCCGGATCTACTTGGGGGCATTAAGACTTGTCAAAGTACAAGCCGCCCGGTATTCCGTCAATGCACCGCAAGTTATTATTTGTAGTATACCTTAATCCCTGCAACCATCAGTACATCAGTATTATATATTATATTTTTATATAAAACCGCCTCCCATTTATCCGTATACGCAATGGTTTGAATCTATTAAAATAAAACAACTTAATATAAACTAGTAGTTAAATATTTTAAGTGCTCCAATTACTCTGATTCTCATATCAACCTGTACAACCATTTAAACACATAAATATTGGCATGAGTTTGTTAATCAGTACAAACCGATTATTGATGACTAGCAGCAATTTATTATAAAATACATATGAGAGTTTTACCGTACCTGTAAATAATATTATTCAATGCTTTCAATAATTTATTAAAAATTTATCTAACCTAATTTTGTCTCTCTTGCATTATTACTCTCGAAATCTAGTCAATCACCTGCTGTCTGTATCGACAACTTAAATATATACATTAAATTATTAGCCGTACCAATATCCCGACTATAAGATATCTATGAACTAGCTGATTGTAGGTAATTTAGTCTGTGTTTTTCGATGAGCTAGTAAAGGGAAAACCCCGTACCGTTGTAATGTTGTCATCGGTGGGTCATGCCAGGGTTTTGGGTTTGAATTTAGTTTGCATTTTGGAATTTATTCCTAGACGTGGACTGGGTTTGAATTCGGATTACTGTGTGTGATTAAGCATGGTGATTTTTACCGGTACAGTATATATATGTGGGAGATGGTAATCTGGACCAACTGATAAGTGCTGGTTCAACATGAAATACATATATTGGAAATCAATTTCTTTTTTACATGTATGTGGTTGTATAAGATGAAATGCATAGGTGTAGGGAGCTTGAAAGTCTGAGTTCAAGTCCCTTCTAATTACATTAAGTTTAGTATAGACAATATACTTATATTTGAATAATGATGGTCAAGCATGCTCTTATTGTTTTGCATTTGACAGAAATCATAATATACGGGCAGAAATTCACACACATAAAACCTTAAAAAATAATTATGCATAAAATGTATCACTATTGTATTAATATTTCATTTAAGACAAAAAAGATTAGCTAATTAAAAATCCACCCTGGTACAATAAACTATAATAATAATCATAACTTGTTATAACTTAATCTAAGTCACAATCCATCCTAAAAATTAACACATATTCATTTAATACTAAATTGTTTTGATGTAATCAAATTTACTCTATAATAAAATAAAATGTTACATTTTTTCCCCCAATAATCAAGTCTCTAGATTGACTGATGAAAAACCTCTAATGTATTGAAATACAGAAAAGTAAAATTCTCCAGCAAATAACTCTTTCCTCTCACATAAAATGACTGCAGGGAAAACAGATAAATGAAAAGACAAGAGAAGATCGGGGACTGTCAATAAAGTGACATTCTCTTCATAAGACATCCTTGAAGTTGTTTATAATTAATTTTTTTTTTAAAACAGATAAAAAAAAAAATAATATAGTAAAATTTTTTGTAATATATACAGTATACCTTCTGGAAAATTTACAAATTCCATGTACACATAAATACAGAATATTTATATAATTAACACAATGCTTATAAACTGGTTTTAAATACAAATACAATGTAAAAGTTTTTCATGTAGTTGAACATTTCCAAGTAAACTTAGGATTTTTCTTTCTTTCATGAATATAGCCCATAGCCAGACTAACTAGCCATTCAATTATTGGTTGGCAAAGGAAGAAAAATTTCAAACTTTTACCATCTGGCATTTGAGTCTAGCAAATATTGTATTTGTTTACATTAATTCCTATGGATAAATCATGAAAAGCCTGTGCAGTGGTCTATTTAACACTTTTATCTATATGCACATAGGCTGATAGCAAAAAAACAAAACAAAATTGCTATCTTAGTTTGTCATTAATTTCAATTCCAGTTTCTATAAAAGTTATTAAAACATTGAGTGTTAAGATTGATTATAATATAGTAATGTCAACATACAAATATATATGTCTATGTATATATATTGTACCCTTTCCTTAAAGGAAATCTGAACAAAAGAATCCAGATAACTGAAATATAACAATGTTGAACTACAGTTATGTTACATAAACAACTATTAAGATAATTAATATAAGAGTAGGTCTAGATACACTGCTAACATACAGTATCTAATAAAACGATATTTCTCAATAATTAAGTATAAGAAAACTTATTGAATTAAAATATCATAATACTTAAGTTCATAATAAATAATTAGGATTCCAATTATAATACTCAATCTATTGTAAATAAAATATGGCTCTATCAAAATAACAAATATAATTATGAAACTCTTCATACGTGACATTCTGTAAGGTACACTGGCTTTAACATTGAGCATACATACCAAAAAATACACTCCCAATGGCATAAAAATATTACTCCACTAAATTCACCTAATAAACTACTATGTAATGCTCTCATTTCTTTAAACACACAATCTAATAATCCTAAAATATAATTTATAAATTTATTACAGAAATAAACAATAAATTACTTATTATTCCTTTAATAAAAATAATAATTGGACATTTAGCATAAACTAATAATTTCTTACTTATCATCTTTCAATATAAAGTTTTATAATTCTCCAATAATAATAAGAATCTCAGGTTCATTTCTAACAAACTAATAACAAAATAAATTAATTAATTAACACCCTGTAGTTAAATATGATGAGGGATTTTACATGATATCTAACTACTCTTTCAAAATAATAACAACAATAAGCAACTAAAATAACTTAATGACTCTCAACATTAAATCTATTTAATAATTAAAATTTAGCAATAAAACATAAATAATATAATAAAATTTTAATTAAAACATTGTACAATCTCTCTTTGTTTAATGTGGCATTTTTAAAAAATATAATGTATTTGAATATTGTGGCCATATCAAGTATATCTCTCATTGATGTTGTATCTTTTAAAAATAATTACCAATGATCATATCTACGATAATGATAATAATATACTTTGTTACTCAATCAACTATAATAGAAATAATATCTAAGTAATCTTTAGGGATCATGTGCCAAATAATTAATATTTAAAATTATTAATTTCTGTGAATCATGCATGCAAAATGAAAAAAATCAAATAAGCAACATGTAAATATATCACAACTTGATTATAATATGTTTCAAAAAACAGTTAACAAATTTATTTATAAATTAACAATATCATACAATTACAATATAATAACAACATAATAAAAAAAAAATTTACAACAGTAAAATAAGAATTAACATTATTTGACATAAATATATATATATTTACAGTAAATTTTACCAATAAATACAAGAAATAAAATAAAATAGCCTTCACTCTGGCCATTTCAAAATAAAATAAAACTTACAACAGTAATGACAATATGTAATCCTCATTCAGTAAAATAGTATTCTATTATTTGTATTGGGAATAGTTACAATAAATTTCCCAATTTCTAAGAAAACTTAATATCACACTTATACTGTTATAAAATATACTTCTTATGATGTAATGCATCAATATAAGTTTATATTTTAAAATACACTTCTTAAAGTCCAACAAATAAAATATTAAAAGAAAAATTATTAAAGACTTTCTTTGCAGTTTAGCAAAGTATCATCCTGATATTTGAATATCAGAAAATTTTAAATAAAAAATATGAATATCTCCCCTCTATAAAAAATTACTATTTATGCCAAGATACTTAAGAGATAATTTCATTTTTTTTGTTAACTTAAATGGGTTTAAATTATTTATAATAAAATTTAAAGAACTATCAATAAATTATATTGCTTGACATTTGTATTTCTTTTGGTTTTTATACTCTTACATCCACCATATCATCCAAAATCATTTTCACTATTCTCACTTCCATTCCAATTTAAATATGCATCTGTTTAAGCTAAGTGATCTCTAATATTTGTATGAGCATCAATTATTCTTCTCTTATGTTATATACTATGACAATCATCAAACATCTCAACATCATTTGCGAAAGAAATTTCTATATACTTCATCTTGCCCTCTCACAAAATTATCAACTTCAAACAGTTTAGTCATTACTTTACCAACTTATAAAACTATCCTCTATGATGATTACTGTGGTGATAGATATTTATTAAAGTGTAGGGTATGGAATAATAACAAGAATGACTCAAAAGAGTAAAATAATATCATCATGGATACAGTGCAAATCATAATAATAGGTCCATATTCATTGGGCACCTAAGATTCAAGTCATGGCTCTATTATAGCACTTATTGATGATAAGGAAATGCAACTGTCCATGGAAAATGATATACAGCCCAATGTTATCTGTATATTTTAATAACTTTAAAATATGAAAATATAATTCACATACAACAGATTTCAACATATCCCTAACACCTAGGATCTCATATGAATATTACACTCCAAACCACCATCCTATATCTTCCACACTGAATAACTCACTTAACATCATAAAATATACAAACAGCATTCTAAAATAATTTCCAAAACAACAATATTAAAGAAACAACAAAGATCTAAATTCATGTCAAGATGTTTTTTAAAAGTTTTCATGCACAAATGATCTTGATAAAACATACATCAGTACTATGCATTTATTTATTTGTTATTATATAATTTAGAGATCAGTATTAGGTCTTTCTCTGTATTTCAACAAACAACATTCACAAAGATAAAACATTAATAAATTTAAAGATGTTATCTAATGTACGCATATTCAAGCATTCACATTAAATAAATATTTTAAATATCCTTGGATGTTTTAGAAAAAATACACATTTATCAATTCTTTTATAAAAAATACACACAATGATAATTTCTATCAACAGTTCATCCCACTGTTTAATATTAAATTCAAGCATTATGAAATACTAATTTAAATACTAAGTAGGATATATCATTTTTTTAAAAAAAAAAAAACAAATTATTAAGCAAAATGTAATCCAAATAAAAAAAAATTACTAATGATCTCAACCATCATTAAGATCATTACAATGATCCACTTCGTGGACCATACATTCAAAAAATCAATTATGATTGCAATTTACCTTGTTCAGAAAATTATTTTCTGAATATCCATTTTTAATATTTAACATTCTAATAATAATAAAATTAATCTATTTTAAGATTAAATTTAAAATATAATAACAAAAGGTTAGTTTTAAAATTAAAAAAAAAAGTAATATTCTAAATATTAATGCTAGACTTAATAAAAAAAATTATAAAATTTTAGAGTTACGAAAAGATTTTTTCCCCCTCTTGCTTGTAAGCTAAATGCTTTTCTGGAATCTTGCTTGTTAGGAAGCATTCTGTTGCCTAGTTATAGAGAAAGCTTTGTGCATGATGTACAAATAATAATAATAAAATCCAGTAAAATCTAACAAAATCCATGGGAAATATTAACCATCCTGAAAGATAAAATGTTTATTTCAATCCTTTCTGATAATTTTATCCAGGCATTTAATATCTTCGTGGAATAATAATTCAAAATCCATTTTCTATGAAATATTTTTTATGCACATTTCAGCCATTGTGTATAGCAGATATATTGTAATAAATATGATATAAGCAATATTTGCATTTTCCATCAGTCAAAAAGATTAATATAAACAATGTATAATATAATATTTATTTAATATGTTTATCAGCAGACATGTAGTTTATGAATTGCAATAAATATTTCTTTCTTTAAAAGATTTGATTTTTATCCTTTTAAACATATATCTTTTCACCAAATATTTTTCTTTTCCAGGTAAAAAGACAGCTATATCATTCAAAGCATTTATTATCTGATATAACTTCAATCTTTTAAAAAAAAGTATCAGAGCTCATTATTTTCAGATAAAATCATTTTAAGTATATAATTTATTTATTGATATGATCAATAGCAAGTCTTTTTAAAAAGCATAAAAGATATCTTCTTCAATCTGTGTTTAAATACATTGTTCTTATAAGTCCATTTTGATTACTTTAAAGAGAAATTAAATGTGAATTATGAAACAAACATTCATCATACTATAAAAGATTTTAAATTCAGTTTTTAAACTTAAATGCAGAGTTTTAATTTCCTTTTCTTTCTTTCTTTCAAATTTAACACTATGATAAAGATTTTTAATAAATATCCAATTCCTCTTAATTGACTTCAATAAATTATTTTCATTGTAATATGATAAAGTTATTGCAAAAAATGTTCACTCATCCAGACATATTATTTATAAAAATTTCAAAGTCCTTGCATAAATCCTCTCCAGTCTTGTTAATCTTAATATTTAAGTATCTACTATTGCATTCCATAGAATTATTGAAGTCCTAAGCTAAGTATAGGGAAATTTGGTGTTTTAGTGAACTGTTATTTAAATAGTTATTCCAATTATATTTTTCAAAACACTTTTAAGTAAAATAATAATAAAGAAATTCCTATTGTCACAATATAAAAATATATATAGTTTATAAATTTCAAACTAAATCTGCCTTAGTCTGAATATGTAAAACACTGTATCACTAAAATCATTGAAATCATCAAAATCACTAAAATCACTGTCTAGACTGGCTTTAACCTCTCTTTTTATACTGTTCTTAATCCAATGATTTCATTGGTCAATACTGTTTGTAAAAATCTGCTAATTTACATAACTACATCTATATCACCTTTTAAAATGAAGTTTAAAACAATGAATCATCAATTATTAAATATTATCAAATTATTTAATACTTTAAATATTAAATATTTTGATCTAAAAATTAAATATCCTGAAATTGACTTAAAATAAAATATTACATTTAAATAAAATGATAATAATTTTATTCATTACTTTTCCAATATTACCTCTAGACTTAATATTTATTAGACTTTATTATGTATCAAACTTTTGTTAACAAGCTAAAACTTAAGTTTTCTTTCCCGAAATTTTTGTAAGCCTACATATTCACACAATCACCTCTAATCATGTGATACATTAAACTAATGTTAAATTAATTTATCATTTAAAGAATGTTTTAAATAAAACAATTACTTTAAACCTATAATATAAAATATTTATTGCTATAATTAAGTTATTCTATTTCTGTAGTTTTTAAATATAATAAATAAAAATTAATATTATCTTTTAACCAACTGATTGTAGTATTTTATGATTTAATTAATCTCCAAATGACTTCAAACTATCTAATATATCTTTATAAGCTCCTATCTACTGGGTTTGAATCCATATTACCTATAATATCAAAATTATATGTTAGAAAATAACCTAAATTTAAATTTTTTTGAATATAGCTATTTTTCAAAACTATATGTATCAATTATAAAGGTTACAACATAAATGTGTTCATATATATATATATCCATCTTGCAACAAATTACTTTCTCTAAATCTAATTCTTTGACTAATCTTCAGGGTTTCATAGTTATCTTCTCATTAAAATTATTTACCAATTTCTGTCTCTCTTTGCATTGACATTATGCTTACATACAAGTATGTATTTATGACTGTATTATAATTGATGAATGAATCCAAACAACTAAAATACAAATATTTAAAAGTTTATGAAATATCTAAGGCATTTTTTTGATTTTTAAAATCAAATTAATTCTAAAATACAATCTTTTTAAATAACCATTGCCCTCTTAGTTTACTTTATATTCTAAATAGTACTCATTAAAATCTGTGGTTTGATAATTGGAGTTGAATTTTTGTTAATCTTAGTTCTAGGTCATCTCCTAAAAATAAGGGGATAGAGGTTACTTCTGGAATTATATATAAATTGCACATTGTAGATCAAATCATGTGAAGCTAAACAGGTTATTAATATTTTTTTAAAATCAAAAACATTATTGTTTTGCCATATTTGGGTATTATCTCTCTTTCAATGTAAACAAAATAATTTGATTGTAAAGTAATTCCTAAACATGACAAATGTATTTATTTTTATTTTTACAATTAAAAAATTTTTTGACTATAATAATAGATCAATAAACTCCATTCTAAAAAAAAAAGGAAATATATCAAATTATATTTAGTGAAAATGAAAGTTCCTAATAAGTTCAAGTACTAAAAAAGCAGAGTAGCGATCCATGGACATTGCATGATTTTTATAAATTATATCAACTAATACCATTTGTTAATGATGGTAGGACTGATTTATTAAAGTCACAATGTAGCTCTGAAATTTCACTTACAGAGAAAGATGGCAAATAATGGCAAATTATCATTAAAAAAAATTGAGTGTTATCACTTTGTTATAGTAACCTATTACCAATTGGCAGAGAAATACATATAAAACTAAATTATAATTGTAAAACAAATTTATGTTTAATTATATGGCACACTAGTATCTGAATCCTAACATGTTTACAAGTATAATCCAATGCTCACTTATTAACTATGAGATTATATACATTACTAGTTTAGTCTAATTATTAACATTTAAATAGTAAGTTATAAGGCACATGATAAACAAAAAATACAGTTTGATAAAAAGTGTTTTTGGCTATGAGATCATTTTTATAAATGTTACAAGTTTAATCCAATTATAGACATTTAACACTGCATATGCTTAGTAATATCTGTAATTAGTATATATGCAAAAATATTAACTATCTTAAAATCTTTTATCATGCTTTTGGTGTTTTTTCTTGTTTTCTTAGATCCTGCTGACTGTTTGGATCATTTTGATATTGCGTTATGTCTACCCTCATTCACTACAAATTTCTATCACATCAGTTTTCTTTTTTCATATCCTATTATAGAAAATGATTCAAATAGTAATACTCTCAACAATATAGGATTTATGTTTTATAAAAATTTGTTATTGATTAGCATAGAAAATGGTGATTAGCAAAATTGTTTTCTGTATTGGACAAATGAAAGATGGTCACCTTTGCATTCACTAGAATGTTAAAAAGACAAATTTCTTTTAGAAACAATTCTTAGTACCATTATAAAGTACAGTACTGACTACTAAATACAATTATCTTCTGATTCAAGGATTTCACCAATATTATTAGATTATTAGAAAAGTTATAAAAATTCATTTATCACAATACAATTTCCTGATATCTAAGGTAATAACAGGTATTCATATCAAAAAAATATACTAAACCCTTTGTATTTTTCCATTCTCTTTCCAAATGTATATATCTATAAAAGCGAAGTAACATGGTTGACATTATCTCATATGGATAATACAAGCAAACTACCTAACACTAACATAATGAAATATTGTTGACAATTTATTCTAAGCAAAATATACCTTAAAATTAAAACCGTTTCTGTAAATAATTTCTCTGTACATTTTAAATTATGGCTGCCATATCTTAAAAGTGGTGATTTTATACACAGGGACCATATATAGTTTTATATCTTTAAAAATTATTATTGTAGATGCTGCTTCATTTTAATCATCTAGGATAATAATAAAGATAAAACATTTTCCTGTTATTCTCCAATGCATTCATAAAGTCATCATATGGAAGATTTTTTAAAAAAAAAAAAAAAAAAAATAGACTCATTCATGTAAAGATGCTTTTTTTTAATCTCTAAGTTTTGTTAAAAATATATGCCTTGAGCAAACTTTGAATTTCATATTATGATAGAAGTTTTCAGCAAGTTTTAAAGTTACCTGAAAAACAATTAATAAAATTAAACAGAGGACTGATGAAAAAAAAAAAAAATTCACCTTTTAAAAAATATATCTCATAAAACATTAATAATATTTATTATTTATTTTACTGATAGATTCATTATACTAGTGTGAGAAAAAGTTCATACAGCAAATGAATTCATGATTACTGAAAATATAAATTAAAAATGAAATGATGATTCAAACAAACTTTTTATTATGCAGAAGATGAAAGTTAAAGTTGTACTGCCTTATGCCAAAAAAAAAAAATCAATTTTGATTTAGTTCAATTAATGGATAATAATTTTGCAACAATAAATGATAGAAAATTTTATTTTGTTGTCACAATGATTGAACTTTTAAGGCAAAGGATTTTCGAATATATCATCTGCCATCAGTATGAGGTGAATTCTTTTTATGCCTGAATGGAACTGAGTTCCAATATGACATCTACTATGATAGTTGACTGAGTCAATTATTCACTGATAAACTCAGGTTAAGCATTTGGCCAAACACAGAAGGCCATTTTTTAAAAAAAAAATCTGACATCAAATTTCACATAATTTAAAAAATTGTAATAATATCATTATTAGATAAATACCATTATGGAGTTGCATCTCTATAACATTATACCATTAGAGCTCAAATTTTCATTAATGTAAGCAGAGTTATGAAAATTCTATAAGAGTTTCTTCCTATTGGAAATAAGCTTTCTGACGAAATATTTTCTATAATGGCAATACTATTGCTAGATTTGACTTTCCTAATGTTTGTAGGGATTTTATGCTAAAAAATTACTTTGCTTGAAAGCGCATTTTCATTTTAAGACTACTTTCTAATTATTTAAATAAATAGTTATTTTATTAAAATTAATTTAATACTACTATCAGTAATAACGATTCTAAAATACACATACTTGTAAATGTAAAAAAAAATAATTAAAAAATAATAATTCAGCAATATATATTTATAAAATGAAAATAGATTATAAAATTATATGTGAGAAGGCTTAATTTGACTTTTTTGAAATTAAAAAAAAAAATTAAAGAGAACGATCTGATTGAAAAATACATTTCTGATACTATTAATTTAATGAATTTTTTTTCCAGTCTTAAAGATGAATGAAATATTTTTTGTAAATATGTGTAATTATATGTTAGTTTACAAAGTTTTGTATTGGCTATGATACAAATTATTTGAGAATTTTCAATTGGGAGGGGGGGGTAATAATTTTACATAAATATAATTAATTTTGCTGCAGAAAGGAGTTTGCTATTAACTGAAAGGAGACTCTTTGATTCCTCTTGGAGGCCTTAAAGGAACCGAGCAGGGCAAATTCCTAATGTCCACTCCATACGTTCTTGTCGTTGCAGCTGTTATTACTATATGTTTATTCATATAGTATACGAACATGGATGGGCTGCTCACCAACACGCATTAGCCAGTGTGGTGAGTTTATTGGCTTTTTACCTCTGAGTTTAAGATCAAGAAACACCATGGTCTTTCTTCTCAGTGCCTGATAAGGCAGAATGAATGTTTGTGTAAATGATAAAGATTTTTCCCAATTATACAATTATGACAGACAAAAATAAAGCATGGCCCTTAATCCCAGGAGGCTGTAAAGTCACCAACCAAGGCAGCGGTTGGTGGCCGAAGGCGGAGGGTGCTAAGAATATCCTGGAGGCGGACCCAGGCTGCCATTTGATGACGACTTTTTATTTAGGTACTTACAACTGCAGATCACTTTCAAGTGAAGGAAGATTGCAAGAATTAGAAGAAGAACTCTCTTATATTAAATGGGATATTATTGGACTTTGTGAAGTTAGAAGAAAAGGTGAAGAGACAATTGATTTAAAAAGTGGACATATGCTCTATTATAAAGGCACAAATATTGGAAATACAAGTGGAGTAGGATTCATTATAAATAAAAAGTGGAAGAACAATATTGTGGAGATTGATGGTGTATCAGACAGAGTGGCAAGATTAGTTATACAACTTAATAGCAGATATCAAATGCGGATAATTCAGGTTTATGCCCCAACAAGTTCTCACAGTGATGAAGTAGTAGAAGATTTTTATATGGATGTACAAAAGGCTTTTGATCAGAGTAAACAACATTTTAAAATTGTTATGGGAGATTTTAATGCTAGAATTGGTAAACAAATGAAAGATGAAAGTGTTGTAGGTAATTTTGGTTATGGTAATAGAAATGAGAGAGGACATAGACTTGTGGAGTTTGCAGAGAAGGAAAAACTTTATATTATGAATTCTTTTTTGAAAAAATGTTAGAAGGAAATGGACATGGAAGCATCCAAATGAAGGTACAGCAGAATTGGATTATATTTTGACTAACAGGAAATACATATTTCAAGATTGTAATGTTCTTAATAAATTTAACACAGTAAGTGATCATCGATTAGTAAGGGGTAAGATACATGTTAATGTAAAACTAGAGAGACAAAAATTATTAAGAAAAACTATATTTACAGTTGATATTCCTAATCTTCAGAAACATTCTAATGAATTTAAATTAGAACTTACAAATCGGTTTCAAGTATTAGTAGATTTTGAACATGATTCAGATTTGAATGAAATTAATATGAAAATAACTGATACACTTTTAAAAACTGCAACAAAGATAGCTGGTAGAAAAAAGCAGCAATTGACTAATAAAATTTCTACTGAGACTAGAGAACTTATGAAGAAAAGAAGGAATATGAAGATATGCAAGAATGATGCATTAAAAAGAATTGAATATCTCGAATTTTGTAAAATGGTGCGGAAAAGAGTTGAAAATGATATAAGAAAGTATAACTGTGAACTAGCAAGAAAAGCTGTAGAAGAAAATAAAAGTCTTAAGAATGTAAAACAACATTTTGGTATTGGTAGGAAATTTATATCTGCAATAAGGAAAAAAGATGGAATTATTACTAAAAAGAGGGATGACATTATGAAATTGGTAGAAGATTTTTATCAAGAATTATATAGTAATAAAGAACAAGTACCTCCTATATCTATTACATCTTCCGAATTGCCCAGAATTTTAAATGAAGAAGTGAGAAATGCAATTAAATGTATGAAAAAAGGAAAGGCTCCAGGTAATGATGGAATTATAATTGATATATTAAAAGAAGCAGGTGAAGAAACAGAAAAAATTTTTGCAAAGTTATATACCAAATGTCTAAATGATAAAGATGTACCGGATGATTGGAAGAATGCAGTAATAATATTAATATTTAAAAAAGGTGATAAAGAAGATATTAGAAATTACAGACCTATCAGCCTTTTATCAGTTTTATATAAAATTTTTACCAAGATAATTACAACTCGTCTACAGAGAACCTTGGATTTTCACCAACCAAGAGAACAAGCTGGATTTAAAAGTGGTTTTAGTACAGTAGATCATATTCAAGTATTGAGAGAAGTTATAGAAAGGACAAATGAATATGAGTTGTCATTATGTTTTGGATTTGTAGATTATGAAAAGGCATTTGATTCTATAAACATTTCTTCAGTGATTAAAGCATTGGATCATCAAGGTATAGATCCAGGATATTGTCATATTTTAAAGAATATTTATAAAAATGCAACAGCAACAATTAGATTACGTAATGATACTGGGAAAGTCAACATTGAGAAAGGTGTAAGACAAGGTGACTCCATATCTCCAAAACTTTTTACAGCAGTGCTGCAAGAAGTATTTTGTGGATTAAAATGGGAAACTAAAGGAGTGAAAGTAAATGGAGATTATTTAAGTCATTTAGATTTCGCAGATGATGTAGTTGTTTTTGCAAATAATGCTTCCGAGCTGCAGGAAATGTTGCAGGAGTTATCAGATGAAAGTAGGAAAGTAGGACTAAAGATAAATGTTAAAAAGACTAAAGTAATGTTTAATGGAGTTTTTCAAAATATGAAAATAAAGATTATAATGAGTTAGAAGAAGTTAAGAGTTACAAATACCTTGGTCAGATTATTAATACAGATGGAAACATAATAGAGGAAATTAATCATAGAATTAAACTTGGTTGGAGTGCTTTTGGTAGAAATAACTTGATATTAAAAGGAAATATGCCTATGTGTTTGAAAAGAAAGGTTTTTAACAAATGTGTTTTACCAGTTCTTACTTATGGATCTGAGACTTGGACACTTAATAGAAGATCAATACAGAGACTTCAGACCACTCAAAGAAGTATGGAGAGATGTATGTTGGGAGTAACAAGAAGAGATCGAAAACGCAATGTATGGGTAAGAGAACAAACAGGTGTTACTGACCTCATTGAAAAAATTAAAAGATTGAAGTGGAGTTGGGCTGGACATATTGCTAGAAGAGATGATAATAGATGGACAATTGAAATTTTAAACTGGATTCCAAGAGATTGTAAAAGACCCAGAAGGAGACCACATGTAAGATGGATGGATGAAATAAGAAAATGTGTAGGGGTGATGTGGAGAAGAGAAGCTAAAGATCGGAGAAGATGGATTAAACTTGGAGAGACCTTCATCCTGCAGTGGATTGATAATGGTTGATAATGATGAATTAATTTTATGAATGCAAATATGCACTAAAATATATGAATTAAACTCTTTCTGTCATATATAAAAATATATGTATAAAAATGATATCCAGTTAATATGTGTTATTAGAATAAAATATACAAGATAGACCAAAAGTAGATATGTAATATTGATTGGGGACAAGTTCGAGAATATTGGAATGTTGCTAGAGGGCTCTTCAAACATCTGATCAATAATATCTATTTTTTGGCCCAATCTACAAATAAATAAATTTTCAATTTATAATAAAATATTTATATATTGTAACTACAAATGGTCAATAATTTTAACTAATCTACATGACTATAGAAAGCTTTATAGTACAAACTGAAGTTTAAAAAATAATTAGTAGTAATTAGCAAGTTACAAATCAAAAGACAAAGCAGTTTTGTTTGTTTAAAACTTCTCAGAGATGTAATTAGTTTCTACAACCAAAAACTAAACTTCTAATTACAGAATAAGTTTTACAATATAGTATGTCATACATAATTAATATAAAAAGTTATGCTGTTAATGAAAACAAGAAAAACACTTTTTACCATTCCAAATTTACAGCTACTAAAATCTATCATTATTATTAAATAATAATTAAAAAAGAAAGAGAGTAAACAAATACTATAAAATAAAATAATAAAGGTCAATTATGGGACCTAAAGTATTTTTCTGTAGTATTATAATAATATTTCACACATACACACCCACATGAAAACTATTATTAATTAACAAAATTTAAAACTTTTAAACAATAAAAAAAATTTCAATTTAAATAATAATACTACAAGAACAACACAATATAACAAAACCAAAATCGAATTGTTGATAAAAATATTTTTCAGTCATATTGGTAAAGTTTTTTTAAATGGCAATTTGTTAAATCTTTTAATAAATTTATGCAAACCTAATAATTCAATTCATTTATGTCTAAACTAATATAAATTTTAACATTTAATTGTCAATTTATAATATTTTGTTAAATGTTCACCTATGGTTTAGATCACCATAAAAATCTGATATGAACTTAAAGTTATGCAATATACATATATTAGATGTTCAACTAATTTCTATGCAGTTTCTTAAATATACTGCATAAACATTTTTTATTAAAAATATCTATCCACTTAATTAATTAAATTAATTAATTGGTTTGATGCTCAGGAATTCATATAATGTTCAAGCAGTATATGTGACAGAGATGAATTGAAGTCTATGAATATTGAACTCTACCTTTTTTTTTTATAATCACCACAAAGTAACAAGGATCTTTTCTTTGCAAACTAAGTTAACAACTATACCCTATTGTAAATAATAAACAAAGAAAGAGATAAATATATAGTTTATATATTTTTATTTGGTTTATGAATATATATATATATATATTCTCAATTTATAAGTCAAGAAAATCAAACAAAATATACTAGTTCACGTACATGGTAATTTGCACATTATGTGAATAAAGTAAATAAACAATATACATATATTTTTTAAATTTTTAATATAATTAGGGCAGTAGTATTTTATAATATTTTTTTGACAATTAATAACAAATTTTATAAATTTTAAAGATCTCACATGCTAGTGATCAGCATCATCAATCATTATCAATCCACTGGAGGATGAAGATCTCTCCAAGTTGAACCCATTTTCTCCAATCTTTAGCTTCTCTTCCTACACACTTGCTTATTTCATCCATCAATCTCACATGTGGTCTCTTTCTGGGTCTTTTAAAATCTCTTGGAATCCCATTTCAGATTTCAATTGTCCATCTATTATCATCTCTTCTAGTAATATATCCAGCCAACTCCATTTCAGTCTTAATTTTTTCAATGAGGTCAGTAACCTATTTGTTCTCTTACCCATATATTGCATATTCAATCTCTTCTTGATACTACCAATATGCATTTCTCGATATTTCTATGAGTGGTCTGAAGTCTCTGTATTGCTCTTCTATTAAGTGTCCAAGTCTCAGATCCATAAGTAAAAACTGGTAAAACACATTTATTAAAACCTTCCTTTTTAAACACATAGGCATATTTCCTTTTAGTATCAAGTTATTTCTACCAAAAGCACTCCAACCAAATTTAATTCTATGACTAATTTAATCCATTATGTTTCCATCTGTATTAATAATCTGAAAAAGGTATTTGTAGCTGTTAACTTCTTCTAACTCATCATAATCAATCTTTATTTTCATATTTTGAGAAAATCCATTAAACATTACTTTAGACTTTTTAACATTTATCTTTAGTCCTACTTTCATCTGATAACTCCTGCAACCTTTCATGCAGCTCTAAAGCATTATTTGCAAAAACAACTACATCATCTGAAAAATCTAAATGACTTAAATAATCTCCATTTACTTTCACTCATTTAGCTTCCCATTTTATCCACAAAATACTTCTTGCAGCACTGCTGTAAAAAGTTTTGGAGATATGGAGTCATCCTGTCTTAGACCATTCTCAATGTTGACTTTCCTAGAATCATTATGTAATCTAATTGTTGCTGTTGCATTTTTATAAATATTCTTTAAAATATGACAATATCCTGGATCTATACCTTGATGATCCAATGCTTTAATCATTGAAGAAATGTTTATAGAATCAAATGCCTTTTCGTAAACTACAAATCCAAAGCACAATGGCAACTCATATTCATTTGTTCTTTCTATAACTTCTCTCAATGTCTGGATATGATTGACTGTATTAAAACCATATTTAAATCCATATCTTGGTTGATGGAAATCCAATGTTCTCTGTAGACGAGTTGTAATTATCTTGTTAAAAAATTTGTATAAAACTGATAAAAGGCTGATAGGACTGTAATTTCTAATATCTTTTTTATCACCTTTTTAAAATATTAATATCGCATTCTTCCAAATACCTGGTACATCTTTATCATTTAGATATTTGGTATATAACTTTGCTAAAAAAAATTCTATTTCCATCATTACCTGGAGCGTTTTCTTTCTTCATAAATTTAATTGCATGTCTCACTTCTTCATTTAAAATTCTAGGCAATTCTGAAGATGTAATAGATATGAGGTTTTTATTACTATATATTTCTTGATAGAAGTCTTCTACACATTTCATGATGTCATCTCTCTTTTTAGTAATAATTCCATCTTTTTTTCTTATTGCAGATATAAATTTCATATCAATACCAAAATGTTGTTTTACACTCTTGAGACTTTTATTCTCTTCTACAGCTTTCCTTGCTAGTTTACAGTTATACTTTCTTATATCATTTTCAACTCTTTTCCACACCACTTTACAAAATTTGAAATATTCAATCCTTTTTAATACAACAGTTTTTGCATATCTTCATATTCCTTCTTTTCTTCATAAGATCTCTAGTCTCAGCAGAAATTTTATTGGTCAATTGCTGCATGTTTCTAACAGCTATCTTTGTTGCAGTTTTTAAAAGTGTATCAGTTATTTTCATATTAATTTCATTCAAATCTGAATCATGTTCAAAATCTACTAATACTCGAAACCAATTTGTAAGTTCTAATTTAAATTCATTAGAATGTTTCTGAAGATTAAGAATACCAACTGTAAATATTGTTTTTCTTAATAATTTTTGTCCCTCTAGTTTTGTATTAACATGTATCTTACATGTTACTAATCGATGATCACTTCCTGTCTTAAATTTATTAAGAACATTACAATCTTGAAATATATACTTTCTGTTAGTCAAAATATAATCCAATTCTGCTGTACCTTCATTTGGATGCTTACATGTCCATTTCCTTTTAATATTTTTCTCAAAAAAAGAATTCATAATACAAAGTTTTTTCCTGCAAATTCCACAAGTCTATGTCCTCTCTCATTTCTATTACCATAACCAAAATTACCTAGATCATTTTCATCTTTAATTTGTTTACCAATTCTAGCATTAAAGTCTCCCATAACAATTTTAAAATGCTGTTTACTCTGATCAAAAGCCTTTTGTAAATCCATATAAAAATCTTCTACTACTTCATCACTATGAGAACTTGTTGGGGCATAAACCTGAATTATCTGCATTTGGTATCTGCTATTAAGTTATATAACTAATCTTGCCACTCTGTCCAATACACCATCAATCTCCACAATGTTGTTCTTCCACTTTTTATTTATAATGAATCTTACTCCACTTGTATTTCCAATATTTGTGCCTTTATAGTAGAGTACATGCCCACTTTTTAAATCAATTGTCTCTTCACCTTTTCTTTTAACTTCACAAAATTCAATAATGTCCCATTTAATATAAGACAGTTCTTCTAATTCTTGCATATCTTCCTTCACTTGAAAGTGATATTTTTAAGATCACAACAATGTATTGGGAGTATTTTTGAAGTAATGGTTATAATTTTTTTGATGAATGCACATGTTTACATAACAATGTTTGTAAGACGAGAGCTATTTTTTGTGATTTTTTTAAAATTACATCTGAATTGCTATATTAAATTTATACTTTTATAAAGACTTGCCTTCTTGTGCAATTAAAGATATATATATATTTAGTAATTTGTTTTACTTAAGGCTATAATCTTTATTTTTTTATTTTCCTTATTTTGAAATATTAAGCATTTTAATTTTAATAAGAGATATATTTGTGTCTTAAAGTCAAACATTAAGGAATACATTGTTCAATTCTAACATCAGTTCTAAACAAACTTTAACATTCAGGAGCATAATATGATTTGTAATATCTGTTGCTTATACTTAATTTTCTAACAAAAATGGATAAAAATTTTGCTGTTTAAGTTCATGCATTAAAAATTAGAATATGTTTTGGCATCTGCCAATGCTTCCAAAACTTGTTTATATAAATATATCTTTAATTTTAAAAAAGCAAAACAAAAACAAAAGATAGCTCTATTTTCATCAAAGTAAAAAATTCTCATTTACAATGCTTAGAAAAAAAAAAGATTTATTAAATTTCAATGATGAATTAAACATTAGGAGTAGTTATTAGAAAGAAAAAATAAAAGAAATATATAGTGAAGAGAAAAAATCAGCTGCTATGTAATAAGAAAACATTTGATGTTAAGTTATCAAGTACTATATTAATAAAATCATTTTGAAGAATATATCATTAGCTTAAAATTAATTACTGCTGTCATATTGAAATTAAGATTATTTGAAATTAACATTATGATGTACGAAGTGTGTAATTACTAATATAGCAGTCTAAATTTCTGAAAAGTCTGAACTACAAAAGATGTTTAGTTCTCAATAAAAACTAAACAGACTACTGTTACATTTTTTTTTGTCTGATTTTTCATAAGTGAAAAAAAGGTTCTTATGATGAAAAAAAAAATCATTTTTTCTTTGTGCCTCAAAATAAGTTATATACTTGTTTTTTCTGCTGTTGTTATTTCGCATTGAGAACTTTCCTTTATATAAATTTCTTCAATATGGTCTTATGTTACTCTTTAATAAAACTTTTGATACATATTAAATTGCTAGTTTTGCAATCTACACAGATGTAGGAACATTTCTAACTTCTACAATTATTTATACATCTATACATAATTATCATTTACAGAAAAATATTATAAAGTCTGAAAGCAATAACCACTGGCCTCAAAAAAAAAAAAAAGGATGCAAATCCAAAAATAAATTAAATCCTTAATACATCTGAATCAAAATAATATTAAGAAATCTTAGCAGGGTGTGTGTGAAAATAAATAATCTTTTTTTTTTTTGTTTCAAAGTAACCTCTTTTTAGTTAAACTTGTTATTTTATTATGGAAATTTCAGAAAAAAAACTTTTCATAACCGACTAATTATATTTTATGGTTTGGCCATGATATTAATTGATGTGAGAGATTTTAAAAGACTTTTTGCAAATTGGAGAATAAAAAAGTAATATAGTACTATATAATATATTTTTAAAAAAATCTGTTATACTATTTTCAGAAACAATGTATACTTACTTTTATTAAAAGTTAATACAAAGGTAGGTTAAACAGACATTTAACTTTTAAAGAAGTGAATATCTTAAAGTCTTTAAATACTTGGGAAGTACTTTTGATTTATATCATGACATTAAGAGGAAATTACTAACTTTTACTTGAACAAATGATGTCATTAAGTCAAACTTCAGACAGAAAAGAATAGAAAAAGAGAGAAAAAATTAACAATATGAATTGACTTTGTAAAAAGACAGATATACTATCAAAATTAATTAAAATTTATAATAAATAAAATATTTTTATACATTAAATTGAGATATTTTACTTATTATTGAGATACTTTTACTAAAATTAAGTTTTAGTAATAACATTTAATTTAAGATGATTAATTAACAGTTTTTTTAAAAAAAATAATAATAGGAGACTATATTCCCATATTTTTCTAGACTGAGATTGATTGTACCAAACCCTATTTTAAACACTTTGTTTTGAATTCAATTTCAGAAAAGTTGTAACTAAGATATAGCAGTCAAAATGATACTGAACATAAATGTATTTAATAATGTGCTTGAAAAAATCAAATCTCTATAATAATAAAAAATGAATATACAGAAATGGAATAAATGAGCAAATTTTAAAAATATAATTATTATTAAAAACCAAATGATTGTTGACATCAAGCTATAATAATCAGCTAATCAGTTCTTCCATGTCAATTGTTTTGCAACTTATAGCACCAGTCTATAGCAGGTTGACAGCTAATATTTTAGAAACTTCTTTCCACATGAATACAAAACTCAAGACTGATTAGATTTTAATATATAAAGTAATCATGATAATTTTTTTAAAATTTTATACTTTGTCCATGCTTTTTATTTACCCTTTTCCTATGATTTGATAGCATAGCAACATTCCTCAGGAGTGCAAATGCCAATACGTACTTTGAAATGAATGAAAAAAAAAGATAAAATATTTATAGGAAATATAGAGGCCATGTAAACTTTATTATAAAATCTGAAGGTCCATATATCAAGCACGAAATATGTAATAGATTTTAATTATTATTATTATAAGTTTTTAAAAGTAGTTATTGTAAAAAAATCAATATTTTGATTATTGTTTAAAGATTTACTTGGCTAAATTAGTATATTAATTAATATTAATGAAATCATATCAGATTTTAATTTCTGGTTAAGTTTATCCAATAAAATTATTTGCTATTTATTTTTTTTAAAGGGATTATTTTATTTATATTATACAAAACATTGCTGCTATATATAGAATATACATGACTGCCATTAAAACATATATTGACTTACAAAAATTATAAGAAATGTAGATGCCTGAGAATTAATATTGTATTTAAAGACTGCAACTATATAAGCAAATCAAACTATATACTTTTTAGAACAGTAAAGAACAATTCAACTATATAAATAACTACATATATATTTTTCGACAAAAGGTATAAATTGCAGTAATACTAATAATTTTTGGATTGCAATATATATATATTATGGGATTAAAATGAAATATTGAAATAATTGCACAATTTAAGTCTATTTAATTATAAAGGCATTGATACTAAAAATAATAACTGTAGAAAGAAAAACAATAGATTGTAAAAGATTGAACACTTTGGAGTAGAGAAATGACTAAAAGTATTATTTTACAATATAAATTTAAAAACTGAAAAATAACCTCAATAAATAAAAGAAACTTGGAGGCTCTTTAAAAAGAAGCAACTTGACATTTGACAGAATTATAAAGAAATAAAAAATTGAAACCACTATTGAATAAAAGGGAATCTTAATAAATGATATATAAATAAATAATAATAATATTTATTCGTGTAGAATAACATATATATAAACAAAAATTAATTGGGTATGGTGATGTTCAAAGAATTAATAATAGCAGACTATAAAGACATGCAATAAAAATGGATACTAGTAATACAAAAGAGGGGGAGGGGGACGAAGATCTAATAAAGAATCCATGTAAAAGATTTTTTAAAAAAGCTATAAACTCAAGAATCTACAGAAAGGTCAATGGAATATCAGAAGGAGATGAGGGTAGAATTAGACAAAGTAAAAAAATGTTCTAAATTAGAAATGATGATGCTTTGAATAGTTATTTTTATTTTTAAATAAACTTGTAAAAAATCTTCAAAATAAATTGTTTTTCTGTATTTAATTTTAACACAAAAAAAAATTAATTCAAATAATTTCTATACCATTCATCCAAAATCTATAAATACTTTACCTGTTTTATTCACAGTCATTCTAACAAAAAACAAATAATAATAAAGTAATACCACTAATACAATATTCAGCGAAGATAATATCATATAATGAGAAAATAAAATTCATTAGAAAAGAACAGTGATGGAAAACACCAAAGAACAGTGATGCAAATTAATTTTATCATAATAATGTGCCTTTAAGAAGCCTGAAAATTAGGATAAATGATAGGTCATTCAGGAAAAATGCTATTTATATAATCACCAACATAATAATAATAATCGTCTCTGAGTATAGCTATTTCAACTTTTCTTCTTTAAAAAAAAAAAGATAAACACATACACAATAATAATAATGTTATTAAAGAGAAAGGATTTCATCTTTTTAACATATGCACTTTACTGATTTTTAAGTAATAACCTGTATATTTATACTTTACGTTTGCCTTCAATAAGATAATATTAAATCATGCTATCACACTTCCAACGTAAAGCTTTCAACAAATAGAAA
The DNA here is from genome assembly GCA_028023455.1 of Epiperipatus broadwayi. Taxonomy (NCBI): domain Eukaryota; kingdom Metazoa; phylum Onychophora; class Udeonychophora; order Euonychophora; family Peripatidae; genus Epiperipatus; species Epiperipatus broadwayi. The sequence continues at coordinate 1,599,397 of JAQFVV010012434.1, forward strand.
ACTAAATCAAATGGCTGAGCGCTTTCAAGAAGATGCACTTCTCATATATATAGCTCAATAATGCTGTGCTAAATACAGAAGAAACTCTCAAACCAAACACAAGATAGAGACAATAAAGATAAGAGTGGCCATTTTATCTTTAACCTAAATTCTCTTTAATTTCATACAATCTATGCACTCTATAAATAAATTTGAACATTAAATAATAATAATGATACAATTAGAGATGAGTTTTGTAATGTTCTTAAAAACAATCAGTGTTAGTCATGATTCTGTTTATCCAATATTTTGAAATTCTGTTATTCAGTAGTAAAATTCAACAACTTATCTAATTGTATTTTCTCCAGTGAATTATATTCTCAGGTACATTATTCTCAATGAAAATAATCAAAATTGCCTTTCTTGTTTTTTTAGTGTTTTTGTGATACTTCTTAAGAATATAAATGGAATCTGCATCTTGTATGAAAAACATGTTTGAAGATCACCATAAAAAACTATTTTGGTAAATAAATTATGTCCAATCCAATGACAATCTGATTATATAATAACAGACTCTATAGTATACATCTACTCAAGGTGAAGAACATATTGATTGATCTTATGATTTTGCCATCACATTTTAAAAATTTTTCAGAGCACTCTTTAAAGGAAATTTTTCTAACAATTTGATATTACATCAATGGAGGGTCTAACGCTCCCTTCCATACAAGAAATTAAGTAAAATAACTATATGCAATTACTTTAATTACAGTAATTATATTATTACAATTAAATACTCTATCTTTTAACTTGAAAAAAAAAACCCAGTAGCACACCATATTGGAGTTTGTGTTGCACTTCAACATTTAATTCCACTTTTCTACTTAAAAAGCCATCAACATATTTTAAATTAGCTCACACTTTCAAATTGATAAATATTCAAACTAAAAGTTATTGAGGATTTTTCTTCCATCACTATCTGATAAAGGATTTGAAATTTTTGAACATAAATTACAAACTCAAGTCTTTACATAGTGCATTTAAAACATTAAGTGCATTCTTTAGGTCATTTTTTAAGTTGGCAAGGATAGCGTAATCAACAGGATTCTATACCCAAAAGTCACAAAAAATGTTATTGTTTTTGCTTTTAATCTATTCAGATTACATTCCACCAACAAAACAATATTGTATTTTCTTATCTGCTTCATAAAACAATCTGCTCTAAAAAGCAGTTATAAAAATCAAAAACAAAGTCGAAGCTAGAACACATTCTTATTTGATGTCAGTTCCATTTCAAATATTTCATATTTTCTATTTGTAATAATAACATTTTCTCTTATTCCATCATGTAGAAGCTGTGTAATATGAATAAACTTTGGTGAACACCAATTAATTTGAAATAGTACTAAGGATTTAATTACTCCTTTGTTCCAGACACTTTTATAATAATAAAATTAAGCTATAAGGAAAAAATTATATATATATGAATAGTAGAAGGAATAGTTTCAGAGAAGAAAAAAACTAGAATGTTTTTTTTAAAATCATTAATAATAATAAAAAAAAACCCATTAAATTTATCACCAATATAACTGTGACTATCCCAAAATGTCAAAAAATAGTGAACAATATATAAATAGATGTATCCATGTGTCATATATTTATACAAGCTCAAAATGGTGTCCCTTGTTGTCTATATTTTGTACATACAAAGCAACATTCCATAGAAGCCAGTTTAGGCAATATCATAGAATTTCAAAATAACATCCATAATAATGACTTCACATATCTGATGTGCAAATTAATATGTTGTTTGTTAGCACTCACAATGTTACATCATTGCAACATAACCATACTCATTTCTTTTACACTAATTTAAGTGTGAGTAAATAAAATAAAACGGCTATCTTTATTGGTCACTATTTTCATTGCACTACCTTTTTCTGAAAACTAACAAATTATTCTAAAAGAAAATATGTCACTATATTTGGGGGGACGGGGACAAAGTTATAACAACACTTTAGATAAATTGGCTAGACAATTTTTTATGATCAAAATAAAATGTCTAGCTAGGTACAATTATTGATCAGCTACATGGAAAAATCCTGATATTACTTGAAAGTTCTTTAACTATGCAAAAAGATTCATCTCTACATCAGATGTAAACCCAATGGGCAGTGTGACATATTAACACACTAATCACTAAATGGTGTTGCATTTCTATGCATATGCAATTACTATTATTAAATACACAAAGTTCCAATACTATTTTAATTATTACTTATATTTTTAATCTTACTTCTAAATGTAAGTAGATTTTATAGAACAAAAGATTTAATTTCAATATTAAAACAAGTCAATCTATGCTTCAAATTCAATTTTGAAGCATCTTTATTGTAAATACATATTCGATTTGATATACAAATATATATATAAAAAATGACATCAGCTTTTTTAAAATTCTCAAAATATATGGAATTGAGATGTATAATTTATATTGCATTTAAATGATTATAATTTCAATTTTTATTATATAATTCCTGCTTATTGTTTATACTAAATTTAATGTAATTATAAGGGAATTGAATTTGAACTTTCAAGTTCCCTATATCTATCCAATCTATCTTATACAACTGATACACATGACCACATACATGTGAAAAAGATAAATGGTCAATATACATATTTCATGCTGAATCAGTTGGTTTGGATCATCATCTCTCACACATATATAATCAGTGCTCAGTTTATATTAAGATAGTAAATCTTTAAACTTTAATGAATAAGCTTCAATCTTCACCACTCTCCAAGTCTTAAAACAATCATTTCATTGAAAATTGGAAAATGAGATGCTCAAAACCCTTGTTGACGCTAATATTATGGTCATACCCATGATGATCTTAAGTCAATCTGACCCCCTCACACAAAGGACCTTAATATGTCCATTTAATTATACAGAAGAGAGAAGGGCAGAATACAGGCTAAATATGTAATATTTAAATTTATGTATATATATATATATTAAACTTAATATAATTATATATATATATATCAGTCTACACTGAGGTTTTCTCTAGCCCAGAGATGACAAAACTAATCTAAACACTATACATAAAAATGTACTTGGAATATGATATGCAAAAGTTGAATACATTTTCTTTTTTTGTTAGTAAATACATATGAATGATATGAGTTAGAGAAGGCAAAAAAGTCATGGAATTGATCATGAAATATATTGCAATTGCAAATATAGCTTTCTGAAAACCACAATCGTCAAAAGATTCACTTTAGAATATGAAGCAGAAATTAAATTATTCTTCACAAAAGTCATAAGCATACATTAAAAGATATCATAATAAAGCAAAAGATCAATACCATCTTGTAAGATTTATTTAAGAGAAAAATGACTTATATTCCTGGAAAACCAAAACTTGCTTTTATTGTTAAAAAGGTAAATTCACCAATTATTTTATTAATGAGGGATAATCATAATTTATTAATTAATTTTTGATGAAATATTTCCTCAGAATGAACACTACTGAGTCTTAAATAATAAGATTTACTTTTGGCATATAACCCCAAAAAGATTTTCCACATTTATTTATAGTATATTGCCATAAATTTGATATATTTTTTATTCTTTTCTATAACAAATAAATGAAAGTTGTCTTGACTATTAAAATACCTAGAAAACATCATTTACATACTAAACAGTTATTTTTTTTTTTCTCATTTCTCTTTTTTTAAAAGATGTAATAAACTTTTATTTAATCTCATAAACCAGATTAAAGAAAAAAAAAAAATTTTTTTTTAACCCTCCCAACTTACATGTAACAACAATCAAACTTTTTTTTAAATTAAAATCTGGGTAAACAAAACACATTTCTAATTTTTGGTTATAATTTTTTTTTTACTTCCCTTCCCTTCTCTCAACTAAAAAAAAAAAAATAAAAAAAATAAAAATATCCTCATTACTTTTTTCCTTATCTCATTTCCTCTTTTTTTACTAAAAATAATAAAAATAAAAAAAAAAAAAAAAAACAAAAAAAATTATTCTCCCCCCTCATATTATTTATTTGTTAATATATGCATTTTGAATATGCAGACAATTTCATATTGAAAATAGAATCAAAAGTTAATAGACTAAAACTCCTGATCATCTTTAGTAATAATTTATCAATGCTTGCTATCTTTCCACATACATTATATTTCATAGGTAGTTATGTTATGAAATAAAGAAAACGCTTTTACATTATTAAATAATTGAGATCAATTGCTCAGAAATTCAAATGATGCTTAAGTAGAAAATCATGAGCTGAGGGTAATAGCTCCATTAATGGGCATACAATATGCATATATTAAGTATTAATTTTAAATTGCAAATACCAAAATTGATTTACAAAATTAAATTACACATATACACACAAATTCATAGAAAGTCCTGTGATAATCACCAAATCTATTTAATTAATAGTGGAATTTCCATCTAGCTGTCATTTTCAATAACTTCTTGCAGTAGAATAATGACAGTATTCTAGTGTATTTTAGATAGTTATCCAGAAAAATAACAGTCAGAGAGCAATCTCTACATAAAAAGAATCAAAATACAGTAGGAAATGGGGATTTAGAGAGCAGTTTAACTATTAATCTTTCTGAATCTCAATGCTTTTCCACCATCCTCCAATGGCAATTTAAGTTAATAGTTCAACATTTTAATTTTAGTATTAACATGGTAATTCAATATTATAAGTCAATAAATTGGTCTTGATTTATTAAAAAAATGTACGTTTTCAGATGAAAAACATTCTGAAAAATTATATTTGAACTTTCCAAATATATAAAGAAATAATAATAAAATGAAATATGTAACAAGGATAATTATTTTTTCTTATTGGGTAACATTATTAAAAAACATAAATTAATAAAATCTTTGGTGAATGAATTAAATTTCTTAAATGTGAATGAATAATTATAAAGCTATGAAAATCTATTCTAAAATTTAGAATTGCCTTTATATATTAAATTATCACCAAAGTTCAATACTATGGTATTTGACAGAGTGTAACAATGCAATTTCATTTTTATTATTACTTAAAATTACTTAACTTGTATTTTTAAAAATGAAACATTTTAAAAAAAAACTCTAGTTTATTTAAATAAGCTATGAAATTATAACTTTTGTACATTGCCGGCAATAAAAAAAGATAAGTTTATCAATTTGTTTATACAACCAAAAGTAAAGAATCTATCAATAAGTGACTTCTAAACTTTAGATTTTTAAAAAATTAATAAATTAATATTTACTTTAGTTCCAAGTTTTACTATTAAAATAATGAAAAATGACAAAACAATGCTAAATATAGCTGCAAAAGAGTGATTAAAGCTGAGGTATATCAACACCATCACAGTATTTCATGAGATTACTTATCACTTGATTCTATATTTACTCAATATTATTATTTTAACACTACTCAAAGACATGCATACAATAAAAACTATTTGAAGAACAAATTATATATTACTACATATTTGTGTGTTATGTATCCAAAGATAGAATAACTAGGCAATAAGTATTATGACCAAACAAAAACACTTTATCAAGATCAATCATAATTTGCCATTTGCTTTTCATATTCTTAAAATATATCCAAGGCCTTTACCAAAAGTTCCAATGAAAAAATGATGAATTAAGCATTACAATGCTTGCCAATTGTCAAATGAGAAATGTATGAATGGATTTCCAGCTTCGTTTTACCATCTCTATGTAAATAAGTAGACATCTATTAGCGACTAATATTTGGTTGGGTAGTTAAAAAGTAAGTTAATGGGTTGACTAAAGAAAGAAAAACTCTAAGTTTCTTTGAAACCTAAAAAAAAAATATTCCAAACGTTTAACTGATTCCGATTTGAATTCCAGAGTATAGGCATAATAAATAAAAGAACTAACCACTAACTATATCAAGAGGCCTTTCAAAAGATCTGATCACATTAACATAAATATAGTGATAGAAATTAAAATAAATAGTTTTTACTGTGTTGAATTTGAAAAGTATTTGATTTAAAAACAATTTTGTGGTTTACAATAATTCAGATTACAGAGGTTAAAAGATTATTAAAAGTGTTAAGATTTAAATACATAACATAAATAAAGTGTAATATTTTTTAATAATCAGTAACGCAAATTAAAAAGCAACAGCACCTAATTAATATATATGAGTTTAACTTTGGCATGGATTTGAGTTAGGATTAAAATAAAGTAACCTTTCAAATAGAATATTAATGTAAGTCATAGAAAATCTGTAAAATAAAATAATATCACTTTAAATAAACTAGACTCTTGAATAAAACCAAAAGCAGTTCTCCTTTCATAAAAAAAAACTGCACTATCAGAAGTATTATAATTTAATTCTCACACCTAGACCAGTTTCTGGCCTCAGTCTTTATCCATGAATATTATAGATTCAAAATGGAATCAATGCAATAAGTAATACCAGAGTAGAAAAAAGAGAATCACTATTGATTTTAATGCTGCAATATAACAATAGAAGAAATGTTATATTGAATAACAAACTTATATAAAGGTTAATTGTCAAATCAATTATACATTTCATATTTTTAGATATTTTTATCATTCACACATTAATTTTTAAAACATGCAATTAGAGGAAGGGGGTTTGTTTCAAAGAAAATAACTAGGCAGTTAAATGACTCAAGATTATTTTCAAGACATTAACAATTGTTTCAGGAATTAAAAATATAAAATAATTGTATGGTCAGTATAGTTCAGGAGATCATGAGACAGAAAACTCATGTAGTAGATGAAGTACAATAATTTTATTCAACTGACAAACAAAAAAAATATTTTTCTTAGCTGGGAATTGTACTAAAAACTTTTAAAGTTTTCATACCATCACTGTGCTTAACTGCCATGGTAAATTTAGAAAGATATTTAAGAGGCCATCTTAATTTCATTCAAAAATTTTTATACCAATCTCAAGACAGTCAACAATATCTTTATTTTCAAAAGTTACAATTCAGTAAAATTTATTATTGAATTTATATTCAACATGGTCAATATTGTAACGTAATAGTAATTTCTGATATACATTTAAAAGTAGAGTTCTGTATCTTTTAAAAACATTAAATGCTAATAAATAATAGAAAAATTCTTAAAATTTGAAAATAAAAACTAACCTCATTTGCAAAAAAATATATAAGGTAAAGTTAAATCTTAATACATTAAAAAATTATAGTGAACATTTATTTAAAGCCAGAATATTGTTTACTAGAAATATAAACCTACAATTTCCTACATAGCTCAAGATATTCAATACTTTGTGATCATGTGATGTTTTGATGATATTCAATATCAGTGATGAATTCTTCGAAAATTGGAATACTATTTTGAAATGTGTGTTTAACAAGAGAATACACTAAAAGTTTTTAATACAATTTAAAAAATACTATTTTAGAGTTTTATATGTAAAGAAAATGAGTTTATAGACTTAATAAATTCCATTAAAATATTTCACAAGTCAAATACATTATGATTAACAAAATGTAAATGTAATTTGGTTTTGTTAAAGTGATATTTGTTATCTAAGAATAATAAAAACTCATACATATATAAAAATAAAGTATGTTTTAAATAATAGCATTTGGCTTGCATAAGAAGTTTTTGAAAATCTGAAGTGTGCTTCTTAAAAAAAGAAAAGAAATAAAAACAAGTACATCTAAAAATTAAAACAGGCAAAACTTTCCATACAGTAGTGCGACTCAGTGCCAGCCAGAATAATAATAGTTATGTGCAAGCATAAGAAATGGTGATCATGTGATGTTTAATGGTTTTACATCTAAAAATACTGTTGACAAAAATCTAGGAAGCATTTTTGTATAATCCTAAAAAATAGCATTCAAAATGCTACAAAAAATTAGAAGTTTCAATGTTAGACAAAGTGTAGCACAAAAGTTAATTTCTTTGCCTCCAAAACAGATATTTTAAATTTTATAAAACCATAATGATATGCCACTTAAATTTTACAGTCAATATATCTAGACAAATATAAATGCTTTCTATAATGCAGTAAAAAAAAAAAGTACATCTGATGTTCTTACTTTGTGATTTCTTTTTTTAATAACTTTATTAAAATGTGGAAAAATTTTCTGGCTTTCCTGTATATATACAAACATATATATATATATATTGTTCTTCCTTATAACTCTGAAATTAATTTATCAAGCATATAATACATATTGAAACAGTAAGATTCGTATTCGAATCTTAAGTTTCACCTTTTTCTGTCAACTCTCACTGACTGGTCTATCCCACCCAAATTTAAACTTTTTGGTATCGAATTGTGTGTGTAGCAATATTAAAAATGTATAAATATATGTAGAATTCAGCATAAACACGCACACATTTCGATCTCAAATTAAAGGCAATAAATAGGGATAAAATAATATAATTTAGATTTCTTTTAGTTATATAATTTTATATAATTTTAATCATTTATTTTGGATTATAAAGTTCGTATTTATTGCTTTGTTTAAATTTCGTTTAATAATAATTCTAAAAAAATCTGATGTAATATTTAATTAAAAGTTAAAATAATCTTATGTTTCCCTTTTGTTTTTGAAATTTAAAAGCATCGGTCAGTGATTGATAATAGATTAATTAAAGAAAAATTCCCCAAAATGTAATTAGTAAATGTAAAATGTAAACAATAGAATGGCAGCTTTCTTTAATTAAAAACCAACAAAATGCATTGATTATCCTCAGGGCAGATTAAGTAGAACCTAAAAATATCTTAACAAAAATGTGAGAGATCAAGATAAGAAAAGAGGCCATCTTAGACTTGCTGGAGACATGCACTTAAACTTTAGCTTTGCTCTCGATCGGAGAGCCAAAATATAAAAATAATTTGTTCCTGCCAAGCTATGACCGAGTAAAGCACCTAGATTATTCTCTATCGGGAGATGGCCTATCGGATGCCAAACTTTCCATTGCCCATCATAAATTCACCATGAAGATCTGCTGCCTGAAATAAATGAAAAAGCTGCTGCTGCTGTGAAATTAAATGAAATATCTAAATACAAGAAAGAATTTGCCACTCGTGAACCTTTTGCTGCTAAACTAGTGGAATCAGAAAACTTCTTATAAAACAGGTACCTGTCTGTGTTCAAACTCTAGAGTACTCTAATAATATGCTATAGCTCTTCTTCATACTACTTATCTAAATTATAAAATGTAAAAACTACCATATGTATAACTAAAACTGAATAATTAACTTAATGTGTAAATTTCTCTACTAATCTAGCTTACCTCATTCTATCTTGGGTGCGTATTTTTAAAATCTACATTTTATCTATATTTATTATTTAATTATTGCATGCTCACAATTGTCTCTATTTTCAAAGTTTAAATCTATGATCATTTGAAACAGTGAATGCGTGTCACATTTTCATTAATATGTACTTCGTCTGGCCGAGGCAGAGACCAGCCCGATATTCTTATAAACCATAACTAACTTAACTTTCATCTAAATCGACACGCATTCAGTGCATCACTTATTGTAATGCAGGGTCTACTACTTCGCAAAAGGCTGACGTATTAGTTATAATAATTCCCAATTTATATAGGTTTTGTATTTATTAAATCATCATGAATAATTCCAGAAAATTACATTTCTTTGAGAGTCGCCAACGTTCTTTAGTAAATGTTGATAATGTAGGGCCGAGTTAGAAATCTATTTAAATCTCATCATAATCGTTTATACATTATACATGTGTTACGTTTTAGAGACGCGATGACCCATTCTGCCATGAAATTTCCGGATTCTTCAGGGTTGAAATTAACCCCAGTCATCCTACACAAGCGGGCATAATGGGTGCTCCCGTAGGACTTGACAACGTCATGCAGCCAGGTGGCAAAACTGCCACATGGACCGCTTGTCCCTGGTTATGCTTATGTGACACCTTACTTCATCGGGCCGAGGCAGAGACCAGCCCGACATTCTTATAAACCCATTCGCGGCATTGCAGTTTCGATATACTGCCATTCCATATCGCCTTTCTAAAGCGTACCACGTGTTCCTTTACTTAATTTTATTATTCTATATATCACTCCGTCTCTGCATTATCTTCATAATTCACTCTCAAATAAATGTTTGCCCTTAGTTATAAATAAATATTTTAATTAAATAAATATATGTCTGCCGTTACTCTTATAACCCATACTTTAGACTCTTGCATTGCAAAGGTATAAATCCCTCCAAGCATGCCTTAGAAATACTTACCCGAGAATTATAGGTAGCTAGATTACGCCCTCAAATAAATGAATTCCTTTTGTAAACAAATAAATAATGTATTCTTTAAAATATAATCATGTTGCAAATCCCGCTACTGAAACTGTTAGTCCATAAAATATTATTAGTAAATGATCTTATTAAAAAGTGTAAATAAATAATTTAAAACTATACGTCTGCAGTTACGTTTCATTTATTCGATACCCATTCTATATAATATTTCCTCGATTATGTAAATATGAATGTTTAATTAATATTAGTTTGATTATTGGCTAACTCGAGAATAAAATCATGAATCTCTTGCATATCCCTGACCACCGTGCCTAAGGAAATATTTACTAATGTCGCATCAGATGCGTTGTTTCGTGGATTGTATTGTGGAACCGATAAACTATGTTCGAACTCAGTAAAACGGGTGGCTTCGCTACCTCGATGGTGCTGCTGTTCTGTGTGGTGGTCGAATTCTGCACTGTTTACGAGTCACACGTTTTCTGTTATAATATATAATTAAATAGAAGGGATTTTCATCTTTTTGCGCTCTTATCTTTATAAAGTCTCTAATCTTGTGTTGGATTTGAGAGTTTTCCTGAACACAACATAACATCATACAGCTTATATAAATTAGTACAGCGCATATGTGAAAATCCTTCCTGTTCTTCCTTATGCAAAAAAAAACAAAACAAAACAACTAAATACTCAAGTAATAAGATACTAAAAATTTATAATAGTTACTGATAAAAGTTAATATTTTCCTATTTGAAAATGAAATTTAAATTTTTATGTTAATGCATACATATTTTTAATAGGTTAATAATAATATTTATATATAAAGTAAAAAAAAAAAATCATTTGCTTAATTTGCATGAAGATTTGTGATAATTGTATATTACATGTGATGATATGTTGGACTATTTCTATCATACTATCATACTTATTCAATTCAATTGAATGTAAACAATTAATAAAATTAAAAACAATATGCCATTTAATAACAAATCTTAACTCTTAACAACTACTTTTGCAACACATTTTAAATGCTAAAATTTATTTAAAATATTTTAACCCTTTCGTAGCCAAGTAATATAATTAAGTTGAGGCCAAATTCACAAAATTTGATTTTTCGTATAAGTAGTCTTCAATTTAAGTACTGAATTTCAAAAGAAAATAAATGTATAACAAAATAAATAACATATTTTTATAACTAAATGTAACTACAAGAATGAATAAATTGTAAAGTTATAAATTTATTCAAGAAAATAAAATTAAAAAACCAAATTCTACTTTTTATGGTTGGTAGAATATTTTTTTCTTTTTTTTTTCATGACGTAAGTTTAAATTTATTTAAATCATCATATAATTATAAAAATAAATATAATTATAACACTAAATATATATTATATTTATTAAATAGAAACAACTTTTAAATTACTGAAACGTCTGAAAAAAAAATCTTTATCGTTATTTCTATTTGACAAATAAACTACGATAAGTGCCACAATTTTTTGCAAATGAGTTCAGCAATTCAATTATTGTATTATAGATTTGTATTTTTAAAAAAAACTTAGGTCAACTATCAGCAGAAATGAAAACTAAAATATAAAATACAATATTTATTGCAGGATTGCAATAGAAGTAATGACAAACAAATCTTTCAAATGTAATCCAAGATAACTAATCTCCAATGGATTTAACTGGAATTTCTGTTTGAAGGTAACAGCATTTATGAGAGAAGTGCTAATATTTAAAATCTTTTATATAAATATCAATCTCTATAGAAAAGCACAATTTAATTATCAAAATTATTATGCAATATTTAAAGTACCTTATAAACAAAGGGAGTAAATCACCCTCCCCCAAACAAGAATTAAAAGCACTCTATATATTGAACAGAGGGTCAAGAAAAGAACAAATCCACCTATTCTTGGGATTTCTGATGTTTATAAGAACATCTTTGTCAACATTGCTGGTAATTAAGAGAAAATGGCACTTAAAAATTATTAAATTCAGAAACAATTATACAAGGTTGGAGACAGCATCTCACATTTGATTTTAATAATTAAATAAAATTTAGTACATAAACTTTCTAAATTAAACATAGTTCCTTGTGTATTAAACAAAGGAAAAGTGATTTACCCCGTTTGTTTATATATACATTATACTATGCTTAATTTTAAAAGTTTATTTATTAAAATAACGATTATTTCTAACTAAATAGAAGATACCCTAATTCAGAACTGCTTCTAGAATATTCAGGATTGGAAATAGACAAACGTACTTTACTTTTTTTATACTTCACTTAGATATGGAAAAAACCTATTATAATAAAATTATTAAGTACATTTTTTCAGATACTAGTAATTATTTCAAAACTCATTATCTCTCTTCCAAATCTGTGTGTGATAGATACCTAATTTAATTTGGAAAATGTTTTTATAATTTATTTTTTAAAAATTACTATTTGATGGAGTATGGGTTTGTTTATGAATTAATTTTAATTTTTTAAAATCACTACCTATAAATTCTTCTGGAAATGTTAATGTTGTTGCTGTGAAATTTAAATAGCCTTACAGTGAGTGATTATTTCTAATCATTTTCAGTGAAAAATATTTTATTCTTTATTAAATTAGATACATACTTTAATTTATTCATTAGAATATTAACTTTGCAAATAAATAAAGAAGAGTACTAAACTTAAACAGAGGTCAGCGCGACTGCCTTGCATTTGCAGGCAGTTGCTCGGGTTGCGGGTTCGCGTCCCGGCCGATGCTATGACACTTAAAAAAAAAACTTAAACATATAATGAGAACATAGTTTAGTCTCAAGGGTAAAAAAATAATTTTCAACCCATAAAATAATAATTAACTAAAATTATATTACTTATAAAGAATAAATTCCAAGTAATTAAAATAATCTTTAAAATATAAAATATTCAATCTATAATTATAAAATAAAAAAAGAAAAATATCATTTACAATCTTCAAAAAATTATTTCCAGTATAATGTCTTCTTTTACTTTCATTTGACTTGTTTTATTAAAACAAAAAATCCAAATATAAATATATTTTTGCCTAGAAACAAATTTAATTTTAATAAAATAAAAAAATAAACAAATTAATTGATCATTTTCAATTTCCAGATTTTAAATAAAAGCAGATTGTTTCCCAAATAAGCCTTTCCCTTCACTTGAAACCCTAACTTTGTCTTCTCTTTCACTAGAAACCCATCATTTTCTTTGTTATATTTTTCATTGAAGGTAACAATTTTTGATGCAGTTAATATCAATCTATCAATTTTTGTAAAAATATTACTATCATATGTATGAAAGGCCATTAAATGAATAGTATAGAATAATTACAAGTAAACTACTATAGGCTGATGAGAGTGCAATTGCGCAAATTTATGCATTTACAAGGTTCCATGCCCCCCTCCCCCCCACCAAAAAAAAAAAACTACATTGAAAAAAATATTTAAGTATTAAAAATATTTCCTCTAATTTTTCTCATTTGCAACTATTATTTAAATGCTGTATCATTACAAATCCTTATACAATATTTATTAATAAAACATATCATAAATATAGAACAGGAATATAGAATTTCAATTTTACCATTAAAAATATTTAGTTAAGATTGAATGAAGGCACTTCCTTTTTGAAAAAATACACTGTTAAATATAAACTATTTTGCAATACATTAACTTGTAGGAATAAAATAAGAAAGTATAATTTATTATGCTACAAAGAATGCAATAAAATTTAGATGTTAACATTTTTTGTCCTTAATTCATTATTTGTTAGCAAAATAGTTTGACAAGTAGCTATTGTTAAACAATTTTATTGTTTATCTTTCATTAATTAGAAAAAATATTGTGGTCCTGATTAATAGCTTTTTTCATTAAGCTATGCAATTAATATTGGAGCAATAAGCTCAATCAACTAAAATCAGTCTTAAACTAGAATTGTACATGATGAACTTTCTCAGCAAATAAAGAAATACATAAATACAAAAAACAATTTAAAATTACAAATTAAAAAGTGTATCCGTATTAAGTCCAACATGTTTTCTTATGTACTGGGCCATATCATGTAATTTATAAAAATACATTTTTCATGATGCTTAATTTAATAACAATTTTTCATACAAATCATTTATTATAAAATATAATGATAAATTTGGCAGTGTAAAATCAATTTAAATTAAAATTTGCAAATAATAAATGTATGTCAAAATATCACTGCATAATCATACCAATGTGCCCATTTTTAAAATTCTTATTTTCCCTCATGTTATACTTTTATAACATTTAGCAATTCTTCTGATTCAATTGTATCATAAATTTCCCGTAAGAGCAATATAGTTTGACTTTATTTTATCTTTATTACTATATAATTGTGAAAGTTTGTTACTTTATAAATCTAAATTTTGTATCAATCTTGATGAATCTTCAGAGAATTACATAGTCTATGAATTTTTGTTCGATGGCACTTGTTTCAAAACAGTTAGTAATCTGCAATACACATCAAAACTCATAAGCATTTTCAAATGATATCAAAAAAGTGCAAAATGAGGACAGCACTGATTACAGACATTGAACATTTTTTTAAACAGATATAAACTATGTTGTGGCCTGCTTATTGAAATGCCTATTAGAGAAATGGTGAGAATTATAGCTTTTAGTAAATTGAGATAGATGAATTTAATTTCTCACTTGCAAATGGAGAGTGAACACAATACCATGATGTTAAAATTTCATAGCCATTTTTAAAAATTATTTTGTCACATAAAAAATATATTTAAACTAAAATTCTACAAGTTGACCAAATTCAATAGCTTAACTAATCATAAAGTTATATTTTTTTGCAATACTGCTGTTAATAATTCATGTATTATTATTTCATATATATAATAAGTAATTACTTAAGTCATTTGTATTTATATATTGGAATATTTCCATTATCTAATATTAAGTATTGAATGTCTTTAGAAAAAATTAACTTTATTTAAATAATGCAATTACATTGCACTGTTAATAATAGCACACAGGTTAATATATGCACAATGTTTCAAGAGGTATTATGCTCCTTTATTCTTCGAGTGTTGCTGACTTGACCAATGATAGTACTAGCATGGGAATTAAACCTGGACCCTTAGATTCTTGAATATTGAATTTTAAGGTTAACTCTTTAACTAAGTAAGCCATCCTGTAGGAGGCATGTTAGAGTGCTATTGTAAAATTCAATATTCAAGAATCTAATGTTAGAGTGCTATCGTAAAATTCAATATTCAAGAATCTAAAGATCCAGGTTTGATTGTATGTTATTACTAACAATTGAATGTAATTTGAAATATTTGAATAAAGTCACATTTTTCTAAAGACGTTCAATGCTTAATATTAGATGATGGAAATAGTTCAATATATAAATACAACTAAAATACTACGACCCTTCAGGAAAGCTATATATCATGTTAGGGCTTAACTAGTAATAAATAAATTTATAAGTTTATTTCTTAACAATTCAACACATATTATACCAATCTTGATGAATCTTGCATGACTCTCTTTCTTTATTTTTAGAGAATTATATAGATTGTGAATTTTTGCTTTATTATATTTAATTATTATAAAAAAATTGGTAATTTACTCCTGCCATGATACTGAATTTTAAAATTTGTATTAGCAATGACCTCTAGGAAATTTCCAATCATCTAAAAGTAAGATTTTCTAGCAAATTCAAAAATTGTCAATATATTATTTAATTGAAAATAAAAATTTGTAGTATTAAAAAAGATTGGGGAAAATATTAGTGGAGTTATTAAAAGACAAACAAACATTCAAATTTATATATATGTAAGACTAATAAAAATATATTTGAAGGATTATTTGATTATTAATTCATTTTGCACAGTATTATTATTTTTAAAGGTAAATAATCATTGATTGTCTGCACATATTGACTATCAGCCATAGGTGTTATATTATGAATCAAATATTTCATTAAGGATTAAAGGATTTGTAATCAACTATTAGGGGCAATTCTTTATCATTTCCTTTATCTTTATCCTGTTATATATAAATTTGAAAGTTTGTTTGCTAGCCTATGGATTTTTGTTTTATGGTTCTTAATTATTTGAATTTTTTTTTTTTGCAATTTTCTATTAATATGGGTGAAGCCACGAACAGATAATAGTTTTATAATATGTTTGAAAATTTGATACATCAACTATTATATTTAATTCATTTAATTTTACAAACTGCAGGCTCTGGGTTAAGTGCACTGCCTACTGAATGCTAAGGGTAACATTTCTTCGAATGTTGTATATTGTATAATCAAATTTATCCATACATGATTAATACACAACCCAAAAATTCTTATCACATAACTGTACCTATATATATTTGTATACCCAAACTTATTTAAAATATCAAAATTGCATGTAATACTAAAGTAATACAAAGCTCAGTATAAGGGACAGCATATATAAAAATCTAGATAAAGGGGAAATGATGTTTTCTGTATTAGTCTTTTTTTTTTTTTAAATAACAATCTGGAATTGATATATATACACACACATACATAACTAGTTCTTAAACATTATTACTAACTTTGAAAAAAATCTTCGAATTTTAGATAACAAAACAACAAGTCAATAGTCACATTTTAATTAAAAATGTAGAATCATCCTAAAATTGAAGGATTTAATAAGAATTTACATATTTTTAATGTATTTCAAAAGATGAAGCAATATTGAATAAATTCAATACTGTTTCTTACTTTGTGTAGAAAGAATTCATTATTAAAAAATATATAAATTTGGTTTATATTATGGATATTTTAAAAGGTATTTTCTGAATCTCCAGATCTATCATTTATATATATCAAATGTCAGTTAATAAAGAAAAATAAATATTACAAATAAGTCTTTGACATTAAAAAAGATAAACTTCTTTTTAATAAAGAATGAATGAAAGTGGGGAAGGGGAGCAGATGATAAAACTAAAAGAAGGTAAATATAAGTGATGCTTGTTTGTAATAAAAGGATTATTATTTTTCATATTTCGCCAGTTGGTCTATAAATATGTTTTTAAACTTGGAGAATGATGACATGAAGACACAAGCCACTGCTTTCAAAACAATAAAAATCGCCAGACTCCATTCAATGCTGAGGACTTATAGACGACATAGGAATTTCATAATGCATTATGATGGTTTTGGGGATTATCAATCAGTACTATATCTGATGAGGATGGAAAAAGAACGAGTCATAGAGATTGCAAAAAATATGAATAATAGGAGAATAAAATGCAGTCTGTAAGTTTACTTCCTTCCTCCCCTTCATCAATTTCTCAATTGGACAATATCCTTTTCTCAGGCACTGCATACATTTATCGTCATGGATTATTCACCTTTACAATTTACAGATGTAAAAAGAGAATACAGAGGACCTCCTGGAAAGATGATGTTTTTATTAAATTTTCTCTTAATCTTTTTATCAAACATTATAATTAGATAATGTAAAAACGACCCAAATTTTCTTCTCTATTATGGCCTACTATCTTTAATATATTCAGAAGAAAAAAATCCCACCTGAATCTTTCTTTATATAATACATAAAAATTCAGGTGATATTTTCTAATATGTAGATACACATATTTATAATATATATATACAATAAACGCATTAAAATAATTTATGCTTTAAATTCATAGTTAAGCACTTATTAATATTTGATTCATTAACAAGTTTATTATTTATTAGGAAAAAGTTTTATCAACATATAAATGAAGTAAAATAGTCTTTAAAGAGCCCACTATGAGAAAAGGCTTCTTCAACTGTCTCTCATAGAGTACAGTTAAAAAAAAAAAAAGTCATCACCTGGATTGCCAATTGATGAGGATTTGATTGGTCATCCATTTCTGTTATGATTTCTAGCTCAAAATATACTGACCAATATTAGATGGTTAAATAGATTAGCTATGAGATATTTATAATAATGAAAAACAATTACATTTGATTTAAATATAAAAAAAAAAAATCACAGATTCACATAGATCAGATTTGAATAATAGATCATGAGCATAGTATAAAAGGGCATCAATTTTTATATCAAAATTATATTAAATTAATATAAATGTATTTTGAATCCAAATGTACATATAAAAAGCATTAGTATGCAATATATGTTAACAGCTCAGAAATAAATTTATATGATGAGATAACAGAATACTGAAACAAAATGTTAATATTCAATTTCACACTATTGGTGATACTTGCTGATCCTGTCACCAAATCATCTTCAGAAATGCATCTCACAACAACGAGGTTTAAATGTTTTCAAGTTTCCTCATGAACATATTTAAATCACAATACTACCATGCTTAGTAATAATAAACTTCAAATTTTAAATCTTTTTAATCATTAAATGTATATTTCCATAGTTGATACAAATATTGTTTTTCTATATTCAGTTTGTCAGATTAGTTTTATTATCAATATTAACTACTGTTTGCAAATAAAAAAATTATTATTGGTTCTAGAAAAAAAAGAGTTTGAAGACAAATATGAATCAAAAATAATGAAAGACACTTGCAGAAAAAAAAAAATTTTGAAAGGAAAAAAAATCTACAGATTTAAAAGAATTGAAATATAAATTATTAAATTCCAGTTATGAATAAACTGTAAATACTAATAATCGCACAAGAAAAATCAAATGTTTCAAATAGGGGATGCTATTAAATACCAAAGTTTCTGATCCAATCTAGGTGGACCATAAATAAAAAAAAAAGAGACCCAATTGTGAAATTCTCAATAAAAAAAATTAAAAGTTTTAGATATAAAAAAAATTATAATGAAAAATCACAAATTCATAACAAAATAACCATGATTTGCAGTATAAATTACAAAAACTAAAAGTAGACAAATATATAATAAGGGCAATCCTCGAAAATATAACTCTTGGATATAATAGAAAATCAGAAGATACAAAGTGACAGATAATGGAAAATGAAAAATGCAATATAAAATGAGATAAAAAAAATTCAATCCAAAGTAAATAAAAAATAAAACTTTATATCTCTTAGGACAGTGACAATTAAGCAACATGTACAAGTGATTCTAAAATAACACGAAAGTTAGCATAGAAAAAAATAAAAGAAAAAGTTTATAAGAATCAGAGAAAATATTCAATAATATTTTAAATATTAAATTAAATATTGATACAGAAATTTAAAAAATCCATTCAATGTAAGAAATATATAAAAAAAACCTTTCACAATAATAATCTAACAGTAATAACTATTGAACTAAGAAAATGAAATAATGGGATAAAAATGAATAAAGATAATAAGAGAAGAAATATGTATACTTAAAGTAATAATGAGAAGAATGGATGGAACACCATATTATGACTTAATCCTATAGCAGAAAAATATAAAAGAGCTACTTATAATTAGAGGTGATTTTTATAGAATAGGATAAAACACATTCCAAATATATATAAAAATGTTAATTTTACTTTTAAGAAAATAAATAAACTACTAATTCTAATGTTAATTATCATAAGGGCAAAAATTAATGTGCTTAATTTTTATATTTGTTGGTTATATAATAATAATAATAATAATAATAATAATAATAATAATAATAATAATAATAATAATAATAATAATAATAATAATAATAATAATAATAATAATAATAATAATAATAATAATAATAATAATAATAATAATAATAATAATAATAATAATAATAATAATAATAATAATAATAATAATAATAATAATAATAATAATAATAATAATAATAATAATAATAATAATAATAATAATAATAATAATAATAATAATAAAATAATAATAATAATAATAATAATAATAAAAAATAATAAAATAATAATATAATAATAATAATAATAATAAAAATAAAAAAATAATAATAATAATAATAATAATAATAATAATAATAATAATAATAATAATAATAATAATAATAATAATAATAATAATAATAATATCTCATTATTTAATATATTAAATAGTAAAAGAAAAATATTAGAGGTTTATGTATGGCTCAAAACAAATAAAATAAAGTATTAAAATAAAATTCAATAACCAAAATTTTAAATCCAAATTTTCAAAAACAATGAAGCTGTGGATACTTATTAAAATAGATTCATTGTTGTATGGTTAATCTGATAGTTTACAGGTGTTTGACAAACTCCAATGTATTTCTATAATGGATAAGTTAGCCTTTCTGCAATTTGCACCAACAAATTGTAGTAGCATTGCAAACATCCTGTTGTAATTGTTTGATGATAAAAACTTTAATTAAAAAAAAGTGTATGGGTGATTTTCAGTTCAAATTATATCATTAAATTTCAACATCTATATGTGAACAGTTCAAGAGACTATTCTGAATTTCTATGGAAAATGAAATTGCTTTTGTTCTTGTTCAGCACTGACTTTTAATAAAACTATACCAGCAGAAAAAAATTAATTTACATATATATATATATTTCATTTGTTTATTATTTTTTTGTAATTAATTAAATATAAACACCATCAATCATATGCTCATACTATTATTATACAATATTTTGATTGTATTTGATAATCATCTTCAATCTTAAGCCAATAAACATCACATGACTACCACCTCTTATGCGTGTGTATAACTGTTGTTAAAACAGGCAAAACTCACTATATGTATTGCCACACACAGCAAGCTAGAGTAATCAATGGATGCCAGAAGGCACTAGATGGGGATTTTATGCACAAGCCTTCTGGCATCCATTGATTACTCTAGCTTGCTATGTGTGGCAATACATATAGTGAGTTTTGCATCTTCAATCTTTTTTTATTTTATTACACAAATATTGCATATTATAATATTGTAGACAGTGGCCATCTCTGGTCATATAAATTTAGAAAAGAAAATGAAAAGAATATTTTTCATATAATTTTTAATAATTATTCACTGATTTAAATATTTTCATTCCTTAAGTGATAATATAAAAATTCCAAACATTTTTTAAATAATAAGAATGTGAACATTTATAGTTTGTTAAGGAAGAGAGGAAAAATATAAAAAATAATAAAATAAATAATAAGAATGTGAATAGTTATAGTTTTTAAGATTTGTTGCAAACGAGAAAGAAAAAGTATATATATATTCCTCTTTTCGGTAATTTTATTCATCTATTAGTTTTATTTCTTAAAAAAAGTAATGAGAGAGATAAATAAGTAAAATTTTAAGTAATAGTTATCAGTTACTAAAAGAAAAAAAATAGATTTTAACATTTTGTTATATAATGCTTTTTTTATTTAATTAAATTTGAGTTTTCCTTTTCTCTTTATCTCTCTAAAAATAATGTATTTCTCAAATCAAAATATAATTAAAGGATTACAGTGTTTTGGTAGGTAAGAAAAAATAAAAAATAATTTCAGAAATTGAAGTAGAATTGGAAGTTTTAATTAAAGAAAATGGAGAGAAATAACCCTTTATAAAAATAGAATCAATTAGTTAGGAATTAATCTGTTATATTTGATTATATGAATGCAAGATTGTTCCAAAAAATAAGATAGGGGCAGGTCAAAGCAATAAACTTTAGTATCTAATCTAGTGAAAAAGTCATTCTTAATTCAGCTTTTAAAAAAAAATAGTAGCAGCCCAATTGTGAAGAGATCAGTGAAAAATTACTTTAGTTTGAAGTAAGATTTAACTTTACTATTAACTCAATGGTTGCCAGTCATGGTTAAAAATGTGTCGATTTTATGCCGCTTCTGACTGTCCAAATCCCATCACTTTTAATGGTACCGTAAAGATTTAATACCCGTTTAAAAATTTAGAAAAAGTTCGATAAGATGCTGCCCTCTCTTGAATTATTTTACAAGTAAAAAATCAATAAAATGCTATTCAAAACTTTAACAAAAGCAGTGGGCGGACCCTCCTTGAATCTTATTGGCTGTTACATTTAGGCAACAAAGAAAATGGCTATAAATCACTGAAAAGTTATGATTTGTTTTTGTTTAATTTTGAAAATGATAAATGAATATTTTAGACCATTTTAAAAATATTTTTTGACAAATTATAAATTATTTTCATAAAATATTCTAAAAATAAAATTATTTTTAAAAAAATAGTTAAGATTTTAACAAAAATTAAAGAAAAATATTTACTTTTTCTGCAACATAAAACTGTCAAACAAATCATATCATCACAAAAACATTTTGATTCATTTTTCGATTTTGTTTTACATTTACCACTCATAAATATTTCTACAATTATAAAAAGAAATTTATTTTTGAAAATACTTTCGTTCACATTCATAATCTGACAAATTATTAATATACTTTTTATAAACGAAACTAAAGTGAATATAATAAAAAAAGTTGAATATATTTTGATGATTGAATTTGTATTTTGACACTTCACTTTGTGAAATTGACCAATTAAAACGTTAGGCTTTTACCTCACTTGGCCAATGAAATAATCAGCAATAAAGAGGTTAATTTAAAAAAGTTTTAAAATGAATTTGAAAAAAAATCTGCCAAATTTTGGCTAGAAGCTGGATATTATCACATCTCACCATGTAGCCTGTTTATTAGAAGAAATTGTAAAAGAATACCATTGGGAGAAATCCACAACAAGCTTTAGCCAAAAAGCATGGCTGTCTCAGACTGTGATAATCTGACTGCAAATTATTTATTATATTGAAAAATAAAGAAAATTAAGCTAATACTAACCTGAACATCATTATATTGGAAAATGGGTAAATTAACTGTAATAGGAATTTAAAACTAAAAAAGGGAAAAAGTTAATGGGTTGTTTAATCTGAAAGAAACATACAATTATAAATTCAAAAGAAGGACTCAAAGGAATAAAATCATGGTAATATAAGGTATTGTGGTGTGCATATTTACATTTACAAATTTTTAAAATGAGTAATAATTTTTACTATAAATAATAATGAATAAAATTTATTTATGTTTGTTGCTATTGTTGAAACATGGTTTTTTTAATATTTATTTTCCCTCCAAAATTTGTAAATAGACTATGGGACCTTCCTATTTCTAATTAACCTTAAATTTTATTTTTACTGTAAAATGTTATTTTCTAGTTTTAATTATTAAAAAGGAAAATGATTGTGTTTAAAAACTAATTATATAAAATTATATTTTTATAGAAATGGATTAATTTGGAATTATAATATTGTCATATTTTTTCTGACTATATGAGATAATTTTGTTAAATAATTATTAAAAATAATAATGTTAATGTCTTTATTCCTCAACAATATGTTCTACGAATTGGCAGTATTTCAGCATGGCTAGATGCTTTAAGGGATTGGTAGCATATCCCAGTAAAATTATTTAACATAAAAAGGTTATATTTTCTCTTGTTCAATTACACTGTTCCTAGGATCTTTTGATCTTAAATTCATTCTAGAGCAATAATTGTTCATTTATTTGTATGTAGGGTAGGGATATATATTTGTTTGGATGTCCTGATAGTACTGTGGCTGGTACAGGAGTTAAGATCACCTTTAAGATCCATTCACTACACTTTTTTCCAGATTGGAAATTATTTTATAGTTGGTGTAAACTCATAAGTGCGATATGGTTAGAATACTGATGATGATCAGTGTATATCAGGATCCCAGCATTATTTTTTATAGATATTTTAGCACTAAAATATATGTATGCAGATGATTGTTTTATATTGTACCTTAAGTTTGACAGTGGTGAAAAAATAATTGGCCTATTTTATAATGTATTTTTTTGGATCCAGTCATGGGATGACAGTTGATTATTCTTGTATAAAGCTGATGGCATTGTTATGTTTGTAACTTATATTTATTTTTATTCTATGCTAATTATCTCATGCTCATATTCTTTATTTTATGCTAATTATCTCATGTTCATTTTATATTTATTTCTTTTATGTTAATTCATTGATTGTAAAAATTCAATGAAGATGATGATGTTTTCCCATCATCCCATATTTACCTCTTCTTTCACATGATTATTTTTATAAATATTCAAATAAAACACATTACAATAAAAATATTTATGAAGGTGCATATATATTTATTACACTATGTATCACTAACAATGTTAAAATAATTAAGAGATTGAAATGGAACTTGGCTGAACATATTGCTAGAAGAGATGATAATAAGTGGACAATTTTAATTGAACCTCAGAGATTGTAAAAAAAATCTAGAAAAAGATCACATATGAGAGGAATAGATGAAATAAGGAAATTTGTTGGGGTGAAGAAATAAAAAAGGCTATGGGTTGAAGAATCTGCTTTAAATTTGGAGAGACATTCACCCTACAAAGGATCAATAATTGAAAATGATGATCATGATGATTAAATATATTTATATTAATCTATACATATTTAAATGTATAATTACAATATAAAAAACATCTTTTTATTTTGCAGATTGAAGATAGCAATCATGTTCAACTGAAACATTTAACTATTCTAGCTCTACATTACATAATGTAGGTTATGCCTTTCCTCCCCCATCAAAGCATAATATTTTTTAAGTGTTAGTATGTTCTGCTGTATTTTATAAATGCATGTTTTTTTTTGTTTTTTTAAGTGTCATAGCATAGGCCGGGACGTGAACCCGCAACCCAGGCAACTGCCTGCTAGTGCAAGGCAGTCGCGCTGACCTCTCGACCACCAATGCAAGACTTGTTTTGTTTTTTAATATAAAAAATGATATACTTTTTTTTTAAAACAAAAAAATAATTATTTTTCAAGACCTGATTTAAAACTAACTTATATAATCCCATTTCATCTTGAATTCTAAGTTTTCAAAAATTAAAAAAAAAAAGATCTTAAAATATAATTTAAAATATTGTATAATTAAAAAAAAAATTATATGTTGCTTGATTATATCAAATTTTACATGAAGAAACTTGTTGTTTTACAATTATTCTAATTCTGTCAGATAAATTTTTTAAACAACACATGTTGACTTTTTTTTCTTTTCTAGTTACAGTTTCATCTTTTGACTTAAACTACAACTACGGATGGCAAGTATTGAACATGGATATCATGGGCATGACAAAATGTAGTGAAAATAAACAGACCTGTGGAAAATTGAGATCATTGAGAATAATTAGAAATGCAAGTAAATAATCATTATGGGAAGCTTAATAAAAGAGTTATCAATTAAGGCTTAGTTCTTATGTAATAATATAATTAAGTACTTATGTTGAGACACATGCAAGAAAAATAATAATTAATCAATAAAATACATCAGTGTATTTACACCACTAAATATAACATGTTAAGTTCTCATTTGAATTTTGAAGTATACTATTTTATTTGTTATGCATAAAAATGTTTATAACATGCCAACCTTGAAAAAAATATTGCATACCAAAAATAACAATTTTATAAATTATATTATGCATGTATTTATCTTATCTGCCCAAAGGCAATTAACAAGCTGAACAGAGAACTATGGCTAAGTGATAATTCTTTATATCATTGCCAACAGTAAAATACCATTGTTTATCATCCTCATACAATTTATCTAAGTAACTTAAAAGGTTAAAAAAACAACAACAGCTAAATGAAAAATAAAAAGTATATACTGTATTACTTTCATATATATATATTTTAGCAAAAATTGAACAACATGACCAGAGATTGCTAAGAGAAGCTATAGAGATTTTTAAAAGGCCCAAGAGCATAAATGAAAGGTGTGAATTAAAGAAGATTAACAACATTTGGAAGAAGCTATTGGAAGAGAAAATAAATTTTAAAACTTCTCAACCAATAGAATTTAAATATGAGGAGAAAGAAAACGATAAAAACGATTTTAAATCTCACATGCATTCTTATGATTTGAGAAAGAGGACGCTCTGAGGAAGGTACTTGATATTGTACTGAAACGTCAGCATTTAGCTTTTTCACTACACGGAATATTCCGCAAATAGTAATAATATGACATCTTTTATCCGTGAAAATATTAGAATTAACATATATATAAAGTATATATATATATATGTAAAATAAAAAATAGCTGAATTTTTAAGTACCCAAGAAATCTTAATATTATAAATTGAATGCAATAAATAAATCCATACATCAAAATCATATTTTATCTTATATATTACATTTGTAATATTTGTTAACACTATGTAATTTTTAAAATTAAGCATACATTTACTTATTTATTTTTTCTTTAGTATTGCAGAAATATAGTTGTTGAGTTTGTGTAATTTGGAATAGATTATTATTTTACAGTTAGAATTATTCACTTAATAAAAAAATAATTTAAATCATTTAGTAAACTAATAATAGTAATTATGTATCAGTTAATTGGAAGATCCAAGTAACTTTTGCAGCTAAGAATTAATTTAAAAACTTTTAGTTCTTAAGTATATCATGCTACAGGTAAGCTAAAATGCACAGGATATTAAATAAATTATAAAACAGAGTCTATCTGAAAGATTAAAAGAACACTGTAATATAATGATTAATGAAATTCACTTGCCATGCATTGAATTTAAATCCATACAAAACTTGAAAATTTGTTAGATTCTGAACAATCTTGGTTTTTCCCCGTCGGGGGGGGGGGGTGTATTCATCTGCCTTAGAAAAAACAGTAAACAAGAAAGAACATTCATAAACTCTTACTACAAGTCTGTGAATTGTCTTTGCATTCATGGTTTTTCGGTAGATGATGTTTTAGCATGCATTTGGTTATCAGAATATTATTTTTTATTTATCTGAAAGGTTTTTTATTTTTTATTTATCTGAAAGGTTTTATAACATCTTATATATATTGTTGTGATTGCGTGTGTAATATGCGTGAATTTAGTTTAAAATATATTTTGTTTATGCGGTTAAATAGGGGGGGGGGGATACTAGTGCAACTAATAGCAAGAAGCTATTAATTTTAATGTTTTCATCAGTTATGACTTTATGCAATGTGAATTTAAGAAGCTTGATTAACAACACTTTTTTTTATATCCAATACAAAGATAAATGGTAATATTACAGTACTTAAATACTTTAATTAAAAAAAAAAAAGGCTAAAGGATAATACCATCAAACAATCTTTTTCTTATTTTGCTCGTTCCCCCACCTTTTTTTTAAAAAAACAAACAAACAACAAAACAAAACAAAAACAACGCAAACAGAGCAGAAACAAAACAAAACTCACTTAGCACCAATACGTCCATATCACTTTCATTCTTTAAAAATGATTCATTTTAATTAATCATCCAAAGCTATTTGATAACAACTTAAATTTTGCTATTATTTATTTTTAATTAACATTTGGTATGTTGGGGAGGGGGGGGGATCCCACATTATGTACCATTTACAAACACAGAAATAATTCTTAATTAATTAAGCGAAAGTTTGAGAAGTTTGTTAATAATTTATTTAGAATATGAACTTTTTTATGATTGTTGGTGCATTAATATAATGATAGAGTCTAGAACTCAATGTCCATGGATTGCAGCCTAGCTCTGTCTAATTCAGTGCTCGAACTTCTTATGAACTCATGAGCAATAAACCATTCGATTATTTTTTTGGGTGCGGACAGATGACAGCTTTCCTGCGGCCCACCCTGCAAGTAGCAAGCATTAGTATTTAAAATGAATTGCCTCCACATGGAAAACCTCGACGAACTCCTGGTTAATGATAGAAAATCGTGAGAAGGCTGTGACTATACATATATTTTCATATCAGCAATTATATTATTGTCAATAGTAACAATAATCCAAATAACGTTTAAATAGTTTCAAAACTCATCTAATCAATCTCTGCAACTTAATTATCCATCTGGATTATTAAATAATTTATCAATATAATTGACTCATAAGTTTATTCATCTATCTATCTATATAGTTTAAATGTATAAGAATACAATGAATAAACAAATAGAAGTTTCATTAAAAATAAAAATAATATATATATTATCTTCTTCCTATTCCTTCATTTATCCATTCACACCTTTTTATTTTATTTTATTGGAATAAAATAAATAGATATTATCCAGTGGCCGATAGTGGAATATATGAGATATATGATATGAGTAAACGACAAAAAAAATAAAAACTCATCCCAAAAAATCAATAGGCGTGCAGTTTTTGAATCATCAAAAAATAAAATAAAAACGCAAATAAAATAAGCCAGACCTCTATTCTAAAATTGATGGAATGGCAGCCCTTCATTCATAAAAGTATATAAAATGCTTAAAAAACAAGAGATCATCAAGCTACCATCTTAAATGGTGATAAAATTACAAGAAAAATATCTTCATTCTATTGCCATTCAGCATAATCTTAAATAATCAGTGATTACCAGATGCATATAAAATCCTTAACTTTAGTAACTAAATTGTTTCATTCAGACCAGTTTCTAGCTTTTGCCATCATCAATGAGACCTACAATGCAAAGGTGGAAGAAATGCAGATATGCATCCATCAACGGTCTTTAATTCCATTTTACTTCTCAAACTAAAAACTTGAAACTCAAATCAGCTTTGATATAAAGTCAACATGCTTGAACAATAATATAGAATTTAAAACAACTTTAGTAGTCATATATGTTAGTATGTTCAGTTCATCATTGATTGGAGGTGCTTTATTTGCTATGATTGTTAATAAATAATTCTAGGATGATTGAGAAAGTCCAAAAAATCAGTGTGAAGATGAAAATTTATGTACTAAGAATATAGTTTTTATATGCATCTTATAATCACTAATTGCAGAAAATTTTATTAGATAGCACTAGAATGGAGAGTTGCTCTTGTATTATTATATTCTTTTAAGTTGGTGGTTTGATGATTTTCTATAACTAATATTCTTAGCTAGGAGAATGAAAGTGCTTACAATTAGTATAGAAGTGAAACTACTAAAATATATAGCTACTGCTTGTTTCAAATTTATACAATGGTTTCAAGAGTATTAACTTGGGATTCAAAACATTAGAATGATTTGAATATCCAAGTTTTTAATTTGTCAAATAACATGCAGTTAGAGGTGTTTGTTGAATGTATATATGCAATTCTGTCAACTTTGAAAGCCAGACCTCACTGGTAAAGGCAAAATCCAAAAATTGATGATAGAGTTGGAATTTAAGTATTAAGGATAGAATTTTATATGCATCTGGTAATCACTGACTGTTCAAATCTATGTCAAATGGTACTAGAATGGAGAGCTGCTCTTGCTTTAAAAAACAGTTAACACAAAAAGTGCAAAGATAACTAAGTGTGTAAGATAAAGTTTAATGATGTAAGAATACTGAAAATGATAAAGAATCGAAAGTTGAAGGGGAAAAAGATCAAAGGCTTCAAAAAAGTGGCCCAAAAAAATAACATGCTAATGACAGAAATAAATGGGAAAGTATTATATAAAAGACAAATTAATCAGAAAATATTTAACTATTTTTGTCTGTTGGAGAAAGCCTAGAATTAAAAATATACTTGCATAAAAATGGATAATATGTTAAATGTTATGCTTATAGCCCAAGTTCAAATTTGGATTAAGTGAATCTTAAAAATTTTATTAAGATCACAAGCAGAATTAAGATTTCCTTCAGTTAGTCAATTGTAGCCAATTCAGCTAGCAATAAAGTATTTGTCAGTAAAAGAATATCTAGAAATTGTTAGCTGGAGATAAAAGATTCAGATTATTTTAGGTTGATTAGAAATATTGATATATATGAAATGAATATAGGATCTTCTATATTGAATTGGGAGGGGGTCTCCTATGGTTTGACTCATAATCACCATTATTAAAAAATGATGAATGGATAAATTTGTCTGATAAATTCATATTTCTTTTTACTATCGATCCATTTATCTATGTATTATAAAAGAAGAAATGTTATATATTATAATACTAATATATTTATTTTTAAACTAAAATAACTGTACTCTTATCTTTTATATGAAGATATTTTTGTGAGGATTCATCATAGTGATTTATCACTAATTCATATCATTAGTTAAAAAAAAAACAAACCATTTAATATACCAATCTTTCAAAAAAAAAAAAAAAGACCATTTTCTTAAAAAGTATGAGCACACTTTTTTTTGTAATTCTGTCATAATGAAAAACGAGTGGTCAGCACAGCTGCCTTACAAGCAGTTGTCCCAGGTTTATGGGTTCGCTTCCTGACACATGAAAAAAGACACTCATGTGCCTTCTTTGTAATATAATATCATAAGATACACCTCCCTCCTTTTTCCAAAGAAATTAAGTTTTTCTTGACGAGAATTTTAAAAAATCATTATAAAAAAATATAATAATAGAAATATGTATAGCCTTTCAAAAAACCTTAGTCTCATCTACATGACAGCAAAAAGTGTTCCAGCTTGAAACTTCCAAACTTCAATCAAAATCAACCTTTTTATAGATAATTTCTGCATTTCTCAGAAGAAAAAGAAAGAAACCTAATCATATATATATATTTGTTACCTTTAACTGAATATCTCTACAAAACTCATTAATAACTGATTTTAACAATGTTAAAAAGCAATTAAAGATGGCTTCCATTATCTCATGTACATGACAGACTGGTGTCAAAACCAGCTCATTAGCAAAATCCATCAAGGTACAAAGACATACCAACAACATCACAAAAACAAATTTAAACATCTTAAATGTAAAACCCAATTCAAGATTCAGAAAATCCACTTTTAATGATTTGAAAAAAAAACCTAGACTTAACAAAAAAAGACAAATATGACTTTCCATTCATTACATGGATGACTGAAATGCTAAAGACATAAATGAGAAATTCAATAACAACATTATTATTACCAGGGGACTTTGTCTTATTCCACTAATTTTTTTCTGATCATTCCATTATTCTACTGGCTACCAATACCTACTATTTCTTGTATCATTTTCCAAGGGCATTACTATATGAAGGACTTAGCTTCTACAACTTATGGGATTCCATGTTCTGCCTGGTTGATCACCCTAACCCTAGGTACTAGGTCATCAAATTTTATTACAATTCACAAAAGGTAAAATGCAAACAAGTAATATAAAAAATAATCTGACTACAATAAATAACTTAGAAAAACAAATTCGAACAATATAAAACAGCCAGTCTAAAGATTCAGGAGAACCAATACCCTCTTGAACACTGGACCAATGGTGTGCTAGAGAAAATCAATGAACAATTTAATAACATGATTCTAAGAGAACTATATACATCATTTAAAATAAATTTTTTTCACCGCATTCAATAATAATATCTTCTACAGATGCAAATATATCACTGTACCATTTTCTGTGATTATTATATCAAGCAATAACTGAAAATGAACTGTGGGAAACCATCGTAAAAATCACAGACCTCTCAAATCCCAGATACCTCGCTATTGAGTTTTTTGATATTAATAAAAAAAAAACGATTTCAGAATCAAATCAAAATATTAGGCAATTACATTATTGTTATAGTTAACCAAGATCATAAAAATCATGCTACAGGAATAATTAAAAAATATGGAGCCATTTGGTAAAGTAATAGCATTTTAATATTGTCAAAGACATACCAATTTATAGCAATAATTATGATTTTTAAGATGGAATGTATATAAAGACATTGATCCAGAATCCATACCAATACAGATTGCAGATCATGAAGCTAGGCTGTGCTTATATATAAAAAGTCTAAAACCACAATGTTATGCATGTGGGAAGTGTAGTCACTTAATCACATAGTGCAGTGATAGCCAACTCATATATGAGGTTTAGCCAGCAAACATACAACACAACTAATGCCAACATGAAGATAGCAACAATCCACAGAGCACCATTAGCAACTCAATTAATCAACATGAAAACAAAAAAATCACTGTTCAAATGAAGCTTCTGAACACGGTCATACAGAAGAAAACACAAACATACTTGACTTTACAATAAATGATTTGAATGATATAAATAAAAGCACTGATCAAATGGTTCAATATCAAACATATATCTTACCTGATAATCATAAATACCAGGCATACCACCAATCAATGCAAATCCGGTTATATCCAATGACACATATAACTGCACAAAAACAACTATGCCACATGTAATTATAAACAAACATCTGCAAACATCATGGAATCACTAACTCCATGTCTTCTTCCCATAGAAGCAACATCAACTGAACCAAAAGATGACCAGTTCAGACCAAAAAAAAAAAATCTAAAAAAGCCAAACAAATGGAAACAGTACTCTAATAGAAATGATTGACCACTTGGCATAGGACTTCATGTAAAAAGCAAAAACAGATGGAAACAGTATTCTAACAAATGATTGATCACTTGGCATAGGACTTTATACCTATGGAGTTTGGCGGTAATCAAGTCATATAAATGCTCATCAAGCTCTCAAGATTACACAGAAGCTCTCACAGATATTACAATACTATACAAAACCAACTTGCAGTTAATCACACTAACAAAGTTAAAAATAACAGCATTCAATATAACTCCATAAAAATACATCAGCTAAAAATGGATAAGATCACACAACCTCACATAATAGAACATCTAAAAATGAAAATCTATAGTGGCTCATAAACTGACCCCTCAGTTCAACTAATTAGGGCAGATTACTGTGCATGCTCTAGAGACACATCATCTCCCTCAGGGGGCACTGGACTATTTATAACACCAGATTGTCCATTTGAATCATTCAAAATCATATATAAAGATGCAAATCTATTAATAGTAACTGTTAATCATCAAATCATCGCACTAAACATTATATCTATGTACAGCCCTCCTGGTCCTGCAATTGTATCAACATAAACTCATTACTTGATTCTAGTTCACATCCAACTATACTAATTGGGGATTTTCAATATAAAATATCAAGACTTTATTTCAAAGTGGCTGCATCAAATATTGATAACACTCATGAGTGCAAAGTGTTTCTTAACAAGTAATGCAATTACTTTTCACAATGGTCATCATACATCAAGGATTGACCTGTGTTTTTACACACCTATGTTACACCTTCAAATCAGCCTAAACATCAACCCATCTCCTTTCTTTGATCACTCTGCACAAACCATGTTGATTAACCTGGGAGAAATTCAGACAGATACTAATACATGGGAAAACAACTAGAATATTGCTTCCAACAGCCACCCCAGAATGTTTTTTTTTTTTTTCAGAAACATATA
Source organism: Epiperipatus broadwayi (assembly GCA_028023455.1). Classification (NCBI taxonomy): domain Eukaryota; kingdom Metazoa; phylum Onychophora; class Udeonychophora; order Euonychophora; family Peripatidae; genus Epiperipatus; species Epiperipatus broadwayi. The sequence goes on from JAQFVV010012434.1 coordinate 1,632,856, forward strand.
ATGCTTCAGAAAATCAAAAATATGCAACTCACCTCCATCCAAAGATTTATAGCATTCATAAATATTTTATCATTTAATATAGATCACATTAAAAGCAAATTCCCTCCACCCTCAAGACTACTAGCTTTGGCTGATGAAATGCATAAATGGATTACAATGTTAAATCCAACACACACCAGACAACAACATATACTCGAGCATAAAATAACATTTGTAACAATCTTAAAATCTACCTGGAAATAAAAAAATCTGCTTTAGCCAACAACATACATGGACAAGGAAATACATTCACTGGGTCTTGGGCTACCAATCTACTGTCAGAATTCCAATGGCACTCACAAACAGGGGATCACATATGCAAGAAATAACATGTGTAAAAACAATCTATCATAATTTCAAACAAAAGCTACAAACATACCACCCAGTCAAACCCTTTTCTGACGTTTTTGGAAAATCAGAAACATACACTCCATTTACCAACACAAGAATTTGCTACTAAACTGGCCACAATGCCTAATACATGTCACACAGGATCCATATGGAATCCCAACATGTCCTTGCACATCTGTCAGTTCACTACCCAATATTTGTGTGACCTTGCGTAACACCTATCACAGAAGCTATATGACATCCAGAGTTTATACGCAATTGCAATAGTCCTTTAAGAAGAAACAAGTCCCCATATCAACACTCTCCACCTCTACCTAATCCCAATGGGGCCACATACCATTAATCTAATTGAAAAAGTGCTCAAAGATAGCTAGAGACGTACACCCTACCACTAATCTCACCCAGCCAGTTTGCAAGAAAACAGTCATCTACTGCACAAGCTGCGATTTTCTTTAAGACAATTGTGAACTCAGTTCAGAACAGGAAAAAGTATGCACCAATTACAATTCAAGTTAATATAGAAGCAGTTTTTGATTATATTAGTTAACATCTTAGCGGCACCCCTATATCTGCTCACAAATATACTACTCAACAAAGAAATTCATATCATGCTTAATGGCAAAAATTCTCCATTATTCATCCCCATACAATCCATATCCCAAGGTTCCCCATTCAGCTTACGGCTATTTATCTTTTACATCAACCAACTCATACTTAAAATCCAACACAGTATCAAAGGCATCCAGATGCCAGACACATCACAACATATCACATCATATCATATAACATGCATTGTATATATAAATGAGATTACAGCCTCCCTTCCCTCTAGAAAGCAGATACCAATACTACACACCATCTAAAATTTAATCAAAATATGACTGCTTCCTGGTCACTCTATATCAGTAAGCCATGAACACTAACTTCCCAAGGCAAACCATCGGATTTCCTCAGTTCTATATGGAGAAAAATACAATGAAACACAAAATCCAGAACAAGTTAAAAGATGAAGCAGAATAGCTCACTGCATCTATGTCAAAAGCATATTTTTCAATATACACTAAAGTACAATTGTTCAACCAGCCAGTGATCACCAAGATTAGTTACTATTCTCCCATAATTTCAATTCTCCAAAGCATTCATGTCAAAATTTCTTCACATTGCAATAACTCCTATGGAATGGAAAAACATTGTTAATATCTGCAAAAATGCTTTAGTCACCCAACAATACACAATGGTTTGGGGCTATCCAACATACATATTTTTCAAATACAGAAGACCACAAACCTTATAATAATAGCCACACTCAGACATTTCCCAGAACTTCAATGTCTAACCCAGGTAACACCTACAGAAAACCCCCCACCTCTACATTGCTACCTATCACCAGTTATTAATGATTTCAGAACCACAAATATTGCTGCAAATAACAAAATATTCATATTGGTAGATCTATAATCTCATATACCCAGGACATGCACCAGATATTTCCACCCAGATGCTTGGAATAATCAACAGGCAGCTGCTTAAAAACTTTAAAAAATGGTCCATGGAGCTTTTGACCTCCCCCTTAAACTAAATCTACATGCCTTACCAACATTATAATTCCTAAGATATAGACGCCTATATATCAAAATAGACCTCTTCAGCACACTATTCCACTGAGCAAAAGAAACTCAACAACATCTGTTTTACAACTGCATGATTTTAAACAACATTCAGCATGAATAACGAATACATAGACAAACAAATATCTCCCTGCAGGTCATCATCAATGCATACCACATAACATCCACACCTACAGTCCATGCAATAACTTTTGTGTCCTGTGCATGTTGGCACACATGATTGGCAACATATATCAACATTTAATAACAAATTAGCACAATTGAAAAACAGAGACAATAAAATAGCCCAACCAGATATTTTCGCAGCCACATGGTCACTCATAAAACAATGTGCAAATCTCTAATCAGTTAACGTTATCTCATTTTTCAAATCAAGCATCTAAAAAATAGATCATAAAATCCACACAACTAATCAAGATGCTATTGCTTGCCAGAAACTTACACACTGCAATATTAATATATTCAAAAAGAGAATGCAAAAAATGGACAGCACAAAAAACAACCATTGAGGTATTGTATGGTAATAAAACATATACAATGTTGCCAGCAGAATCAGACACCAGCCTACAAAATCAATATTGGAAGAATAACAAACTGTTACAAAGCATATATGTGAATAAAAATATGTACTGTATAGCTGTGTATTAATTATAACAAATGTAGAAAGTAAGATAACTTGGATGAAAACCAATGGAATAACAAATCCTAACAAAAGCCATGTTTATTTTGTATTATAAGCTATCACAGACAATCCATTGCTCACCCAGTTTATATCTGTAAAGATTCAATTAGAGACTATACATTAAAATCCTCAGGAACACCAATGTAAGCGCATGTATATGGAATGTATTAATGTAACCTTGCTCTTTTATTCTGAATAAAGGTTTTTTGAAACATCATCATCATCATCATAATAATAATAATAATAATAATAATAATAATAATAATAATAATAATAATAATAATAATTAATAATAATAATAATGATGATGATGATGATGATGCTTGGATCAGTCTTCTTTTTATACCTAATATATCTAAAAAAATGAAAACAATTTGTTCAAACAATTATATCAGTTTTAGAATATTTAATCTTAATCAAATTTTAAACAATACTAAAGATAAATTATCTCCAAACCAATCTCTACAAATTATAGTATTAAATATAAATAAATCATTTTTTATAGCGCGATATTTGTAAACTGTAATATTTAACACAGCATTATGCTGTTGCACATGCGCTTTGAAGATTTTAACTATAAATGAATGAATACTAACACTCAACCACATGATAAAGTCTTTGGAAAAGATAGAATTAAAATGCAATGCAATATATTATGAAGAATCTCATGCCATTTGTGCTGCAAGATTAACAAAACACAAATATTTAAATAAATGTGCTAAAACAGACTCTAATGGTAAATCTAAATTTTTGGAACATGAAATTAAGTCTGGATATAATTTTGATGTTGTTTGTGCTGAACTTAATGATCAAAGAAGAAAATATAAAGAGGCATAATTTATAGCAAATAATATCAATGCAATAAATAAGTAAGACTCATGCATTATATTATCATGTAAATGGCACATTTAATTGTAATGTATATATTTATTTTATTTATATATTTTACTGTAGTTCTATGATTATGACTTACCTGGTCAAAAGTAAAGCTTAGATATTATTTTTATTAAAAATTTTAAACTTTCCTGAATAGCTTTCCATTACTACTATTATTAATTTTTTTCTTTGGATTTATTTTAATTTTAGAAAATTAGATTTGAATGGAATGCCAACATCAATATTAGCCATATAAATAAAAATTTGTTATTAGTAAAAAAATACTGTACTTTGCTTATAACATGATAATTCATCCATATGTATTTTCTCTTAAAAATAATACATACTCAACTTATATAGAAAATTCAATTTATATTGTGATGTTGAAAATCACAACTGTGATGATGAGTCATGTATTTTTTTGTAATAATTTTTTTTAAATATATATTATAGAAAAGCAATCAATTTGTAAACTGAATATTTTACAAAAATTGATAAATACTGTCACGATAAATAAAAGTTTTTTACTAATGTATCATAATATAATAAAGTATGTTAAAAATGATTTCAAATTTAAAAATTACATCAGAAAATAAATTATTTCTTATATAAAAAATTAAAACTTTGTCAGCAATTTAAGAAGGCAATTGCATGTATGTATACATTGCCCAAATGCAGTTTCAAATATATATTTGATTTTCCAAATTATAATTTATCAAAGTTATTATTAAATAAACATCATATAATCTAATATTTATTTCAATAGAAAAGAACTCTTGAAAATGTTTTATAGGTGAGTCTTGAATTAAAAATGCAATTGCAAATCATTCTTATTTTCACAAAAAGAGTGACACAAATTAAGATCAGTATGTACTATTATGTCTGTTTAATCTTAATTTTAATTTTATGTAAATTAATTTAAATCTACTAACAAAATTGTTATTTTAAAATTTAAATATTTCATGAAGCAATCACATCCAAATGTTGTATAACAAATTGCAAGCAGATTCTAAAGAAATGTTTTGAAAAACTTGCAAATATGTTTACCCTTTCACATATCAATGCCAGTCTATTGTATCTAATAAAAGGAGGTATCCTCTTTCATCTGATCTTTGACTGTATATAGTATAAATAAATCAAGCATTGATATCCAAAAAGGCTGGAACTTTATATTTAGCAGTGATCTTAGTTTATAAATCAATCAAACCAACTTACCATTTCAAATATTAATTTAACTAAAATACTAACGTTTTTAATTGCACTTGAATGATTTTTAATGCTGGTCAAAATATGTAATGTTTATGAACATACATATTTCATGAAACAATCATGTCCAAATATTTTACTAGGTTAAATTGGAAGCAGATTCTAAAAAACTTTTAAAAATAAACTCGGATGAGATTATTCCATGAACAATAAATAAATGTTCCATATTTTGATTAGCAATAAAATACAACTATATGTAATTAAAATTATTATTTTAAAATTTATATATAAATTTAAAATTAATAATTTAAAAAATGTTTTACTTTTTTTTCCATGATAAAATTACTTCTTTTTCTTTTATAGTAATTATTATACTTTCTCAACTTTATTGTTTTATGTATCTTATCTTTAGAAAATATATATTTTATCATAATGCAAACATTAAAAGCCTAAAGGTAAACTAGTCAATAAAATTATCAAAATTATATCAAATTAAAAACTAAATCAGACTAGCCAAAGAAATAAATTCTAAAAGAACAACCAATGGTTTCACTACTGCAAGCAGACTTCTCAAGTGTAAAAAACTAAAACATAAATTTATATTACATACTAATGACTTATTTAAAAGTTCTTTTAATATTAAAGGGGGTGTGTATCTAAATGAAAATTGTGGGTAATATGTAGTATAAATTTATTGTTATATTTTAGTCCTTGAGAAGTCTGCTTGTAGTAGTGAAACTACTGATTGCATTTTAGAATTTATTTCTTTGGCTAATATGGTTTACTTTTGAATTTGGGGTAATTTTGAATATTTTATCACATGAACTGAAATTAGTAAGGATTAAAAAAAAGGGATAATTAATCCAAATTCATATCAGCCATGGAATTGGGAGTTGAGGATTATTACATTGATATGAGCTATCAAAGAAAAGATATTAAAAAGATTTTTAGAAATAAAAAATAATAATAATACAAAAGATAGTATAATACATGTGTATGAAAATAGGAAGTGGGTTTCAGTTTCATATTCAGACATTAATATAAGACATTGATAAAAGAAAAGTTATGTTATATTAAAATAGAATGGATAAATAGTAAATCTTTAGGGAAATGGATTTGTAATGCAAATAAGATAGGTAATATTAAAAAAATAGGATAGGGTTAGTTTATAAAATTAATTGTGAGTTTTGCAATATGATATATAGGTCAGACAGGAAAGACTACCATTGAAAGAAGTAAGGAACATGCTAGAGCAGTTAACAGAAAAGATATAAAATCAGGATCACATATACATTTTTTGGGTAATGAACATAAAATGAACTGTGTAAAAAATATTCAGATAATCAAGTATATTAAAAATTACAAAGAAAGGAAATGTTATAAAACTTTGTATATTCAATAAAATTTAAACAAACATGTAAACATGGTTAAAGATCCAGTAATGGGACATTGTTAGATTGGAAATTTTATGTGATTGTAATACGTTTAATCATTTTTATGCACATGTCTGAATTTTAATAATTATATTTATTGTAATATAATATAAATAATGTCCATCGGTAGAATAGCAGTAGAATAGCTAGCTGGTCATATGATTTTCTAAAAAAGAAACACCTTGATAAGGTTCTGTTAAGGAATAAAAGTCGATGCATTAATTTTTTTATTTATTTATAGAAAGTTGTCTGTTTCAATTTTGTTTTAAATGTGATTACTGTATTTTAAAGTTTATATATATAAAAGGAAACATTATGGACAATTTTTAACTTTGACATTTGATCATTTAAAGTAGTAAACTGAAATTCATGTGAAAATATCATGTGTACATCATACAATTAATAAAGAGTTTATATCTTAAATTTACATGCAAACATTTTTGCTTACTAATATGCTTGCTAGGTAAAATATTATTCATTCAATTATTACATTTTTATTTACCATTGTCAAAATCATCCACTCACAACTTTGAAGCATCCACCTCAGATAAATACAATAATGATTGTTACTAATCATTTTCTAAACTAGAGATTATCTCTACCACAGATATAAACTTTAAACCTTAGTTAAAGCTTAATATATCTGATTTTTTTAAATTTTAAACACACACACACACATGAAGTTATCCACCTTTCTCTTTCCCATGTGTAATATCTTTATAGATATATTAAATAACCCCCATACTTCTCCATTCTTTTTAAATTCATATAAATTAAAGATACAATAAAAAACAAATGATCCCAATATGCATTTCGTGCTTGTCCAGCACTCATCAGTTGGCCCAGGTAACTATCTCCCACATATATCTCTATTATATGAAAAGTATTTATCTATAGTAAATTGTTCATTAACTATAAGTAATTAAATATAGATTCAAAATTTGTATTAAATTTTGAATCAGAGAAAAGTAATTATTTATTTTTTATCACACTATTTAAGATTGTTATATATATATGAAAAGTTTTTGATTTATGATGAGCTTTTGAGGACTCAAATGCCCTCATTATTCATGCTAAAGGTGTCGTAATTGCCTATTTATTCATTATAAAAATATATATGCAGTGAATTTAACTGCATCACTCGACTTCTATTAATCTCTACAGATACAACAGTGCATTTTTCAGACTGTTTTAAAACAATTTATTCCATTTAATCAAACTTCATATCAAGTTAGTACTGCATTAAGTTCATTTTGAATCATATAGGCTGATTCATCTGAATGCAATTCTTTGTCATTAAAAAAAAACTTCCTTCAATAAATTTTCTTTCACAACTTTTTGAAATTAATTTCATACATATATACACGAAGCGAAAACAAACATTTTAAATGTGCACTTTTAAACAAATCTAATTGCAAATAATAATAAAGAGGGAGAGAGATAGCGGGTAAAGAAAAAGAATTATAATGACACCAGGGATGCTCATATCCGCACACTCTGAATACATGTGTTTTAAATAGTAACCTTTGCTTGAATGAATCTGTTTGGTTCCAGCAATGCACAAGAAAGGATGTTCCGAATATTTTTTTCTATATAAGCGGGAAGCAACTCCCCTCTCATTCCTATGCTCTGGAATTCAAAATCTGATTGTCTTTCTGAATATATATAGTTCCTAGAAAATACTAGAATGTTAAAAAAAGTAGGAAAGGAGAAGGAGATTAACAAGAAATTAAAATAATAATAAAAAGAGATAATGAACCAAAAAGATCGACAAGAGTGTGAGGGGAGAAGCAGTATAAATGACATCAGAAGGTTGTGAAGGGGGGGGGGGAGTTTGAAGTTTTTGTTATAAAATTTTTATTTAAATTCAGGAGACAGAAGTTTGATGAAAAATATCATTAGCAAGTGATGCTTCTTTCACAGCAATTTCTGTCTCTATAATATCTCAATCATTCTAAAGCTGTCAACGTTTTGACAAAGTGGACTTGTGATAATGTTTCTCTCATAGCTATCACAGTTTACTTTTTTTCGCCTTGTTAAAAAGAAAACAATCCAATTTGACAAAGCATTTCCTTATCACACCTTGCCGGTAGATCTATCTTACATCAATTCATTTCTCACTGTGGAAATTTAATTCAGTGACAAAATCCTCTAAAATGAACACTGAAGTTGCAGCATTTTGATGCTGTCAATTTTCACTCCGGGTACAGAAGCATCTTTCAAACACCAAAACCCCAGCTAATAGACTATAAAATATACATAGCTTCTACTATCAAAATCAACTGCAGCAAAACTGTTAGAAACACTAGGGAAAATGTGAAAAAAGAGGGGAGGGAGATGTAAAGAAAGAAGGTTTGAGTAAACCTATTAAAGACTTTCTTCTTTTCAGTCAATATAAGCTTTGATTATCCCCTTCCCTATGTCAGTCGTTTACCCTTGGGCTATACCTGAGCCCTTTTCTCTTTCTCTACCCCTTTACTTTTTTTTTCAGTCTTCAAAATCCACTATCTAAAAGGTGCTCTCAAACGAGCAGATTAATTGACAATATAGAAAGACATAATATTCAAAACTCAAATGGTAGGGGTTACTCATGTATGCTATCGCATTTGGCAATATAACTGGATATAAGAAGCAATATGAAATCAATTACTGACATTTTTAAATATTTAGAAATAAAAAGCGTAAAGTAAATATGGAAAGAAAAAATTGTTTTTGTTCTTACGAAAAAAATAATATATATATATTCGTAGAAAGGAAAGGGCATAAAAACAAATATTTGATTAAGTTCACCCAGACATTTACTATATTTAGACTAAAAGTAAATTTATTTAGATTAAAATACAAATCAATAACAACTTCTTCACAATTACTAATTATTATAACTATAGATTTATAAATGTAGTGTGACTATATACATGTTTGATGGTTGTATACATAGAAATACGTACGCAAATATAAAATAAGATCAAACTTGAAAAAATAAAAAATTGAACAAAAAAAAAGTATTTTCCTGAACATATTTAATAATTCTTCTCTTATATAAATATAGTGCAAAAGTGGTTAAACTTTATGATATAATGTTAAATATAATGGAATGACTGGTTGTTGAAATCATGTGGCGTTCAAGCATCACAAGTGATAATTAGAGGTTTATTTTAACTAATTTTTGGCTTTCCAACCTCCGTCATTAAACTGCTCAGGGCTATAATTATCAAATTATTATTGGTCAGAAGTAGCAAAATGTTGGGGGTTGAGAGGATGGCAATAAGCAATTTCACTGTTTGGCTGCAAGCAGTTTTTGCATTAGTTATTCAGATTTCCTTTGGTTAGCAAACTTAACATACATGCTCAAGCATATAGTAAGCAATAATGAACAAACTATGTACACAAAACTAATTTCTTATACAAAAATTCTATCGAGATTCCTAAATGTTTTAAAACTATATTAGCAAATTATAAAGATAATAATTTAATGAATTAATGGTTCAAAAGCATATATAATTGTATACAGGTCTATATAAATGAATTAATTGAAATCACTATCTTCCAGAATTTCTGTTTGTAGCTTGAAATAGAAGCATTTTGAAATGAAAAAAATGGCAATAAGAATATTAATGCAACAATTAAAAAAAACTTTTAAAATGTATACTGGAATGAAGAAAATGGCAATAAGAATATTGATGCAATAATAAAATAAAAAAAACTTTTAAATGTATACTGGAGGGAGAATGGAAAATAAACTATAATAAATTTTGTTTGGATTAATTGGAAATCATAAGTAATAAATTGTTTTCAGGATCTAAGCACAGAGATTATTTCATTTTGATTGAAAGATATTTCAAGAAACTTGTTAATGCAAATTGTGTTAATAATTATTTATGTTGCCTTTTTATTCAATTCAAAGTTCTGAAATTTTCAGCAAGAAATTTTAATAAGACAATGATTTAACTTAAATAAATATACTTAATAAGTGACACTAAAAAGAAGAAAATGTAAATATCCAATATTTGTGGCAAATGCAATTATAATTTCAGTTGGTAGCAATAAAATTATTAAGAAACAAATCTGTTAAAGTTTGGCACAAAAATCATGTCAAAATGACAACGAACATAAAACTTCAGTACATACTGTGCGCAACTTGCAAACCTTGGTTTACAGGTATAATTTTAAATAGTCATAACTCACTCATGTCTGAATTATCACTGTGTAATAGTTTTTTAAAATATGGACAATAGAATTTACTATTGGAATATAAAATATGGTATATAATTTTGATTTATTTTTATTTTTAATTTTATTATAAAAATTAAAAAAATCAAATTATTTTAAATTTGCTTACCTGAAATTGTCAAGAAATTTATCTATTATAACAGTAATTTTTATACAATTGAACATATAGTTGTGACAATGTTAGCAGATTACACTATTATAGATCAACAATGGGTCTGCTACTGAATTCTCTCATGTACAAACTGCAGTAGCTAATGCATATTAGATCAAGAAGCACTACTCTAGAGTGAGCATAATATTTCATCTGCATCACTATTTTATTGTAATAAGGTATTTACTCTAAACTCAAAATCTTACAATGCCTCTCAAACAATCATGTATATAAAACCATAAAACAAAAATGAATGTAAACAATTATATTCTATATTCATTTGTAAATTAAAGTTAATTAACCTAAATGTTAAATCTCTTATTGGAAAATGAAAAATAAAACATGTTCTAAAATTCACAAAATTATTATATGCTTTCACATTAACACTAAATGAAATGAACATGCTTCATTATATTTTCATCCATTGTGAGAAGCAAATCATCTTCATCTAAATAAATTCTGAAATATTATTTTATCTCTTTATTATTATTTATTACTCTATAATCCCACTATTTACTCATTAGCCAATATAAAAGAAACCTATCTACTATTTTGTATTTACTAAAAAAAAAAAAAAAGTATTTTAGAATCTGAGAATTATTATCTTCATCAATTTCTTCAATAAACTCAGCACCAAATGAATATCTTCACCCAACAACTATATTTTTTCAAGTTCATCTTATATATATATTATTTCATTTCTAAATACTGGACATATGCTGCAAATCACTTTCTCACAAACTTTTTCTGATTATTATTACATTCAGCTGATGTGCTTATATCACCAATTCCAAAAAGTTTTCCCAGTTTCTGTTGAGAGGATGATTTTATCGAGATTCTTTTCAGTATTAATAATATTTCTGATCTCAATAGGATAGCACACTATTTTTTCAAAGTAGCTTTAATTGGCATAAATTCAAATATTCTCTAAATTCATATTCATTACATTCCTCTACACAAATGTCTATTCATTTCATTAAAGTTCAATTCATTTACATTTAATAAACACTTAATATTTTAGTTCATTTCCATGTGGCAACATTTTTCAAATCTAAAATTTAACCTTCTATTTATATTAATTCAAAAAATCTATACAATATGCAATATCTGACACTATTTATTTCCTATAAATATCCCTTATACCAAAAGCATTTCTCTTCAATGTTAATAATAATGGTCAAATATAGCTGACTTATTGATCTAATTTCCTCATACCAAAATTAATAAAATATATTACAACAGCTCAGTACAAAAGATTTTCCAGAAATACTCAAATCTTTCATTATTTTGGCTGCAGATCCTAGACTATCTTCTGCTGTCACTAGTATAGAAACACTACAATTAATAATGAGAAAATCAAATAGCCTTTACATTGTAAGAGTAGTTTACAATCCTATCAAAACCAGCCTATATTTCTCCACATGACCAAACTAAGCCTGTTCAAAACATAAGCATAACTAATAGGTGGTCAGATACACACTATCCTTTCTTTTAAGCATATATATATAAGACGGGTGTTTGCTTTGTTAAATATAAAATTAGGTAAATGTTGCAATGAATTAATTTCCCTTAATGAGAAATAAAAACCCCATTTAAAGAAATCATTTAAATATATATTATATATACTAACAATAGACTAATAATTAATGTATTGTAAATCACAAATTAAGACATAGACTGAATAAGCATAGTAATGACCCAAGGTCAAGCGAATCAGTAAGCAACCAAGTGTGGAAAATGAAATTAGAATTCTATTATGTAATTTTATTATTTTTAGTTTTTATTAACTACACCAAGATAACTTGCGCAACAATAGGCCTAGGCCGTTATGGAAATCTCGAAGGAAATGGAAAAGCTAGTATACCAAATACCAGAAACTAAGCTTAGTATAAAAGCAAATCCAGTTCATTTCTGCCATCTTTTATTATTTTTTAAAATAATGCATCAACCATAGAAAGCCAACAACCTGAAATCAAATGTTCAAATGTGAAGAAAAATGGATGACTCGTTCGAATACTCGGAATTATCCATATAAATTTCTTAGCGCAAAACCATAAGAAATTAAAAACGACATTTGAATTAAGAGAAGTTTGATAAGTTTGTGCAATTTAATAAAATTAGTGAACTGTTTTTAAATTGACACTGGAAAAAGTGTGCTATTATTTGAACATGAACAAAGAAGGAATAGAACATCACCAGCACTTGAACAAAATGATAAAATAATTTTTTTCTTGTAAGCCATTAAATGCCAAATTGCAAATAAGGAAAATTATCTGTTAAAAACCACTGTGTAATGTATTCTGGCTAAATCAAAGTGCCACAAACCCGACCCTAGAAGCACAATGACTTAACCTACTTTTGTAATGCCAAAAGAAGTCCCAATTGCCCTACACTAAACGTCTATATGGATTGAGAAGAAGAGCAATTAAGAGAACGGATGTAATACTATTTCAACCACGCTGCATAGGAATTCCAATGAGTGATGCATGTAAACTAAGGAAGGTGATCCAAAAGAGAGATAGACTGTATTCATGAAGGATATTACTGTCAATCTCATCAACATTAAACAAAATAATTTGATGAAAACTCTGATTTTGTTATGTATTCTTGTTATTTATATATTTTTAAAATTCTTTTTTTATTTTCTTTCACACTTGGAAGCATAAGTGTCTATAATTTGGAAAAGTCCATTATAAGTGAAAGCATCAAGACGAGGGAGGGAATCATTAAAGTTAGATAATTTTATTTATTTATTTAATTTTATTTATTTATTTATGTTTTAAATAAAGTTTAGATCAGCTTTCCCTCCATAGCAACTTGACATTGCTCATCATAGATATGGGATAAAGTAAGGTCTTTAAGATTATTCCATATTAACTCTAAATCTTCTTGTATGGATGTTCTTTTCTGTCAACCTTAGGGAACCATACATAGACAGGGGTTCCCAAAGAAGATGAAACATCGCTAATTTGAATTAGATGAGGCTGCTAGAGATATATCTGCATAATATTGTAAATTAGCTAGTTAGTTTCATGGTCAATTTAATAATACTTTTTTTTTTTTGCTTTGTAAATAATTAGTGCCATGTGATGTATTTCTATTATTGGGTAAGTGTTTGGAATCATTTTAATTGTTAATGCGGTAAAAATTCATCCTTGACAGAAACAATTATACTACTTTATCTTATTAAAGAGTTTTAATTATTTATTTTTGCTTTGTTTGGATATTTAATAAACGTTGCCAAATTTATTTATATTAAACTGGTCTCTAGTTTATCAAAATCATCTAGGCATTCACATATCAATTGACAACAGAGGATATACATACACACAGATCTCACTCTTATATCATCATCATCAACCATTATCAATCCACTGCATAATGAAGGTCTATCCAAGTTCAATCCATCTCCTTTCTTTAGCTTCTCTTCACAACACCCCTGTACATTTTCTTATTTCATCCATTCATCTAACATGTGGTCTCTTTCTGGGTCTTTTGCAATCTCTTGGAATCCGATTTAAGATTTCAATTGTCCATCTATTATCACCTCTTCTAGCAATATGTCCAGCCCAACTCCGCTTCAGTCTTTTAATTTTTTCAATGATGTCAGTAACACCTGTTTGTTCTCTTACCCATATATTGCGTTTTTGATCTTGTTACTCCTAACATGCATCTCTCTATACTTCTTTGAGTGGTCTGAAGTCTCTGTATTGCTCTTCTATTAAGTGTTCAAGTCTCAGATCCATAAGTAAGAACTGATAAAACACATTTATTAAAAACATTCCTTTTCACACACATAAGCATATTTCCTTTTAGTATCAAATTGTTTCTACCCAAAAGCACTTCAACCAAGTTTAATTCTATGATTAATTTCATCCGTTATGTTTCTATCTGTATTAATTATCTGACCAAGGTATTTGTAACTATTAACATCTTCTAACTCATCATAATCAATCTTTATATTTATATTTTGAGAAAATCCATTGAACATTATTTTAGTTTCTTTAATATTTTATCTTTAGTCCTATTTTCTTCCTACATTATCAGCAAAATCTAAATGACTTAAATAAACTCCATTAACTTTCACTCCTTTAGCTCTCCATTTTAATCCACAAAATACTTCTTGCAGAACTGCTGTAAAACATTTTGGAGATATGGAGTCACTCTATCTTACACCTATCTCAAAGTTGACTTTCCTAGTATCATTATGTAATCTAATTGTTGCTGATGCATTTTTATAAATATTCTTTAAAATATGACAATATCCTGGATCTAAACCTTGATGATCCAATGCTTTAATCACTGAAGAAATGTTTATAGAATCAAATGCCTTTTCATAATCTACAAATCCAAAGCATAATGGCAACTCATATTCATTTGTCCTTTCTATAACTTCTCTCAATACCTGGATATGACCTACAGTACTAAAATCACTTTTAAATCCAGCTTGCTCTCTTGGTTGGTGGAAATCCAATGTTCTCTGTAGACGAGTTGTAATTATCTTGGTAAAATTTTAAAAGGCTGATAGGTCTGTAATTTCTAATATCTTCTTTACCACCCTTTTTAAATATTAATACTAATATAATACTGCATTCTTGCCAATCATCTGATATATCCTTGTCATTTAGTTATTTGGAATATAACTTTGCTAAAAAATAATTCTTTTTCTTCACTTGCTTCTTTTAATATATCAATTATAATTCCATCATTACCTGAAGCCTTTCCTTTCTTCATAAATTTAATTGCATGTCACACTTCTTCATTTTAAATTCTGGGCAATTCGGAAAGATATAATAGATATAGGGGGGTACTTGCTCTTTATTACTATATAATTTTTGAAGTCTTCTTACCCATTTCATGATGTCATCTCTTTTTTAGTAATAATTCCATCTTTTTTCTTATGGCAAATAAATTTTTTTTACCAATACCAAAATGTTGTTTTACACTCTTGAAACTTATTCTCTTCTACAGCTTTCCTTGTTAGTTCACAGTTATACTTTCTTATATCATTTTGCAATTCTTTACTGCACCATTTTACAAAATTCGAGGTATTCGATCCTTTCTAATGCATCATTTTTGTGTATCTTCATATCCCTTCTTTTCTTTATAAACTCTCTATTCTCAATAGAAATTTTATTGGTCAATTGATGCTTTTTTTCTACGAGCTACCTTTATTGCAGTTTTTAAAATGTATCAGTTATTTTCTTATTAATTTCATTCTAATCTGAATCATATTCAAAATCTACTAATACTTGAAACCGATTTATAAATTCTAATTTAAATTCATTAGAATGTTTCTGAAGATTAAAAATATCAACTGTAAATGTTTTTTGTTTTTTTTTAATAATTTTGTCTCTCTAGTTTTGCATTAACATGTATCTTATATCTTACTAATTGATGATCCCTTCCTGTGTTAAATTTATTAAGAACATTACAATCTTGAAATATGTACTTTCTGTTAGTCAAAATATAATCCAATTCTGCTATACCTTCATTTGGATGCTTCCATGTCCATTTCCTTTTAACATTTTTCCCAAAAAAAGAATTCATAATATAAAGTTTTTTTTGTTCTGCAAACTATCAAAGTCAAAGTCCATGTCCTCTCTCATTTCTATTACCATAACCAAATTTACCTACAACACTTTCATCTTTCATTTGTTTATCAATTGTAGCATTAAAGTTTCCTGTAACAATTTTAAAATGTTGTTTACTCTTATCAAAAACCTTTTGCACATCCATATAAAATCTTCTACTACTTCATCACTATGAGAACTTGCTGGAGCATAAACCTGAATTATCTGCATTTTGTATCTGCTATTAAGTTGTATAACTAAACTTGCCACTCTGCTAGATACACCATCAATGTCCATAATGTTCTTCCACTTTTTATTTATAATGAATCCTACTCCACTTGAATTATCATTATTTGTGCCTTTATAGTAGAATAAGTGTCCACTTTTTAAATCAATTGTCTCTTCACCTTTTCTTCTAACTTCTCAAAGTCCAATAATGTCCCGTTTAATATAAGACAGATCTAATTCTTGCAATCTTCCTACACTTGAAAGTGATCTGCAGTTTGTAAGTACCTAAATAAAAATAAAAAGTCATCATCAAATGACAGAGTGGGTCCACAATCAGGGGATTCTTAGCACCTTCTGTCTTCGGCCACCAACCGCTGCCTTGGTTGGAGACTTTACAGCCTCCTGGGAATAAGAGCTATGATTTATTTTTGTCTGTCATGATTGTATATATCTATTGAAAAAATATTTCTCATTTACACATACATTCAAAAAGCCAATAAACTCACCATGCTGGTTAATATGTGTTAGTGAGCAGCCCATCCATGTTCGTATACTATATGAATAATCACATAGTAATAACAGCTGCAACAACAAGAACATATGGAGTGGACATTAGGAATTTGCCCTGCTCAGTCCCTTTAAGGTCTCCAAGAAGAATCAAAGGGTCTCCTTTCAGTTAATAGCAAATGCCTTTCTGCAACCCACTCTTATATAATACTGTAGTTATGCTTGGATGAATGAACAAATCAATTGTAACCCATATAGAGGTGCAGTAGTTGCTATCCCATATAAGTTCATCCCGGAAGAGAGTTGAAGGCAGATTTGTTCAAATACTGAGGCATAATAGAGCATGAAGGAGGAGTGAGGAATGGATTAACTAGCCAAATTGTATCTGAATTTAATGTGTAAATATAGAGCTAGCCCATTGGAGGTATATACGATCATAGGTTAGCTACTTCATTGCATCATTGACAGCATCCTACTAGAAGACCCTAGATCCGACCGTAGTGAGATGTGTCCCCCCTCTCTTGTAATAAACCCCAGCCTGTATAACAAAAAATGGCTATTACCAAATCCTCAAATTTAAACATCCGAGACCTATGAAAAATGTCTTCAACAAGGTAGTTATCCACAATTATTTATATTAATAGTATAAATATATCCCCTAAACATCCACACCATTAAAGACAAGACAACTCAACTGCACATGCTTTGCTATTTTTTCACAAAGCTGCAATCTTCACTAATCATATTCATTTGATTGATTATTGTCTTACTTGCATTCTTAGTTTAAATAATATGTTCTTTTTTTTTCATAATCTATTTTTTTAGCATATTTATTTTAGTTATAGCAGTCAATATTTTATAATTAGTAAGCAGACGACATATAATCACTTATTTATTTTAAATAAATAATCAATGGATCCTTGACAGTAGAAATATATCAGTATTCCCAGACTAGTTTTTGGAGAAATTATATTTGGCTGTTTTGATTAGAGGGGACTTGAACCCAGATTTCCGGCTCTCTTCAGTCATTCACTCTATCTTATACAATGACCACATACATATAAAAAAAGATAAATGATCTCCAATAAAAATATTTCATGCTGAACCAGCATTCATCAGTTTTTCCGGATCATTATCTCCTACACATATGCTTGGTTTATATTAAGATAGCAAATCTTCAACCTTTAGTGGACAGGCTTCAATCTTCTCCACTCTCCAGTCAAGCTTACCATTGAAAATCTGATGATGGCGTTCTGGTTCAGCATGAAATATGTACACCATGTATATTAGAGATCTTTTTTATTTATGTGTATGTGGTTACGTGTATCGATTGTTTAGGATCGAGTGGATGACTGAAGGAAGAGTGCGAGATATGGGTTCAAATCCCCTCTAATTACGGCTAGCTTAAGTATATATAGTATACCTGTATTTAAATATTGACTATTTTGTAAATTCTAAAATTTAACAAAAATAAAGTTGCAAGTATTTATTCATTTGTTTGATTAGTTATGCCAATTATAATTAAAATATTTCTTTTTTTTTTTTTAAAAAAATATATTAATTGCTATTTTAAGAGTAGTTGTTACATTAAAATTTGAAGAATAAAATACTATTAAAAATTAATAATTCCTATAAATAATAAACACACCTCATATCATAAAATGTTTTATAAAAATGAGAGCACTAAGCAAAGCAGATCTAAATGAAGTTAAATTAATGGGGTTAGGTAGGCAAAAATACAGATACATCAAAGAGACAAAGTTTTATTGAATTATATTAAAACTATAATATCATTCTAGTGTAATTTTATAAAATTTATTGCACTGTGTTTTATTTTAGATAAAAAAAATCAGTGAATCCTAATCTCTTCCTGTTTCTTTTCTCCACTTCAGAGCTAATAATAAATTCAAAAGAATAAATTACTCCCATTCAGTCATTAGCAAATAAAATCTTAACTGTTCACAAACTAGTTTTTTTTTTTATTATTATTATTAAGGAAAGTAGACGTACGATTACAATATAAATCTTGATGGTATACATTTGTTTAGATTTGCTACACTTATTATAACAATCATTAGTAAATAATTTTCCAAATTAAAAAATATACCCGTTTGATACATTAGTTATTATTATGACAAATTAATTTCATGATCAGAGCAAGAAGCTCATCGTTCAAACTTAGACTATAATTATTATGTAACTAGTTTTATATCAGAACAACTGGCTCTTCATTTAGTGATTTAGCCAGTGATCATTTGTCATTCTCCATCTAACTGGACCATTTATTTTTTAACCTTGAATTAATATTTAATTAGCATGCCTGAGGATAGGCTCTTCATCCAGTGGCCTAAGTTGCCCCCAAGTGTCCCCGAAGAGCTTTTCCTGCGTTAATAAGCGATCCCTGAACATAGTCCCTCGAATAAATTTTTACATATCTCCCATGGTGCCTTACTTTCTTGTTTAAAAACAAAATAATTTCTAGTTAACCACATGGCATAAAGCAGGAACATTCCCATTTTAATAACAGCAAACACACTACTCGTTATAGCTTCCTTGATTCTTAGAATTTTCATGCTAGCTGGCAGTACTCTGGTTATATTTTGTCTAGCAGGACTCAAAAATGGGCAAGCAGTAAAATATGTCCAATAATTTCATCTGCTACTTTACATAAGCTACATAGTGGTTCAAATTAAATTTTATGATAAAGTCAATATGTTTTGACTTCCAAGTAGCAAAATTTTAATTTCCTGATTAGTAATCTGGTAGATAAATCAATCTCAATAATAAATTCAGTAATGTATTTGTAAACTTGCCAGTAAGTGTTAGTATTATCAATAATTGATGCCGTAACTTTGAAGACTTTGTTGGCATATGCTAGCAGCTTCATGGCCCACTTACTTTGTATGGGTGGCGGCATGTCAGTAGGTTCAGTCTCAGCCTGTAATGAGTCCACTGGCAATCTTGCATTCATCACCTTAAGCAATGATAGGGATTTCTGAATAAAGAAGGTGTTAAGATCACAAACTAGTTTAACACTATTTTTGATATTCATATTCTATTAGCCAAATATAAAATTTCAAATAATATCAAAACATAAAATTCTATGCATATACTCCCAATAAATCGAATATCAAATCAAATTCTTACATCTTGAATAAATAATTGGAAACAAATAATAGAAAGACGAAAATACTGTGGGTAATTGAATTAAAGCAATAAAAATGAAAGAGGATGCAGACACATGGAGTTCAATGAAAGAAAAAAACCTGTATATTATGAATTGCTTCTTTGAAAAAAAAAAATACTAAATAGAGATGGACACGGAAGCATCCAAATGAAGAAACAGCAAAAATGCATTATATTTTGACTGGTGGAAAATATGTATTTCAATGTTATAATATTCTTAATGCACAGTAGCATCAACTTAAGAAATTATCATTGATTGGGAAGATGTAAAATTTGTGATAAGGAAGACATAAAAAATTATTAAGAAAGACAATATTAACAGTTGGTGTTCCTAACTTTCAAAAACATTCCAATAAATTTAATTATAATTTACTAATCATTTTAAAATAGACTGGTGATTGACACTTGACTGCAAACAATAAATACTTTATTTCTTTTTTTCTTTTTTTTTATATGTCATAGCATCGGCCAGGAGGTGAACCCACAACTGTCTGCAACCAACTACTTGCTTGCAAGGCTGCTGCAATGACCCCTCGGCTAACAATGCTTGACCAAATACTTTATTTAGAGGTGCAACAAAGATAGCTTTTACAAAAAAAAATGGACACAATTCATCAATTACTTTTAACTGACACAAGACAATATCTGAAGAAAAACTCATGAATTTTTTTTTAAATGATTCATTCTGAGGATTTGAATACCAAGTGTAATGTAAAATGGATTTAAAAAGATTTAATAATGATATAAAAAATATAACTATGAATTGATGAGGAAAATTATAGAAGTGAATAAAAGTCTCAAAGGTGTAACATAATATCTTGGTATTGGACAAAAAGTTGTCTCTGCAATAAAAAGAAAAGATGGAACTATTACTAAAAAGAAGGATGATATCATGAAATGTGTGAAGAATTCTAGACAGGTTTATATAATAATAAAGGACAATAGAAAGCAAAGTATGATCTATATTTATTATATCTGAATTCCCAAATAATATAAATGAGGAGCCATGCAATTAAATATATGAAGAAAAAAAAAGCTCCAGAAAATAATGCAATTATTACAGTTATTTTAAAAAATGCATAAAGAAATACAAAAATTATTTGCAAAGCTATATACTAAATATCTAAATGATAGCTGTACCAGTTTATTTGAAGCCTGTGATAGTATCTATTAAAAAACATGATTAAGAAAATATTAGAAATAACTAACCTATCAGCCATCTATCATTTCTAACAAAATTGTTATGAAGATAATTACAGTTTGTCTACAATGGAATTTAAAAGTAACTTTAACACAATGAATCACACCCTAGTGTTGAGAGAGGTTATAGAAAAAAAAACATATGACTTATCATCATGCTTTGGGTTTATTCCTTATGAAAAAATATTTGATTCTATAAGCATTTCCAAAGTGCTTAAAGTTTTGGGTCATCAAAATACAGTCCTAGAATATTTTCATATTCTGCCAAATATTTGTCAAAATGCAATATCATTAATTAGATTAGATGGCGACATTAAGAAGAATAAAACTGAAAAGAATGTATAACAAGAAATCCCATACCTCCAGCATTTTTACAATAGTTTTACAAGAAGAATTTTATATATTAAAATAGTAAGCAATGGAAATAAAAGTACATGGAGATTATTTAAGTCATCTAAATTTTGCAAGTGATATGATTGTTTTTGCAGATAAAGCTTCAGAATTTCATGAAGTATTGCAAAAATTATCAAATGAGAGTAAAAAGGTAGGACTAAAAATAAAATCCTAAAAAAGACTAAATTAATGTTCAACGGATTTTCTCAGTAAAAATCATAAAGATTGATTATCAGGAATTAGAAAAAGTTAATAACTACAATACTTTGATCAGATTATTAACACAGATAGAAACATAATGAATGAAACTAATTGTTGAATTAAATCTTGGATGGAGTGCTTTTGCTAGAAATAATTAATATTAAAAGAAAATATGCCTA
Organism: Epiperipatus broadwayi; assembly: GCA_028023455.1. Classification (NCBI taxonomy): domain Eukaryota; kingdom Metazoa; phylum Onychophora; class Udeonychophora; order Euonychophora; family Peripatidae; genus Epiperipatus; species Epiperipatus broadwayi. The sequence continues at coordinate 1,654,919 of JAQFVV010012434.1, forward strand.
TGTATTTGAAAAGGGTTTTAATAAATGTGTTATCACTCCTTACTTATAGATCCGAAACTTGGACACTTAACAGAAGAATAATAATACAGAGATTTCAGTTCGCCCAATGAAATATAGAAAAATGTATATTGGGAGTAACAACAAGGGATTAAATAAATAAAAAAATGAAAAATAAATACTTGAATGAGAGAACAAACATATATCATTGCCATTAATGAAAAAAAATAAAAGAATGAAATGGAGCTGGGCTGAACATACTGTTAAAAGAGATGATAATAAATGTATACATGAAGTTATAAATTAGATTTTAAAAGATTGCATGCAAAATGGATGGATGAAATAAAGACATTTTGTTGATATGATATGAAGAAAAGAGATGGCATATTAAAGAAACTGAATTAAACTTGAAGAGATTTTCATTCTGAAGTGGATTAATAATAGTTAAAAATGATGATAACTGATGCACTAAAAATAAATACTAAATTTTGGGACTTCACAGAGATTTATACATTAATAGTTTAAATGAATGATAATGCGAATAACTCCAATGACTATCTTAATAACCATTTAATGCTAATAATGATCTGTAGCAAAACAGTCAATAAATTATGAATATGTCCTCTCAAAAAACATATGTTTATTTTTATATTAGTGTGTAAGTATTAGTTTAATATAATATTTATCATCTTCCCTATAAAAAAAATATTTTAAATCATTAAAACAAAAGTGCCATACTAAATTTTAGATCAAGGTGTAATACTAATAACATTTATTACTAATTAAGTTTCAGAATATTTACAAATATTGTTCTAGATTGCTAATAACAACTTACTTCATCTATTACACTAAATTACAGTATACCATTTGGGAAAAAAAATCATAAAATTCATTCTCTGAATACCTGCCATTAACAACAGCATCAACAAAATATATGAAATATACACAAATACAAAAATTGTATTAAGAGGAAAGCTTTATTAACAATAAAAATAATTAATATATATATGTGCTCTGCACACAGTTAATGAAGCTATTAATAAATTGTCAAAATTTTACTGCCAAGCGCTTTCGGGACAGTCTACAGTCCCATATTCATGGTGAGTTATTCTGTTAATAACTGTAAAACTATGCAAATTTTATGCAAATTTATATGCAATGTTACGTGGACCATTTACGAAATAGGGAATAGCAGGCCTCTCTTCTGTTGATTGCCAATGGGTCAGCCGCAATGAAGTAAGCTTCCCTAACTTTACGTTTGATGTCATTTGTTTCAGAGCAAATGACACTGGCTGTGGTAGGTAGAAAAGCATGTCCAGAGTTTCTTTCGTGTTCGACAAAAATCGAATTATCTTCATACTTTGTTTTGGTTTTATTGTACAGGTATCGGTGTTGAGCTACTCTGGTGGCAATGTTAGTTTTGGTCTCTCCATAATATGTTGCCATGCAATTTCTTTGGGGGCAGGTAATTTTGTACACAACTTGAGGGGTGAGTTCAGGTTTGATCCTGTCTTTGGTATTATTTATCAGTCTATTGGTGTTGGGAGGTGAACGGAAAGCGACTTCACCTCCCAACACCAATAGACTGATAAATAATACCAAAGACAGAATCAAACCTGAACTCACCCCTCAAGTTGTGTACAAAATTACCTGCCCCCAAAGAAATTGCATGGCAACATATTATGGAGAGACCAAAACTAACATTGCCACCAGAGTAGCTCAACACTGATACTTTTACAATAAAACCAAAACAAAGTATGAAGGTAATTCGATTTTTGTCGAACACGAAAGAAACTCTGGACATGCTTTTCTACCTACCACAGCCAGTGTCATTTGCTCTGAAACAAATGACACCAAACATAAAGTTAGGGAAGCTTACTTCATTGCGGCTGACCCATCGGCAATCAACAGAAGAGAGGCCTGCTATTCCCTATCTCGTAAATGGTCCACGTAACATCTGCATATAAATTTGCATAAAATTTGCATAGTTTTACAGTTATTAACAGAATAACTCACCATGAATATGGGACTGTAGACTGTCCCGAAAGCGCTTTGCAGTAAAAATTTTGACAATTTATTAATAGCTTCATTAACTGTGCGCAGAGCACATATATATATTAATTTATTTAAGCGTTAATGAAGTAAAATCTTAACTATTTTAAGAAAAATAATGTAGTGCTTAGCATGCTCACTAAAATAAATGATAATATCCTTTCTTCTCATAATTATCAAATAAATAAATAAAAACTTTCAAGGTACATAATAGAAAATTATCAACTTCATTTGGACTGAAATTGCAAATAATGTTTACATCCCTGCAGGACAATAAAAAATATATAAAACTAAGCTTAGTGGTGTTCATAATTGTCAAAGTATATATGTATATAGTTTGGAGCAGCTAAACAACAGAGTACTGTTGTTGAGTATTCTGTCATCATCAGTTATAGTTTGTCATTTCTTGCTACCTCCTTAATGTAATTTATCCTAGTATCTCAAAATTTGAACTACATCATAAAAGTAAAAGCTCCTTGCAGCATTAAAATGCATGCAAATTCCTATAAATCTTATTTTAGCAATTCATTTGAAATTAATACTCTTTTTCTACAAAACATATATGCAAAAAGGATTTCAAAGAATTAAAAATATGAGACAAATATAAAATTCATAAATTCATGAAAGACATAAAGCACGATTTTGTGATTTAAAAAAAAAAAAACTGTACAATAACAATATTTGTCATGACATATATAATGATAGTAATCAATTGAATTAGTAATGTTATTGAAACAAATTTACATAATCTGACAGAAAAGGATATACATTTAAAGAATTGAAAAAAAAATGAAAAATACAAGGTATTCATGAATTCCATAGATTCCTGAGAAACAGTGCATAGAATCAATAATAATATAAGTTATGATAGTTATAAGGTTATTGATCATGTGATATAGACAATGATATCATATGAATATAACAAAATTTATTAGGAATCATAGCATAAATAAAACTAATGCAGCAGACATTATCTATGACCAAATAATAATTAAATTACTATTTTTATTGCTATTAGTAATATAATATTTACTGTTTTTGTGCAAATGATTATCATTAATATAAAGAGAAAAATCCAATGATAAAATTATCTTCTAGTTTAGCAAGAATAATTACAGTAAATATTGAAGAATATGCCATGTTAATTTTAGCATAGTTAACAAGGATTTAGAAAATTTAGCAATATCTTATTTCTTTAGTCAGATACCTTTACCATCACCAAAGTTATTTATAGCCGATATGCTAATGAGTTTTAATAAAAAGTTGGATGAAATTGATCTATCATTTGTGCAAAAAAATTAAGATCAATAATTAAAGGAAAAAAAAATTCAAATATTACAAAGACTTCAGAAGACTCTATATAAGTATTTGGAACTCAAATTCAATTCAGAATACAAAATAAAATAAAAAATATCAATGTATTGATGGTGTAATTTTAAATATTGGTGATTATATTTATCACACATCTTTAGATTTTGTATGAAAATATTCTTTTTTCACTGTAGACTTACCTTGTTTATATATAAAGCAGTATGTGTTAAAGAATAGTTTTGTATGTCAATTTTTGATGGCAATGGTCAGATATTTATTCTTATTCTCAATAATTTATATCAAATTTTTTTACCACCATTTGATAGCATTGTCATTACAAATTAGATGTTTATACTTGATCTTTCTGCTTTTGTAGAAGAATTGACATTTAAATACCAAGTATCTTATTTTCTAGAATAGGAACGTATAAGGATATGCATAACCAAAACCATTAAAAATGAATATTACTCAAGCAGCAATATCAAATTATAAACCTAATAGACATAGTAAAATAAACAAAACATTCATATATTTAGCATAGGCTATCAAATCAAGATCATAAAATCATCACTGGTAATGAAAACATATTTTTGGACCCTTGGATAATAGAATTAGTATAAAAATATTTTTATCAATTTTGGAATAGGATTTTGACACCTTAAAAAACAAAAAAACTAATCTTGCATAGTTTTAAATGGGAATATGTGCAGAAAAAACGTGAATACTTATTTAACTTATTTTTTTTTAAAAAAAAATTATTTAAATAAATTTTTTTTTATGGTTATTATTTTAATTTATTTTCAATTTTATATGATGAATATCTTTTATTTAGTTCTCTTTCCACTGACTAATTGCTAACACTAATGTATTGAAAAATTTTTCAGTGAACTAGAACTAACATTGTTAATCTTAATTTGGGATAGACATGCACAAAACAGTACTATTTTTTTACTGCTTATCAAAAAAAATTGTGTGTGTGCAGTGCCAAAGTCTTATCTATAAACTACAATTTAAGCTCTTACATTTCAATAGACTGTTGTAGACATTGTGGGGGAGGGAAGAGAGAGCCTCCTAAGCATTTCAACTTTATCAGGTTTCTTCAATTAAATCAAATGTTACATACTGTTGTTATGTTTTTATTTAATGTACTTTACTAAAATTTAAATATACTATCACATTTGTTAAGTTTCCCACTAACTAAATTATATTTCCATATGTGTTTATTTGTGGTTAATCATTTTTAAAGTACATATTTGTTTTGCATAAAAAGATTCTACCTAATTTCTTAATTGTGGTAGATCATATTAAGGGTATGATAACTGAAGAACTGCAGTATGGCTCTTGGATATCAATATTCATTATTCGATTTTCAATATTATATAACATCTAAGAATTTTAATTTCATACTTATCTATACTATGAATGGACAGAAATAAATAAAATATATTTATTTACGTTAAGCATTATTAAATCTTCATTAACATATTAAAAAATTAAAATATCAATTTAAATGCATATAAAAATTCAATGTTTCATGCTATCATGGCAAATAATGTGTTATTTAAAACAAAATTTCATTCCCTATTCTTGAAAGAAATCTACAACCCACATAAGCATGTTTTTCTTATCAATATTTACAAGATTAAAAATTAAAATTGAGAAAAAATTTAAATATTTATTTATACCTTCTTTTTTTTTTTTTTTTTTTAAAAAAAAAAAAAAAAAAAAACAATAATAAAGTTGCTATTAGCTAAAAAAAAATTTTTTTTTCCTGGAAAAAAATAAATTCTAAAACAAAACTAAAAAAAACTATTAAAAAGTGTGGCATTATTTTAACTTTTTTCATTGCAAATACTTTTAATGCCTAAGGTATTACTGCAAAAATAGTCTCAATCTTGAACACTCCTTGAAAGGGAGTTTCAGGAATTTCCAGAGGTACATAGATCAAACCTTGAAAAATATTTATATAGTAGGAACGCAAAAATGCACTCTGTGCATATGTGTGACTAAATTAAACTCAATAAAAATTTTAATGTTAATATCTTATACATAGAGAGATTGAATAAAATAATGAGAGTGTAAAACCAACATTTAATATACTATAGGATAAAATTAAATAATATTTGACCAAAGGTTAGAAAAACAATGTCATTTTTCATAAAAAAAAAAAAAGCTTCATGTTCTATGGGAAATGTCAGCGGATATCAATTTCTCAATTACTGTTCAATAGTGGCTCAAAAAGATTGCTTATCATTTAAAATAGGTGACAATGGTAGCCATGAAAGATCAGTAATTGTTTTATCCTCATTTAATATTTGATTATATGAATTATACAAATTGGAATTCATCTTGCCTACTAAGAGGTTTAAATAATAATTATACAGAGTAATAATATTAGACCAAAGTAAAACACAATATATTTTCCAAAATCATGACAATTCCACAAATGTATTTCACAATTGGATAATGAAATCAGATTAAACTCTCCCAGAAAATGATTTAATCAATAATATGACATGCATTCAAGCATATTATCGATCAGTTCTTGCAATCATATTACACTGATGCATGAGGCAACAATTTTATAAGATTAAATATGCTTACATTTAAAAATCATTTTCTATTTTTAACACACGCACAATACATATTCAATGTTATAATAATCATATTAGAAAACCTATTGTTTCGAAAAATTCTGCTTGTCAAGCTTATGAAAGGTTATTCTTTAAACACTGAAATCTTCTAACAAATACTGTCAACTAAAGTGAATTGTTTGCTATGAATTTCATTTTGGATAACAACTGCTTGTAATGCCCATTGGTCCCTCTTAGCAAGCCATGATTTCTAGTCAAAGTTCATTATAGTATATTTTGTTTTCCCAAATTTACTATATAGTTTTTACCTTTCAAAAATTAAATGGTTCAGTAAGTACTTTTGGACCATGTTAACTGGTGACAATAATTTGATACATTTTAAATAAACTCAAATTTGATATTTTTTTCCTCACAAGTTATAATACTGATTCCAACAACATCATAAATATTCTTTTAACAATTATATATCAGTATGTATTTCAATTTCTGTGCTACATGATATTAAAAATGTAATGTATTACTTTGACTATTTCAAAGGTATGCAATCATGTCCATGGGGAATATGGTATGAAGAAAGAACAATGCCCTTAATTAATATTGATAATTGTCTGTCACTGCTACCTAGTCTCTATTACACTTGGGTCACCATCAATATAATAGGTATGATTCATAGATGAATAGGAGCATTTTAATTTTTTAGAAAATTAAAAGCTTGAGTCTCGATATTACATTAATAAATTCTGATATCAAAACTTGAACATCATAAAAATGCACTTTTTGGCAATATGCATTCATATTATACTGGTAATAATAATAATAAGTAAACATTAATATTGTCTTTTCCCTATAATCAGTAGAAATTTTCAAATCATAATTATTAGTAAAAAAAAAATATTGATTTAACTTTCAACTAACTTTATTTAAATAAGGTGAAACATTGTTGTATTATTCTAGTTAACTTCATTTTTTTACATTATTGTGGGTTTTAAATATTGAGCGTGCATATACTGCTTCTAGCTTTCTGTCTTTTCCTTTGAACTAAGTGAAAACTGGAAAACATTAATGTCAAAAGTAGGATTTTATCTAAGACAGTTATTGAGCTTTCTATTTGATTTTTAATTTATTGCATACTTTTCTGTGCAATCATAAGCATTAGTTTCATCTGCAACTTTGGTGTAATATGCTAAAAAGCATTAATAAAAATGAAAGCTTTTAAGAGCAACTATGTTACATCACATATGAGGACATCATGCTCACGTGACAGAGAATCTGTTGTTCTAAATCTTTTGGAAAATCATGCATTAAATTAAGAGATGCCAATGAAGGATATTTTTCTGTAAATTTAAAATTTTCCTAAGAAATATAAAATCATGAACCATATATTTATTAGTTGGAGATTATTTTTTTTTTTATGTTTTGTTATTTGTAAAATTAAAATTGTTATGAACAAAAATAAAATCTGTAAATATCTAATCACTATATTTTATGCTAATAGTTATTTTAAAATGTTAAAAAAAACACACATACATTCCAATTTTAAAATAAAGTATGAGAAATAGTTTTATAAAGAATTATATATATATATAAAGAAAAATAAAGTAGATCTTGCCATTATAACATCTTTTGAAATGCCAATTATTTTAAATGAAAAAGTGAGACAAGCAATTAAATCCAAGAAAAATAACAAAGCTCTAGAAAATGATGAAATAATTATCAATATCTTAAAAAAAGCAGATGAAGAAATAGAAAAATTATTGATTTATCAAATGATAATGATATTTTTTTAAAAAATGAAAAAGAAGATATTAGAAATCAAAGACCACAAAATAGAGTATGATTGTCCATATGATAGGAATAAGAAAGAGATATCAAAAGCGAAATTCATAAGCAACCCTCCCCCCCAAAAAAAAAAACAGATATCAATGAAAGCACAGAAATAATCATGAATCTGAAATGGAGCTTGGATGGAAATGTTCCTAGAAGAAATGATAATAGATGAACAATTGAAATTTTCATCTGGATTCCAAGAGATAACAAAAGATCTAGAAAAAGACTACACGTGAGATAGATGGATTAGTTGAGGAAGTTTGTTGGAGTGATGTGGACAAGAGAAGCTGTGCATTAAAGAAACTTGATTTCATCCTGCAGGGGCTTAATAATGATTAAAAATAATGATGCATATATATATACTCATATATTTACTTTAAAAACAAATTTTATTAGGTCTAATAAAGGTTACATTTTGTATAAAGCAATATAATTAAAGGAACAAAAAAAAAAAAACCAACAACACACATTTGAAATGACTGAGACAATTGTTAAACAATTGAAATTTTAAAGTCTCAAATTATATAATATTGACCAATGTTGACAGTTGATGTCATTATTCATGTATATTTGAGTGGTTGGGAAGTTTGTATAGCTTCCAAGTCTCTTCAAAAATAAATTTTGATGACAACAGTTGATCTCTCTTCTTAATCTTTTCCATTGTTTTCATAAAGCATGCATTTTGATCTGGGTGACACTGTGTATATGTTATTTTACACCTTACAAACCAGATTGAATATGTTATAAAAATTGATAATCTGATGTTGGGAATTGTTTAGTTTTGATGCTTTTTTGCAGCGAGATTATAGTGCAGTAGTCTGTCTTGATGTTACTATATATTATTTGTCTCAATGTTGCCAGTGCATTACATGTTGTAATGATGTGGTTGTAGGACTCCTCCTCTCCATAACATCTGGGGCACATCGGATCTACTTTTGTGATATGCCGTCGATGACAAAGGAAGGATAGAGTTGGCACAGCATCAAGATTTAATTTGATTACAAAACCAAGGTACTTGGGCTCCAGAGCCAAGTGTTTAAATAATGAGGTTATCCTGTGGTTGGTTAAGCCCAGTTTTGGGTTTTGGATGTGTGGATCTGGGTTTATTAACTGATGCACTTCCCAGATGTTTTTTTTTTTAAGCTGTTCTATTGTGATTTCAGCATAGCACTGTATATTATGAGCTTTTGTATAAAGCCAGCTATTTCTTTTTGGAGGTGGTATATCTGTTGGCTGTACTGCTGCTAGTATTTGTGTGTAGCCATATTTGATTCCTAGGTTGTGTAGAAGAGTGTGTGTCTTTTGTATAAGTATGGCTGGGATGGCATGTAGTGACATACCATTATATTTGCGATGGTACTGCATTTTGCCTATGCTGATGGCCACTGTTTTATTCCTCCAGAAGAGCCTTGCACATAGTCTGTTGATTTTTTTTATAAAGGAGTTAGGTGTGGACATAACAGGCAAATAGTAGGCGATTCTACTCATTACCTTCATGTTCAATAAAGCCACTTTTTCCTGTAGAGAGAGATACACTCCTGACAGGGTATTTGTTATTTTTTCGGTTGCTTGAATTATGTTATCTTGGAGTTCTTTTGACATGACTGTTTGGGATTTGTATATTGGAAATCCCAGAAATTTTTGAGGGTCAGCATGATAGTTTGATGCTATTTTTTTCCTTGTTAAGCATAGAATGATCTGAATTAAAAAAATTTGAATTGTGGTAATGAATAATGAACATTAAAAAAATTGTTCTTATGAGTTAGTTGACAGATATTATCGTTTTTCTGTAATTTTTTTTCTTCAAAAACAGTGGATCGACATTTCATTGTATATAGAGGCAGAAGATAAATGATTTAAGAGATACATACAAAATATTAGTTCTAATTAATGAATTACGAACAATTATTACCTTGAAATAATTTACCTTTTGTTTTAATAAGTAATTAAAAATTAATTAAGGATTAAAATTAAAAACATCTTTTAAAACGTATTTGATTATTATTTATATGTCATATTCTTCCTAAGTGTTATATATAAATTCGATTATTTCTATTCTCAAATACTTTTAACACTCTACACCCCCCCCCCCCCAGCACTACTGGATTTACTACCAGAGTTTATCTTTTTATCGTGACGTTATAGTTTAGTAAAAGCGGTAATATTAACAATTACATTGTTTTTGTTTTTCTTTAGAAGAATAATAATAAATGAACCAATGAAAAGCAATTACAAGAAAAAGAAAAAATAAAGAAGTCATTAAAAACAGTAGGAGGGTAAATTCCAACATTATAAAGTTAGACCAACTGAGTAAGAAAAAATGAAAGAAAGCTAGTTAGAGAATGATTAAAAAAAAATAAACATGACAACTAATTACGAAGCATTTAATTCATGTATAACTAATCAGCGACAAAATTGCAAATGACAATAATGATAGAAATAATCCTTTATTTCAGTTATTATTCATCTAAAAATGATTAAACATTATAAAGATGTTTCTTCACCATTAAAACATAAACGCTAAAGCAGTTTTCAAACATTCATTACTATACCCTATTTTTTAAAAGAATGTCTCTGGATTTCAATGATGTATATAATAGTTAAATAATTAGAAGAGAATAAATAAAAGCATTCTATTCGAGTGGCAGTAACTATAATTTACGAATTACAATAGCTTATAACTTTAATCTGCCCCCTCCCCCGCCAAGAAAAAAAAATGAAGTAAAAGTACATGAATTTATTGAAATTAGTATAATAACCACCCGTTCTTTCATAACTTCTCATTCGTCCCAATCTATCATTTGCTCAAAACAAACTAACTATGCCTGCTATTAAACATTTTATTGTTCAGACACAATAAGATGAAATTTCTTATGAAAAAGTAGGCAGATATAAATGGAGCAACAAAGGTGAAAGAGGAAGGCTCACTGAAATTGTTTTATATGATAGTGATGCTTCTATTTGGGGAAAATATATGGAAAATATTAGTAATTTTCTTAAATTGCATCTTTCCCTATGTACACAGGACTTAAGCTGATCTACTAAAATGTCAATCCCAGTAAAAAGAATCAATAAAAATCCGTCAGCAACAAAACATGTAATTTAACCACGAAGAAAGAAAATAAATAAAATAAATTTATCCAAATACAACAAAATTACAAACCTTTTCAAACTCTATGAACCAATCATGTGATAGCAAACCATTAGCCAATCACAAGATTGCTTTATCATGACCCCTACTCATCTTTTCCCATTCTGTCCGAACAAACAGCCTAGATTTTTATATTGTCCTTGTGAGTCACTATTGAGCGTAGTGGGTTTCCGGGATGTTGTAGTCATTTGCGTTGAGCTGAAAATGTTCATCTTATAATAAATAAAAGCAGTAGCTAATGGCTTACCAGCGTATACAATTCTGTCTCAGACATCTAAGAGGTTTACTATTTATGATGTATATAAACTTGTCGTCTGTCTGCAACTAAAGGCGATATAGGAGACGTGCAATTATAGCTATATAAGTCTACTTTAAAAACTTTTGCTTCATTTTATTAAAAAGCAAATCATTAAAAAAATATATAGTCAAATTATTGTTTTTTGAAAAAGTAATTATAAATTATTTTTCTTCCAAAAAAAAAAGTAAAATGCACTAAGAGAAATTGGGGCAACTTGGATTGTTTAATGAATGAATTCACTTAGAAGATGGATGTAAACAAATTGTTGGCCGATCTAAAAAAGGATAAATCACAGTTGAAAGAGGTTAAGTACTTTGATATATTATGAAAAAAACTTGAATGGATTAAATACAGAAATAAAATAAGATTTTTATTTTTTAAAAAATGATGCAAATAAATACAAGTATACCAAGTTCATAACACACACACGCACACAATTGCAATGTTTTATTTTATTTTAGGATCAATAGTTTAATAAATGGTTATTATCATTATTTACCTGAAGCCAGGTTGCTGGTATCTAGTTAAAAGAATATATCACGATTAAATAATATCTTATGACTATTGAAATACTTTCACATTCAAATAATATTTCTACCAAATTATGTTCAGAGCTAAACTGTTTTGAAATAGTTAAAAAAAGAAAAGGCATTAAATTATAACATTAACATGTATTATTGGTTTTTTTTAATCTGCTAATTCATTTTTAAGTAATGTAAATTATTAATTAATGATTTTTTTTTTTACCACAAATAATATATTACATATAAGTAAGCCAATGTAAGAAAAATGGCATATTCACGATTTTTCCATCACTGATTAATGCAAACTTTTTCTTCAATAATACCTCTTTTTTTTTTATTTTTATATCCGATCAGAAATTATCTGTTAATTTAATTTAATTGGCCTGTTTTAATTATTTTATGCTTAATCAACTTCTGCACCAATTGTTTAATTTTGACAAAATATCACTAAACCTCACTGTACTCAAAACTATCAATTTTTATTTTCCTCTTAATTAATATTCTATATATACTCCTCTGTATTACTTTTTTCTTTTCAAAGTAACTCGGAAAGAAAGAAATCTCAATTCTGAAACAAAACTCACCCCTAGCTTTGATGGCAATACATTTAAACAATAGTCATTTCACCTAGACATAAATTTTCATTTTGTATTTTATATTATACTAACTACAACAATAATATTATTAAATTATTTGTGTTCACTGTTAAATCTAATTCTGATAAAACCATAAATATAAGTAAGACAAATGTAAAACGAAATAAATACAACTTAATCGTGAATGATAATGTTAATTAAGAATAACAGTATAGGCTTTAGACTTGATAGCAATTGTGATAATGTTCAAAGAATATTTTCAAAGGATTCATTAAAATAGAAATGAATATTTGTTAAATATTCCAAGACACAAATAATAATGAAAACAAAAGCAGTTTATAGCTTGTCAAAAAAAAAAAAAATCATGATAATTTTGCATATCTGTTTACAGAATCTAGAGATTTTATATGACTAAACATTTCACCTTAAATAATTTCAAATCACACTGACGAAATGTAAAATAAACTGCAAAGTATCATTTTGGACGTGCCTTTCAATGCTCAATGAGGCATACATAATTGTTCAACTGGGACAAAGTATGGACCAATTTAGAGTACTACTGAAGCATTGATCCAACATTCATGCATATATCCACTTCTCATTTAGCTATGGACATTGCTTGGTATTCATGTAATCATCATTGTATAAAATTGTATAAATCATTTAAATAAATCGTTATTTTATAATAATAAAAAAAAGTATAAAAAAAATTATCAGTAAGCCCTAAATTTTAAATTCTTTTTCAAGAAATCTCTATGGAGAGAAAGCAGATCATCCATCTGATAAAAATATCAAAAATTGTTAGCATAAAAGTATCTCTAATTTTTCTCATTGATATCAATACACCCGCAATGTAAAGTCTTTATCAAATTAAATAAATCTTGGAAAATATACTTTTCTAAAATATATCGGTAATTTCATTCTTCAGTTTAATAAAAGACTCAATAAAATGAGTAATCCATCACAGCAATAAATTAGCCACCATCTTAAAACACGCACGCACACACAAAATAGCAGTTTGTTTAAAAACTAATTCTTATTGTAAAACAGATTGTTACAATAATAATAATGGAAATAAACTAAAAAATTTGTATTATGCCACTCAAAAGCCAAATCTATAACTCTTTGACAGAAATTTTCTTAAATAAAAGAATGTACAGATATTGGCAAAATGGATAAAAAAAGTCACACCAAACACTTATAAAATTTTCACAAATTCTAAAAAAAAAAATTTGAAAACAGAAAAAAAAACAATATACTATTGATGAAATTCTGTATAAGAACAGTTCCAGTAGCAGATGTCAACCTTCATCAAATATTGTCTGCTTTCAATATTTTGCACAACTTTTCAAAGGCAACAAACTCAATTACTTGGATTGTTACTAACAATGCAAATTTGACTATCAAAAAGTGGTTAAATTCTTTATGCCATAGATTTATTCACAGCATCATGAGATATGAGGTAATGTAGTTTCTGATGTATTATTGTGCTTTGTGATTTTTACCAAACACTACCCTAATATTTCTTTTGATTTGAAAGCATCACTAGACTAAATAGCCTTTTCAAAAAAATAGACGAGATAAACTAATACATATACACAAAAGTAATATATTTATCATTATATACAATAAAAAATTCTATACAAATCGACAATAAAATATAACTTAAGTTGGTTAAAACATATTAAATTATCGATATATAAAAATTCTATCGAGCAAATACAATTAATATAAAAAACATATGAAAATGCATATATACACACCCTCCCAAACCAGCTATGTCATTTTATTAAAAAAATTGAATGCATTTAATGTCTTTGAAGTAACATTAGAAAATAGCAGTACTTGTTAAATATAGATGCTGCTGTGTTTAAATTCAAGTTTTAGAAAATATCTGAGCGCGACTTCTTGTTGATAGAAAAAAAAAATATAACTAATATAGGTTATCTTCATTCAGATGAAATTAAAATAATCATTTATTTTATTATAAAAAAAATGTTAATGAAATAAACATGTTGCCATGTTTAAATTCATATGTATAAAGTATCTTTTCAAGTTATGACAGTTTTCTGATAATTACATTTTTAAAGGCTATTTTGAAATTATTGGTGTAAGAATTTATGATAGTATTAAGCTGTTCAGAAATGGAGATAAAGTAGATACTTCTGTTAATGCTTGTCTCCAATAAATTTTGTTTCTTAGCCTTTAATCCGATTGCTATTCATTTTCTGTTTAACTAGTTTACCAAAAGTACTGAAGTTTAAATGCATAGGAAAAGCCTTAGTAATAATATGCAATAAGAAAATGCAAATTATTTAGTGTTTCTAGAGTCTTGTGTTAACTCTTCTGATATGTAACAAGAATTTAATGAAAACATTTTTGAAGTGATTTTTGCAATATATTTATAATATGTTTTTGTTTTGTTTCTCAGAATTATTAGGAAAAAAAATTATTTTAAACTAAATTTTTTATAAATTGTACTAAGTTGTTAAGAGAAATTGAATAATAAAGAAATTCAATATTTTTAAATATATACGTTTTTAATAAATGTCTTCCATTTTATTTTATTATTATTTCCTTTTACTTCTCTACTGCACAAATTCTTCCAATAAGGCTTTAAAAAAAAATATTTACAACAGACTTCAGCACTTATTTTCTTAAGTTATTACAATTAATTACAGCATAATTTTTACTATATCCTATTACTAATATTTGTGTTTCAAATATACTTCAGTAATTTTGTAAATAACTGTCAAACAATAGTAAAAAACTTCTAATGTATTATCTTATTCAATAAATTATTCTGATCCAATCAAGGATCTTTTGCATTCAGATTGGGTATTTCACAGTTTCAGAGACACTTTTAAATATTTTAGATCTTAATAGATTTCAAAATAAAAGTCTTGAATTTTAATGACACGGCTATTTTTGTCAGTGTGCTCCATGCCTAATTTTCATATTTCTTTATTATATTTGGAATTTTCCAAGTGAATATCATTAAATATAAGATTATATAGCTGATTTAAATGTAGTTCAAAAACTTAAAAAAAAAAAAAAATGGGTACCAATGTTTTGCAATCTTTTCAATGGTAGAAGCCAAGATGGCTTCAACAACAACAATAAAAAATTAATATATGAACAAATTTAAAGTTTATGTTTAAATCTTATACCAGTAATGAATAATGATGTCTAAACAAAAACTCCCCCATATTGTATATACTTACATAAATAGTCCAAAATTAAATTATAAATGTATATCTGAATGTGTGTTATATGTTCATATGGATTTAAAATATTTTTATTAGACATGTTATAAATTTGTATCTAAAAAGCAACAAACTTACATAGACACATCAGAATCCACAAAATATAATAAAACAATTTTTACACAAATAGAAAGCACTGTTTAGTTATAGTATCCCAGTATCTTGATTACTGAACTTGTTTTGGTCAGAAAATTTAATACAAATGTTATCTAGTCTTAAAAAAAAACTAGCAATCATTTGGAAGTATGTATATGTATCCAAATGTCAATAAAACTATGTATATTATAAATTGGACTTTTTTATTCTTTTTTTTTTTTTTGCACTTTTTTGAATGACAAAATGCCAATAATACATACAGTTACTCTTAAATCTAGGTCTAAGCAATTCTATAAAAGTGGAAGAGATCACAATTGATGAACTTTGAAAAGAATGAGAAGTGAATGACAAAGAAATTATATGGTAGGGGGAACCTAATGAATATATATATATAGAAATAGTTGCAATATATACATGCATGTGTCCAGCACTTGCATAAATGTACTTAAATGTATTTAATTCTAATTTAAAGAAAGGGATTATATGCTTTGTGCTTTTTCTCTCATTCTCTCTCTTTTTTTTTTAACCTTACTATCTCAAGTCATTAAGTTAAGGCCAGTACTAGTCATCAAGAACCTCTCATGCTTGGAATTGTGTTTCTGAAACTACAATTCTATTCTTCAATTTTAAGTGCACAATTCTCATTCCAGTATTTTATTTTTCCTGTATGCAATTAAGTATGAGCATATAGATATATGTGTGTGCGAGTCTTTCTTTTTTTTTTTTTCTAAGTTGGCGATGACATTTCTCATTATTGTTTCCCCTGAGAAAATTGTTACTTTTGATTATCATAATCAATCTGCTTCATAAATTGATTATAAAATTATTGCAATAATGAAAATCGCAGCATAAAAATAATTCTTCAAGTACAACATTCAGAGGATAAAAAGTTCATGAATAAAATTTGTTGATTTTAGTGATCAATTATCTGCATCCTAACTCTTCATTACATTTGTAGACTAATGCTAACATGTGGAATAATGAAGTCTCTCTTCTGTTTAAAAATTAAAAAGAGCCTATCTTAGTGAAAACATATAATCAACTTGGAAAAATCTTTCAACAAACCCCTTTAAATGTACTAAGGTTGGGGTCTTTGAATTATTTTCTTAACACTTTCTCTCGACTTCTTTCTATAAAATAATAATTAATAATGCATATCACTGCAGTGGTCTTTAAAAATGCAGAAATAGTAAGTCCTAAAAAATAATATAAGTTTGTGTGCATTTTCTTTAATTTATGAAGACAAAAAATACTCTGTTAACATCTCCAAATTAGAATGACTGTTCCATTAAATAGTCATAAGTTAATACAGACACATTATGTACATATAAATATACCAAGGTAACATACAATAATAACTTAGCAGCAATTTTCAAAGATCATGAGTTTTCAATCATTTTTTCACAGTTTGCATTTGATTATTTTTTCTTAAAAATGTTAGCAGTCTGTCAAAATTGATGCTAGTATCCAATGTCTTAATGCTACTAGGATTCCTAAAACCAAACTAATTAAAAATATACCTTCTTTAAATTGAAATAAATGATTAATGTTAAACTTCCTAATAAATGTTTTATGATCAACTTCCACATGATTTTTGTGGGAGAAAGTAGATTCCATCTACATTATAAGGATTATCTTAAAAAATATATTACAGAAATGCAATATTGTTTCCATTGAGAAGATGTGGCAGAGAATATAATACAATAGAGAGAGCTACAATTAGATATGATGGTGAAATATTTCAGAAAGAAAAGTTTTCTGATAAACAAATTAAAGATACATAAAAATAAACCTGCATGTTCAATAACTGGTTTTATTTATGGTTATAGATTAGTTTGCATACTCATTGCAAACTTATTTCTAGAGCTGTTTTTCTCTCTTTCTTTTCTTTCCTTGGTGTTGGAAGGACCATACCCATTTATGAGTCACTGCCATATGTATATATGAATTATTAAATACATTTCTTAAAAATACTATCCATCACTACATTTTTTATTGATAATTTTAACTGTTATTGCAATCTTTTTTCACAAACTAGAAATTGTACAAATATATTTTACATACTGTATTTAAAAATAAATTATATAACGTCCCATTGTTTTTAATTGTAACTGTAAATAATGTGACTGCAAACTTCACTGAGGTGTACTCTATTAGTCAAGCATCAATAAACTATGAAAAGAAAGGTACCACTCATTTTTTTTGGTTCTGTTGGTGTAAGTTTTGTTTATTGACATTGTTATAAATCAGATAGTGAAACCTGTATATTAGTTTTATTTATGTACAGCATAAGTAATCTGAAGTACTATTTATTGATTCAAAGGTACAAGGCAAAGTCTTAGTTTTAACAAACTCCAAATACCAAAGTGACATATAGTTTAATAAATATAACTATAAATAACCATGAATGGTTTTATTTCTTCTGTTTCATACCTAATTAATGTTTGAATGTTAACTGCGCATAGTTCAATGGAAGTTGCAGTTATTCTCATTTCAGTTTCATGTTTTTAAGTTATGATTATTTACGGTTAGTTATTAAATTGACATTTCATTTGCATATGGATATTATTAAAATTAAGGCACTGTCTTGATCCTCTAAATAGATAAATAATGATTTCAAATCATATACATTGTACATAAATCAAACTAATATACAGATTTCATTACTTGATTTATAACAACATCTATAATATTATGAAGCCTAAATACAACAAAGTTAAAAGAATGAATGATATCATTTCACTATTTTCATAGTTTATTAATTTTTGACTAGTTCATTGGGAATTATAAGTTAGTCCATTTCAATTTCATTGTTTTTAATTACAAATAGTCAACAACTCTTTGATTAATTTATAAGTTATTATAATCATTGTTAATCAACCAAATAGAAATTAAATATTTTCATTTATAATTAAATAAAAATAATGAAATATATATAACGACACATATGATATATTTATATAATTTTTAGATTTTGTAGACAAGCAATAAAAACAGACAAAAAATATCAAATGAAAGAATAAAGATGCATGAAGATGTGTTTTAAGAAGATAATTTCAACAGTAATATTTACTTTCAGTGCTATAGAGAGATGGTGTAGATTAATTGGAGAGCATAATATATTAAAAAGTGTTTAAATCTAAAAGTTTTACATTATAATGTTGAGATATTATAATTAGGTAAAAGTCACAAAGTGACAAACTTATTTTGATTGGTCTTTATTTTATTGATTATGTTTCTAACCTACTTTTGGTAAAAGCAAATATGCAATATATATATAATCCTATAAATATCACAATGGTTCATATCTAGTGGATATGAGTTTGGACAAATTAAGGTTCCATAGTCACAAATAATCATTTTCATCTGGTGATTGTACTATTTGTCTTATACTAAAATCCGTGTAGTTTCATCATTTAATAATCTTTCATAAGATGGATCCACATATTTTATCTTAATTATTTTTTTCTACTTTGCTATCATTTTTTTCTATTTTTTTCTTTTTATTTATTGTCTTATTACCAATATCTTTATAGGATAGATATAAAATTATATTTGTGGTAGCTGATCACAGTTGCATTAATAACAAAATATCACTTAAAATTATAGTGATGAAAATTTTATGAAAACTTAAGAATATCATCACATGGTCACCTGGTGTTATTGTTGACACTAATAAAAACATCCAATATGAATGAAACAAACAAAAATTATACTATTTAAAATGTTATATTTTTTCAAACAAATCAAATATAAAATAAAAAAATCATTAGTTGTATGTACTATTCCACTCTCTATCAGTATAAAACAAAATAATTCTAATAAGAGGAATTTCTTCCCTTTTATAGCCAAAATTTCTATTATTGTGATCGGAATTCTTATAGATATAAGTAAATCAATGAACGTTTGTCATGATGCTCCAAAAATATAAAACTGTATATCTTCCCTTTATATAATCTTTATGATACAACACTTAATTATATATTAAAAAAAAGGCAAAACTCTATACTTAATACTAGAAACAATTTCTAGTTTTGGGGTTTCTCAAACTTTTTTATCTGTGATCCCATTAATGATAAGCTTTTGGAGTCCTGGAATTATGTATGGTCCCAAACCTCTTTCAGATGAGAGTAATCTAAAATATATATTTTCTTTCTTACAAATAAGAACAGGTTATTATTAGCCAATGATTGTATATTTAATAATATTTTATTACATTCAAATTTATGGAGTTTTATAAAAAGTATTTATGCAGTAACTTAAAAATCTTTAATGAAATTAATGAGTTTGCTTATTTTGGCAAAATAAATTATATCTTGCCAATTTTTCTTTGAACTTCAGTAATGGTACAAATAAAATGGTATTTTATTTTTATAATCTTGAAAATGACGATTAATAAAGATAAGTAATGCCAAAATATAGTAAACTCTCATTGAAATTTTAAAAAAAATTAATAAATAAAGAGAGGGGGGGTTAATAATTTTATTAGTTCTTATGTAAAAAATTTGCCAATTTTAATACTATTTTTCTCTAGGAGAATATGATTTCTAATTTAAAAAGATTTATAAAAATTCACTTGTATATTATGATCATAATCTTTTGCTGTTCCATAATAATTTATAGCTATCAGATCACAAGGCTGATTTGTAGTGTGCTATATTTTATAATTTATTGTATTTACTTTCTTGGCATTTATGAAATAAGAGTTTCTCAAAGCTGAGGATGACCTTGAATATTTTCCTTTACCATGCTTTTTTTCTACCTATAACAACTGACTGTGACAGATTTCTCCTACTTATACTGTTAAACAAGTTTTCTTCCCAATGTTTTCTTAGCTTTGTTCTCCATTTCCCTCCCTCTGTTTTCCAATCATACATCGTTTTCTGTTCCTATTCATTGTTCTACCATGAACATATTTTAATTTATTTAATGACTGTTATTACACTTTTTTTTCACCTCTCTAATCTTGAAATTTGTCTTTTTTAAAATCTTGATGTTCTTGTTGACCTCTTCCATTAATCCATTTTCACTACCAACAATCTTTGTTCATTTTTTATCAGAGTATAAGACTTATCACTATCATCAATATAGTATTACTTAATACAAACTGGCATTATGACAAAGATAATTATTAACTAAAATTACTTCTAAAATCTTGTCATATAATGTAATCTAATTACTTGAATTAATATCCAAAATTAAAATCCATGCCCGATATAGAAATACACTTTTTAATGATGAACATGATAACCTATTTATATACTTTGAGAGCAATTAACTTTAATTACAGATAGATGATCAGAAAAATTAATAACATGAAAGTTTGAATAATAATAGTCTACTAAGCCATTCCTTTGAAATTAATGAAAGTAGAAATATTCACTGTGAGGAGACAAACTGAAATCATAATAACTGAATCTCAAATTGAAATCACAATAAAACTAAAATAATCCTTTGACAATTGAAGTCTTCCATAAAGATAATATGATCAGAAAATTCCAATAATCTATTTCGAATGCCATCAATGAAGAAATATAATATCTCTTTTTAGCACCACAAAAAAATCATCACTGACCTAATATAAAAATCTGAATATTATTAAAAATGTATCAAATTATTTATGATGATTAACATCCATTTTCTAGAATAAGGGGAAAAAATTACATGTATATTAGGCAAATTGTATATTAAAAAACAATTGACTGAATTGATTAAATCTGGACCTCCACCCCAACCCACATATATATAAATAAGAGTTTACAGGATTAAATATTCATATTATATATAAACAGTTACAATAAGTTAATGTCAAAACATTATATATATATATATTTGAAAATAAGAAATTAAATTGTGGTTATAAAATATAAATATTGATGAATAGGATCAATATTCCCATTCTGAAATTTAATTGAATGCCCATGTTTTAGTTTTATTGTTGTGATGTAAATATTGGAAAAACTCTCTTTTTAAGTATTTTAGACATTTCATACTGAGTACCAACACAAACTACAAACAGTTGATTGGCTTCATCATTGCTTGAGTGCAAAACCCCAAATCACATTCTGAATAACTATTAATATCTTCAACACACAATTTTAAGTTAAACATTTAACATGTATTCCATAATCTTCAAATACTGTTATTACAGAAATTTAGTTTATTAAACTTTGCAGAGACATGTCTTTTCTTATCCAGTTGACCATTCTGTTCACAGTTTCCTAAAATGCCAGGAAAAATATATTTAGTTTGACCATATATTTATTTTTTGCAATGAAATGCTATTCAAGCCTAATAATCTATAAATAATATTCTCAAATAATACAAGCTTTGTTTCTTTGTAAATTTAATACACATAAATACTATAAAATTTAACTTAGTTTTTACCCAACTTAATATTTAGTTCTTACATTCTTGTGTATATATATATATAATAAAAAATAATTTACAGAATTAAATATTTAAATGTAATATTCTTGATATTAATTCTTTTTAAATGCTTATTTTTAAATATAAATGAATGTCGCCCTCCAGCTTCAGCAAATGACATACTTTTTAAAGTTAAGAAGATATCTCTTTAACTTGATGCTCTCCATATATCAGGAGGATTGTCTACAATGCTTTTGCTAGAATGCATGAATTTATTTACTCAGAAATTTATTGCTAAATGCTTTTACACCTGATTGACATATATATCTGGCAAGTATGAAATTGCTTTCAGTTTTAATCTTTCCAATGATATTTAAATTCTAATAATATGTAATAAATATTAATTTACAGTACTAAATATGTAAATGTAATGTTTTTGAGATTAACTCATTGCAACTGTTTATTTTAAAAATATAATTGAATAGTCCTCCAGCTTCAGCACATGGCAATACATTAAAATTAAAATGATACCACTTTAACCTTCTATTTCTTCATATACCAGGAGGAAAATCTACAATGCTACATGCTAAAATGTTTTTTTTTTTTAAACTAATAGAAGTATACTTGCCTATTCAGTCATTTTAGCCTTCCCAGTTAACTCTAAATAATAAGTTATTTCTAGAATATCACTGTCTATAGCCCTGATTAATGAAAAAAAAATCCTCCATTTTTCTATTAATGTTGAAAACACTCTTACATATGTATTAAGACATGAAAATGTCAGAGAAAACTTTAGTTTGCAATCTTTCATGATCATATTAATATGCTGTTATGACTGCTGGATTATTTGTCCTTGATATTGTCTGGCTTACAGTTAACGGTTTATAATGTTCTATTATTTTGGCATATGTATTCTACTATTTAATATAGTCAATCTTTTCTCAACATTTAAAACTTATATTTTCTAAATCTATTAACCATTTTTATAATAAGTATAGATACTTTTGATTCTTTACTAAATAAAGCCTCACTTCATTTTCTCGCATTTAATTATAGGAGCAAATTAGCTTGGATTCAAAACTTTAGTATGATTGAATCTTTTTTTTTTTTTTGCTATAAAAAAAAATTAATAGTGAATACTGGATGTATCAGTACAAATCAAATGATTATCATTGATGAAAGCAAATTTAAAAACTAGTTTAAAGATCTGGATATGGCACTATTATCTATTGTCCACTGATAACTGAAATTTATAATGAATTATTCTGGAGTAGACCAAATAGACTAAATTGCTTCCCCAATAAAATATATTTTTATACATGAGTCATAAATAAAAAATATTATTATTAATAAAGATAATAACTTAAAAAAAACCTAATAAGTAATTTGTTTATGAATAAATAATATATAATTATTCCCAAAAGATAATATAAACAATTCAGATATTCTCCAATCTTTTTTTTTTTATAATTATGTATAAAAAAAAATTGTTCTATTAAAAAGCATCTTGATGACATCCTCTAAATCCCAAAAACTTTATCTAAAAGCATTATGTGCTATAAAATTTTAATTGTCAAAAAAAGTATAGTACTTCTAACCCAGATACAAATATCTCAGCATTAACTATATACATCTTGAGATGAGAATAAGGCAAATGATCAGCCTGAAGACAATGATGACTATAAGATGACTTAATATTTGTAAAAACTTACCACAAATTAAATATACTTTTAATTTTGCCACACATATATTTAAATCAGTTGAGTATTACATAAGAATATTTATTTCCAGTCTTTTAATGTATTGTGAAGCCAAATTTTCCAACAATCCATCAAATTTTAATTAAAGTTTCATTCAATATCAAATCTTTGAGTTGGAAATATTATATATATATGGTGAGTGCAAACTGAATATTACAAATAATAATTTGTCAAACTCAAGATGCATCCAACTCAAATTTAATAAGAGGTTATATCAATGATGAAACTTACCACACCCTTATTTTACAGCAAAAGCTTACCACAATAATTTTTCAAGGTTGTAATCTGATATGTTTCATGTGTGTTCATCTAGTACTGTTAATCATTATGAAAAATGTCCTAAAATTATATTGCTTAATGCTGCTTGTTCCCAGATTATTTTAGAAAAGGACTGCAAAGACAATTTTCTAATGAATGGCAAGCTGATGAAAATGAGTTTTCTAAAAAAAAAAAATTCCCACTCCCAAGCACAGAAAAATTTGGGGCTCAAGACCCAAAAATGAAATGAAATAACTTATATATTATAAAACTAAAACAAAAAAACAAAAATTTAATGTGATGATTGGATTTGCTGATTTTTGAAATATTAGGTTTAATTTTAAAAACATTTGTAAATGTTAATGTTGAATTATTCTATCTTACATGATTGAATTTTTGATTTCTTGTATTTCATTTTTTTACAAAGTTTGTTTGCAACAGTGATAACTAAATCCATACTAAAGATAATAATTATTGACTTTCATCAGTGGGGAGCATTTGAATGGACATATATTTTCAGCAATAACCATTACATCCAAGCTAGAAATTTGGAACTATCAAATATTGTAAAATGTTGAATCCAAGCCAACTTGCTTATATAAATATATGAATTTGATATCAGAACAGCACATGTATATTTTAAATAGCTAATCATTTATTAATATTCATCAAATAAGTTTACATGAATTCAATTTTCAACTCATTAATTTAGCACAATATAACATATCTCACTAATGAAGACCAATAAATAGATAGTTTTATGTAAATAAATTAGTACCCTTAATGCAATTGTTATATATAAATTGAAAGAGTTATATGATGTTTTTGTTTAGTGATATTCTTTGATGGCTTGAACTTTCGGTCACTTTTGCTTTATTTTGTAATAAATCCATTTACTGGAATTTTAAATATGCTTAGAACCATTTTAAAAAATGTGAATCCTACTTCAGAGCAGATGATTTATGATTAATTGTCAGTAATATGTGTATATCTAAGACACATTTTAAAATTGAAAATAAATTCTTTAAAAAGATTTATGATTTTTTTTCCAAATAAGTGGCCCATCCAATACTGATCAGAAAATGGATATCTATATATTCTTAGACAAAATGTAAAATAAAGCTAGAAAACACCTCAAACCTTCATCCTGCAACTGGCAAGCCTGATGTTTACTGCCTTTTACACTGTTCTTATTAAAGAGGCTGATTTACTTTCAAGTTACAAACAAAAAACGTTCCTAGATTGCAACAATAAAATCCAATGTCTGATTCATTTCAAAGCAGTTTTTTGTCTTTGCATGTTAAATATATTGATATTACATGTTAAATATATAATTTTTTAGCCAATAATTGCATTTTCTCAGAAATAAAATGAAAAAGCGGTTAAATCTGCAATATCATAATTTATAAATTTAACAAAAATGGGATTTATATAATAGATGAATGAATAAAAAATTAATAAAATTCATGATAAAAATTAATTGAAAAATAAATACTTCAATTAAATTATTAATATTTGCTTTAGCAATTAAATTTTATTACATCTTCTTAACTATTTTCTTTAAAATACATCATGACTTTAGGTCAATGTGGGTGTGATGAGAATCTTGATCTCAGGATGGCCTTTGAGTGTTCTATCATCAGATTTTCAATTGGATGGACAGTTGAAAAGTTGGAGTGTGGAGTAAATTGAAGCCTATCCATTAAAGTATGACTATTGGCTATCTTAAAATATATCTGAGCACTTATTGCATATATATGTAGAGATGATAATCTGGACCAACTGATGATTGCTGGTTTAGCATGAAATACGGATATTGGTGATTATTTATTTTTTTGACATATATGTGTTCAGGTGTATCAGTGTTATGATATAGAGTGGAGAGTCGTGGGTTGTGTAAAAGTCTGTGCTCATATACCCTATATATTATATAAAAGACATGTTATCTTATACAAGTAATACAATGGTACAAAAAAGAGTTAATAATGATGTAAAATAAAATAACTATGAATTATCAAGGAAAGCTACAGAAGAAAATAAAAATATCAAAATTATAAAACAACACCTTGATATTAGTAGGAAATTTATTTCTGTAATAAAAAAGAAAAGATGGAACTATTACTATAAAGAGAGATGACAATCATGAAATGAATGGAAGAGTTCTATAAGAAATTTTATAATGATAAAGAACAAGATAATAGTGTATCTCTTACAAATACTATATTATCTGAATTGTCCAGTATTTAAAATGAAGAAGACACAATTAAATCAAAAAAGAAAGAAAAAGCTCCAGGAAATTTATGGAATTATAATTGATATCTTAAATGAAGCAGGTAAAAAAAAACTGAAAAATTATTTTCAAAACTGTATTACAAATGGCCAAATTATAAAGATGTATCAAATGATTGGAAGAAAGGTGATAAAGAAGATATTAACAATTACAGATCTCAGTCTTTTATCAATTCTATACAAAAAAATTTATGAAGATAATTATAACTCTTTTGCAATAAACTTTTGAATTTAAAAGTGGATTTAATAGAGTGAATCACTTCCAAGTAAGTTATAGAAAGTAACAATGAATATGAATTGTTATTTTATTTTGGATTTGTAGATTATGAAAAGACATTTGATTCTATAAGCATTTCTACAATGATTAAAATATTAAATAATCAAGATGTAGACTTGGGATATGACATATTCTGAAGAATATTTATCATAATGCAACACAATAATTAGATTACCCAGTGGAAGTAAGATTAACATTGAGAAGGATATATGACTGGGTGATTCCATATCTCTAAAACTTTTTACAGCAGTTTTACTAAAAGTATTTTGTGGATTAAAAATGGAAACTAAGAGAATATAAGTAAATGGAAATTATTTAAGTCATTTAGATTTTGCAGATGATGTAGTGTTTTTTTTTTTTAAATAATGCCTCAAAGTTTCAAGAAATGTTGCAAGAATTATCAGATGAAAATAAGAAAATAAAATTAAAGATAAATGTTAAGAAGTCTAAAATAATGTTCATTTGATTTTCTCAGAAGAAAATAAAGGTTGATAATGATGAGGTAAAAGAAATTAACAGACACAAATATCTTGGTCAGATTTTTAATATAGACAGAAACATAATGAATGAAATTAATCATAGAATTAAATTTGGATGGACTGCTCTTCTTAGAAATAATATTAAAAGGAAGTATGACTGTGTTTGAAAAGAAAAGTTTTAGTTAATATATTTTACCAGTTCTTACATATGGATCTGAGATTTGAACACTTAATAAAAGAGCAATGGAGAAACTTCAGACCCCTGAATGCAGTATGGAGACATGTATGTTAAGAATAATAAGAAAAAAATCAAAAATAAAATATAAGGGTGAGAGGCAAATAAGCGTTACTGACATCCCTGAAAAAAATTAAGATTGAAATAGAATCGGGTTAAAGAGATGGTAATAGATGGATAATTTAATACTTAAACTGGATACCAAGAGATAATAAGAGATCTAAAAAGAGACCAATGTGAGATAAATGCATGAAATAAGCAAATTTTCTGGTGTAATGTGAAGAGGAGAGGTTAAAGATTGAAAAAAAAAATGGATTAAACGTACAGACACTTTCATCCTGCAATGAATCAATAATGATTTAAAGTGATTAGTTAAAGAAAAATACAAACAAAAAAACAGAATAACTAACACTTGTCAGACATAATGGACTTTAAACTTAATGTTTGAATAGCAAAATTTAACGAAAGTAAAACTTTTGGCTAGTGGATAAAAAGATTGAGGATTTTTGTAATAAGTCAAAAATCTGTTTTCTAAAATGTTATTGATGATCAGTAAATTTATTTTATATATATAAAAAAAACAATAACAAATAAATAAAACATTAATATATTATTTGTGATAATGATGACTTTATATATTATTTTGAAATGTATTAAAAATGAAGGAAACAAATACTGAGAATATTTATAATAATTTTTTGTATTTTTCAATAGTCATTTAATTTTCTTGCTATGTTTTTATGTATAAAATTTCTTTCATAAGTAATAAATATAACCAGGATTTATAAAAATTATAGACTAAACAAAATCTTTTTGTGGGTTAGATGAGGCCCATGTGTTTTAGTTTGGAAATTTCTAGGTTAAAGGACTACTGCAGCACCATTACAAACACTAAAAGTTAGGCTAGCATCACCTCTACAATTCCAAAAATGTTGCTGCTCTTTAACAATGATTCTGCCTGCATAGTTTTATTATTGCACTTGTTTATTGATGAAACTATAGTTAATTAGTATATTTTTATAGATTGTGATAGATCGTCAAACCACAATTCATAAAAGACAGATGTCAGTTGTTGCAGTCAAGCAAGTTGTAAACTATAGCAATATAAAGCTGTGAATGTTTGTAGGTTTTCAGTCTTAACTTCACAGAATTACATTCTTTCACCCAGAAGTATTTATTACATAAGCAGATATATAACAAATGTTTATACAGCAATCAAGTCACTCATATTAATAAAAGTGTTTAAATAAGTACTTTCCATCCTTTCTTATGTATCAATTAAAAGTGGCCATTATTAATCTCTGATAATAAAAAATAATAATCAAATGGTTCATTATTCAAGAGCAAATGGAGCCACAATCCACGATGAGTTCCAGAGTTAGCTAGAGTTATGATTAATAAATAAGAACAAAAAAGTATAAATTTGCTTAGAATACATCACAGTGATATGCGTATATATACCATAAGTTGTATGGTAATAAGGATGGACATATATATTTATCTGAAAGATAATAATCTACGAATAAGTTGTTAGGCCACTCTATATAAATTTAATGCGAATAACAAAATCTACACACTATCTTATTCACACATTTCATAACATGCAATCTATACAATGTTTGTTAATTGTGAAAACAAAAATTCATTGATCTAAAGATAAATGATAAGAAATTGCATCACTTATACCATAAATATAATCTCAACCCTAAAGTCAAAATTTATAAAGCTATTGCTGAATCTATTTATTTTGCAGATAAATTTAAATGGGTTGTTTTTTTTACCTCTCTATAGTAAACAAAAATGTTTGTAGTTATCTGTGATAATATTTAACAGTGACTTCAATCATTTACTCTCTTAATAGTAAATTATTCCTCAAATTCTTTTATTTACATATTTATTAAAACTTGATAATGTAAATAAATTCTCAGATAGAGGTATGAATGTAAACCATTTTATAAATATGTTTAAAAAAACGTAATTTACAAGCTTTTTTCTTAAGTGGCAAGCTTATCTCTTCAAACAATTTAATGAACAATCTGAAAATTTTGAAATGTATAATAAAAATTGAAACCCTATACAGTGATATCTATATGTTGTTTTGAATAATAATAGCAATGTAGACTATAAACATGTAATATATAAAAAATAGATTACAACTGTATATTGGTAAATATACATTGTTACTATTTTTTTAAATCAAAACATATATGATTTCATACCTAAATTTTAACAAACATATTTTTCAGATTCAAAAGTTTTTGGATCATTCATTATGAATTTTTAAATTAAATTTTTATAATAAAATAAATTTATATATAATGTCTTATTAGTACAAGAGTAAAATCAGATCCATTTCTTTAATGTTTGCCTTGGTACTGTTCAGTTTCTATTCAATTTCATATTAGCTACTAAATGAAGATTAAATTGACAATAACTAAAATTAAATTTATATTGTAGTAGGAAGTTATTAATTTCTTTATAAAGTTAATCTATAATCTGCACAACTGTGAATACATTTTTTGAGCAGAAAAGTATATCATAAAATTATTTACTGATAATGATTATAAATATTTGAAAACCAGGCACTCTTCACAAACCTGGAGCTTAATTGTAAATATAGATGATTTGAATTCAGACTTTCAAGCACCCGAAAACTATCCACTCTATCTCATACAACTGAAATACATGACCTCACACATGTAGAAAAGATAAATAATTACAATATACGTATTTCATGCTAAACCAGCACTCATCAGTTGGTTCAGAATATCATTGATAATGATTATGTATTTTCTTATGATCTCTGAAATTAGCAAACCTGTTTTCAAGCAAATCTTTCCACACACATATGGATAGAACACAGTGATATTAAATTCTATCTAAAGAGAATGTCTGTATCTAGATTGTTTAAATCTATTAAGGAGGAGTAGAAAAATAATTATTTCTATTTCTTTTAAGTTTGCATTACATTTTACGATACAGTTAAAAATAAAACTAGTTAAAAAGGCCAATATTAATAGCCTATAACCAAAACGATCACTTAACAATATTCATCAAGTAGGCTATGAAATATAATATTTGGATAATTATATTAATCAAGTTTTCAATATTACATTTTAAAAAAATCATGATTTTTCATTTTTAAAAATGCTAGTCTGTGATGGAATTTCAACTGTCAATTTCAATAGGATGGCCTTTAGACAGCTTAGCTAACATCCCGAAGTTTCCTCTTACCTGACCTCCAAGAGACTGCTGCATTTATGCAGGAAATTAAAAAAAATGTTACAAAGATCTGTGATTAATTATCAAATCTTCTTGAAAAAGACAATTAGCTTTTTCCCCCCATTCACTTTAATCAGAAAACAAAGCTTTGCATTTATTTCCCAGAATTCCATTAAACTACTGTTAGGCTCTTTATTCTACAATGTTATTAAAATGCTGAAATTTCTAATGCAAGGTAACACCCCCATCCCGCTCTACAAATACTTGAGAAAATTACTGCTAATCCCAAACATTTTATGTGATATTTCAACTTAATAATCTTAGATGATCAAATTTTACTACCCCCCCCCCATCTTTTTTAGTGTTGATGCAGACAAATAGATCCATCAAAATTATTGGAAGAAATTATTTTTATAAATGCCATTTTAAAAGCATTACAGAAAATGTTATACTTGAAAGGTTTTAATAAATTGTAAGAAGATATGAGAAAAGAGAGAGGATACTTCAATGGAACTTTTGATTCCCTTTCTGAAAATTTTTCACACATCAGAATTTCATATTCTTTTTAATACACAGTCACCATATATAAATATATAGTGTTTATATCGCTAAAGCCAAGCTAACGCTGCAAACAAAACTCATCATGTATTAAGATGAATTTTAATGGAAAAAAAAGACTGAAGAAATAAGTTATATATATGAAATAAATAAAATTCATTTGTGAACAAATATAAATGATAATGCACTAGTTTTTAGAAAAAATACATGCTATAAATTATCATTTTATAAAATCAAAGAAAGTTCATAGTTAAGAGAATAAAATAGTAATCAAAGTAATAAAGTTGATTCCATTGGTTCTAATTGCCTATTACTTCTCACACTCTTAAGGTAATTTGTTCAAGTTAAATCTTTAATTTTATGATCCAGTTACCTTATAGAATATCAAATTATTTACATCATTAAAAAATGACACATAAATGTATTCATAGATATACAATCTTCAGAAAGCAACTATATAACAGTAACAAAAGAATCAAGAGATTACTGACTGCTAATTGGACATTCATAAATCTTCTCAACATAAGCGCTGACAATCCTGGAGATGAGAGCATTTGAGGCACTAGAAAGGAGCATTAGGTTCCAAAAATACAACACTAGAGCATTCAAGGTAGAGGAAGATAGGGAGTATTAGACATAATAAGACCAGAAGCAGCCTTTTAAATACATTATTGCCTAGATTAAAATTATACAATAAATATATCGATAAACTTTTGAAATTCAATCTTACAATATTTTGACAACTCAGTTGTATATTTACATATCATATGTTTGAAATGCTATATGCATTGTATACAATTGTTATTTGGATGAAAGATGTGAAATCACCACTATCATATTGGATTCATATCTATCAAAAATTTGCAGAATAGTTCTGTTTTAATTTTACTGTTACTTAACATTATTTCATCACAGATAAGAAAAAAAAGGTTACATTTACATATTTGTTACATATAAATTCTGCTTGCTGAGATATATCATTAACTTTTTGTGGATCTATGATGATAATATAAGTAACATTTCAGTAATATCACTTTTCATTATAGATTTATTATTAATATTAATAATTTATTTTATTTACTGCTACTTATTTCTTATAGAAAAGAAAATGGAAAATATTCAAAAGCCAAACAAAAAATATAAGCAATATTCTGTTTCATTTGTGAGGGAAAAAATTTGAGTAATACTATGGAAGCCTTCTCGATTACTGGAACTCTTAAACATATTCATTCAGATAACATAAATAATGACATATCTTACTTTCAAAATCTGCATAACAAATTTGAATTACAGCCACCTTATCAAATATTTCTGTGTAACAAAATGGAGTAGTAATGATTTGCAAGTCATCTACAATATCTAATTTTTAACTATCAAACAGAGAAAAAAACATAATGCAATGTCTGAAATAGTTAGTAGAATAATTCCATTTAATAATGATGAGATTCAAAAGCTGATAGATGAATCGACCAAAAACACAAAAAATTCATTTTACAATGGAGTTTTTACTACAGCTACATGAATTAACATTGCCAAATAATAAATCTTTTTGGTGTTTGCATATATACAATTCATTTTAAAAAGTTTAATAAGAAATTACTATTTGGAAATTGATACAGAAGGAGTGTCTTTATTTCATATTATCAACACTTTTTAAAAGACAAAAAAACTTCTCTTACAAATACAATTATCTAAGCAAATAATAGAGCTCCACTAATGATAGGTTATTATGGTGACTTCACATCTTGTTTGAAAAACCCATGGCAAATATTATTATATCATTCATAGTTATGAAAAAAACCTTCAAGGAACAATTGCCAAATTCTTTACAAATTGTGAATAGTACTATAAACAAAATTAAATTGCATTTCCTCAAAGTTTGTCTTTTCAAAAACATTGGGCTGAAATGATGAAGACTTTGGGCAAATATTTCTTCATACTGAAATTTGTTGGAAACAATTTTATGGAAAGTTTGATACCACTGAGGTGTATTTTGGAAATATGCAAGATAACCATTCAAAAATTAAAGATGACATATCACATCCTATCAGATTTGTTTACTAATTTTAACAAAATAAATTTCTAATTATAAGGAACAAATACAACTCTTATTAAGATAGAATCTCAAATATCAACATTTATATCAAAATTAATCCTTTGGAAATGTAATATAGAATGATATGAATTACATCAGTTTCCAATTTTGTTGGAAATAAAAAAAAAAAAAACCAAAGAGAAATAACTAATCATTTACAAAGGTTGCTTAAAGATATGTTGAAAAGATTTGAAGATCATTGTCACTTGCAAGTTCCAGATTAGACAACAAACCATATATAAATATTGAAAATGTAAGTGAGTGTTTGGAGAGCAAGAACTTACTGAGATACAAAAAAGTATTAAATTGCAACTATATTTCAAGAAATCTTATGATGCTTAGCTTTGCTATATACAATCTTATCCATCAAAACATTAGGAGTGTTAGCAATAAATTTACACCTCTTAATTGAAGTTTATAAAATATAGTTTGCAGAATAAAAGGCATTTAAATCTGAACCAAAAGGGCTGAATTAATAATTACTATTCATATATTACATCACTGCAATAATACAAAATCATTAAAAAATAGCATAGCTGTACATCTTTTAGTAATATATATATATATATGAGTTATCTTCCTAAAGCAGCTGTAATAACTACACAATATACTACTACTAGGCGATAAAATATTACTAGGGATTAAACTGATAATACTTAATCATCATTACTAGGGATTAGACTGATAATACTTAATCATCATTGGTAGTTTCAAACAGCAAAAAACTTTTTTGGGCATATTAAATCAACTTGGATCAAATATAATTGAGGAAAAAATATGGTAGTAGCACTTTCAAAATAATAAAAAAAAAAACAATTTATAAACAAAATATATCTGCAATATATACATATTATTGTAATGATGAATCAGTAAATATGTATACATATTACTGCCTTGATTGTAGGTGGAAAAAGCATTAAATTCATAATGGGAGTGAAAATAACTCTACTTTTCACCACATCTATCGTTATATGTCTATATGTGTTTATATGTTATTAATTTTTGGAAAATAAGAAACATTTAAATTGTTTATAAAAACTACATTAGACCGGCAAAATACAAAATTAAACTCGACAGAAAATCTTTCAGTTATAAATAAAGATAGCATTGTTTTATATATACAAATACAGACTTTTTTTTTTTTTACCTTCATTTAACCGTATTAATAAATGACTGATTTTAAAATCTAAAAATATACTTTACTAGAAAAATCCACTCAGACAAAGTATCAACTGATAATTAATAAAAATTCTTTATGTCTCCTTAAAAATCCGCCAGCACGGTGCACTAGCAATACTTTTACTAGCCAGCTAACTCTTCTACTTTCACTTTATCTTTCCTTCATGAGAGATCACCTACCGATGAGTTATCAGATCTGTGGAAAGTATCTTATGACCATGTTCCCAGAGATGGCACCTTCACTCCTTAAGAACATTCAATAAACCCCCTACCCCTGATAAAAATTTCCTCCAGGGTTGTCTGTAACTACCTCAGCTGCTGCTGGCAGAATGAAACTTGATAAACACACCTACATTTGATTCCCAGGAATGTCTCTCTTTTTCCAACATCTGGCAAACAGATGCAGAAGATTCACTATCAAAATAACTTCTTCCCAGTAATGGAGTCTTTGTTACTTACCTATAAACAAAAACATTTTTTCCTACACCTAGATAAATTCAGCTGACTCTAGTAAAGAATGATTTTATTGTTTAAACATACATGTTATATATACATACATTACGTCAGAATGTATGATACACACATGCATATATATGTGTGTGTGAACTTAAAAACATTTACATAAATGTGTAAACATAGCGTTTAAATGAATTATTACGTTTATGGAATATCAAATCAAAAATGCGTGTCTAATAACTTAAGTATTATTAAATCTTAAAAAAAAAAAACTTTAAACTTCAATTCTAAATATATTACGTATATTAATTAAACTAATGCTATCCAGAACTACCTTTATACTTTGATTTTGATTGCCGATGGAAAAAAAATATCAACACATGACCCTTAATGCATCAACATTCTTTGATTGACAATTATTGACTGAGATATTGTGTTTCTAGAAGATAGAATAAATACATATATTTTACATAAATGAATATTATTTATTCATATTTATATCAATATGACTGACAAAAAAAAGTCATTGATCTCTTTATAAAGCTTGGGAGTTGTAAATTTTGGACAGTCAAAACGTAGGTGATAAATGGGTTAAAACTAAGACTGGCATTCAATACTAATTTTATATTTATCTACATTTAACTATAATTGACTTTCAAATAAAGATTGCATGAAATAAAAGAAGTATCACACACATATTAACTGAGGTATTAGTACATTTTATGGGGAAAAACGCCCAATGAATTTGAAAAACGTATATGAACTTTAAGTACAAAATATTGGCAGATAAGTAGAAGATTCATGGTTATTATACACGAAGGGCAATATTGTGGAGATCGATGATATACCAAGCACAATATCAAGACTAGTTATTTAGCATAATGAAAAATATCAACTGGAGATAATTCACGTTTATCAACAACTTATTCATAGGAGGCTCTATATAGGTAAATAGAATGCTTTAAAATGGCCATATCTTAAAATGTCAATGCAAAAAAATATTTTAGAGAAAAAATTGTGATGAGAAAATTTGGAAATGGAAACAGAAATGACAGATAGAATACAGGAATTGGTAGAGAAATAAAATTGTATATTAAAATAAAAGTGGTTGAGGGAATGAATGATTTTGGAAACATCCAAGAGAAGATAGAGCAATTTTTTTTTTTTACCTAATAGTAAATATTTATTTCATGACTGTGGTAATTAATAAATAACACAGGAAATATGGTTATTTATATGTAAAAAGTACATGTTACTGCAAAACTAGAGACAAAAGTTAAGAAAGAAGGAAATCTAATAATAGATTATATATCTAGTCTTTAGAATTACAGACTAAATTTAAACTAATGTCACAAATGTTTAAAGGCTTTGAAGATGGATTATACTTGAATGAGATCATTAAGAAAACAAAGAGCATTTTACAACATAGCTTTATAGACAGTACATATAAAAAAAATAGCAATTCAATGTTAGCTTGCCACGGAGACACAATGCATGAATAAAAACAGATGTAAACATATAAAGACATCCATTTAAAATCATTAAATATAGGGAATTCAATTAAATGGTAAGCAAAGGATTTTAAAATGACACAGAGAAATATAATTATAAATCCCCCCCCCCCCAAAAAAAAAAAAAAAACTACAAAAATAAATAAATAAATCAAATATGATACAGAGGGAAAAGTTCTTTCAGCAATAAAAATATAAAAAGACACAATTACTAAAAACCAAAGATGATATTGTAATATATATATATATAAGAATTAAGTAATGCAGTACAGTAATAAAAAGCAAAATAAGTATACAATAACATAATGAATTAAAATGTATTTTAAATGAAATGGTAAATCATACAAAATCTTTAGGAATGAAAAATATCTAGGAAATGATAGAATCATTATAGATATTTTTAAAAAAGTAAGTGAATAAATAGAGAAATAATATACAAAATTGTTAAATACTGAGGTTACACATGTCCCAATGACAGGCAGAAAGCAAGTATAATATTGGTGTTTTAAAAAAAATTAATAGAAAAATAGTAGAAAAACATTCATTATATCTATATAAAATAGTTTATTCAAGTTATTATAAATTGCTTATGGAGAATGTTTGACCCAATCCAATCACCACAAGAAGTAAAAATTCAATCTCAAAACAAAACAAATCTATTTCATAATGAACTACAAATTTAAAATATAAATAGTGGAAATCATATTGATATTTTAAAAACAAATGTTATCAATATATAACCATTTTATTCTTTCAAACTATTACAATATAAACACAGTCTTTCTCTATCTAACACATGGTTTACTCCAGCAAACAATTGATGATTAATCAAGTTTATCATAAATAATTACACAAATTTAAAACAGATCATGCTAGAATCAAAAAAATTGTTCTTAATCCTTTATATTTTTAGTAATTACACCATGGTGCCAATTCTAAAAATAGCAACTATTCAGTGAGTAACAACAAAACTTACTTAATTGAAGTAATCTCATCTTAAGTTTATTAACTAAGAAACAATCTAACCACTGGCTGTAAGAAGTTTAAAATAGGTACTTTTCTATTCACAACTTGAACCAATATACGGTCAACAAAAAGATTTTTTTTATTTCAAAAAGATGGGGAAAGTTAGACATCTAAAAAAGGTTATCAGCAAAATAGAGTTAATAACCACTATAAATACATAATTATGTTGAACTAGATTAATTTATTTTGCAATTTGAATGTTCTTATACTTGAAATATCAGTTTATTATGGAACCAATAAGTTCAGATTATGAAATATTTTTGTATGCACACTTAAGGAAAACCTCCTGTTTAACAATAATTTATTGTTGTTTTTTTTGGAATATTTTGATAAATTTTTGTGTTATATATTCTTTTGGTATGAGGATAATTGACTATATAAAAAAAAGGAGAAATTATTAACTTCTTTTCAACAAATATCAGTAATGGGAATATATTATTTAAACATAATGAAAAAATAGTTGATGGTCTAATGTTAGCATTTTTTTTTATCATTCACATTGGTGCCATCATATTATATTTTATCTACAAGTGTGTTCATATCTAAATATCAGTTGCCACTATATTGACTATATCAAACAAGGTTCACAGAGATCATCTTTTACTATGACTTTCTCATTTACTAGAAAATGCAGAATTTATTCTGGTCTGAAGAGCTAGTGTCAGAAAGTATATAATGAACTAGCCTAAAAATTGGAGTTTTGATTATTTCTGTATAATATGATTGTATACATAACTCCTCCTATTACTAAAAATATTTAAAATCAATCATTTAAATCTTATGTGCACACACACTTATATAATGCATATACATGTATATTCACATCGTAAAAAGATGTAAATACAAAAAATATGAGAAAAATGTACAGAGATTCTTTACAGTTCAAGGAAATCTGAAAAAAAAAAAAAATGTTTTCAGAACAGTCACAAGCAGAGAACAAAAAAAAATGTTTGGATTCTCAAACCAATTTTCAAATAGCAAAACTTGGGGAAAAAATTTAAACTCTATAAAAAAATAATAATAATAATAGGCAGAACAAACAACAAAACTTTTTTCATCCTTTATATATATATATTTGTTTCAAAAACAAAAAAAATGAATGTAATCTATTATAATAATTGTCATATTCATAAAATCACCTTTTCTTATTTTTCTTAAATTTGTTATTTAAATTCCCAATGTACATTCAAATATTAACCACAAATTAAATATCATAATCCTACCTTTACTGATAGATTTACTTTTTTATTATTTATAGAAAACTGTTTTAAAATTAAACAGTGTAATAGTTTTTAAAGGATTTAAATACATATATGACATATACTAACAATTTACTGAATTATATATAACTAAAAAAAAAACATCTGTTAACATAATGGAGAACAGTTATTTCAAAACCCTGGGGTTTCGAATATGGAAAATTGCAAGAAATGCCAAAATCATCCAAATAAAAATCTGTAATTATATTGGTAAAATAAAAAATGTTTAAAACTTAAAAATTAAATGTAACGTATTAGCATAATAGAAAATGTAACTTATTACTGAATATTTCTTTAAAAAATACTAAAAAATAAACAACTTTCACTTCATTACTTATATTTACTTGATTAAGAAGAAATTTTGCATTGTTAACTAAAATAATTTTGTATGCTTTATTATAAATGAGGCATTTATTTATATAGCACTATGTTCATAAATTGTAATAAACTAAAGATTAGCCTTTTAAGCTCACGCTTTCATATCCAGTACTTAAGATTTGCGCATATATAAGGATTTGGGTTGAATGAATGAGTGGATTCATTTATTTGTTCAAAAAGACTTTATCTTGTTTTGGAAATGAAAGTATTCATTTATTATTATTAACATTTATGCTTTATTATAATAAAAGCTGTACTTTTTTTTTTTTATATCATAAAAGCAATATAAAAATATTTTAGCAGTTGTTTAATTTTTTATTAAATATCTACATTGTTTATAGGAAAAAAAATTAAGTAAAAAAAAATGCATTTGAGATCATTTATAAACTAGCCAAAAATGTATATATACTAAAAATTGACGATTCTCTGTATGCTTTTTTAAAAACTGATTTAAAGTATAAGTGAATGCTTCCTAAAAATTATTTTTCCTTGACATTCTGATGATAAACATTTAGTGAATAATTGCAAACTTCTTTGTTTATATTTCATACAGAATTAAGATAAATAGGAAATAAATGACTTGACTTTTTTAATAATTCAACTTCTAGAGATATAATGAACTACATCAAATTGCAGGTGTAACCTTCGATGAATACTAAAATTATTGTCATTCTTTGGTTTTGAAAATTAACTTTTCAAATAGAATTGCAAATGTTTGACTTTGTCTATCATAAAGAAATGCAAGCAAATACATATTCATACAAATGACAGATAACTTTTTTTTATATAAAAAAAAAGTGTTACATACTGATATATCATGCTGTGTTACATCAAATGGTTGATGCAAATGTGTTTGGACATTAAATCTGGCATCATTTATTCATGGCTTTGGTATGGTTTTTTTTTTAAAAATATTTAATGTAAAATCATAATTTTTTTGATTTCAGATATCATAATGAATTGTGAATAAATACATACTCATAGAATTTGGCAAATAAAACTTCATAAAAAAATTGTGTTAAGGATAGTATACTCATTGACTAAAGATTTGAATTTTTTAAATAGATGTAATAGTATCCTAATATAGGGGATTTGAACTCAGATTTTCAAGCACCCTTCAACTATCCACACTATCTCATACAACTGATGAGTGCTGGTTTAGCATGAAATACATATATTGGTGATTATTTATCTTTTCTACATGTATGTGGTCATGTGTATCAGTTATATGAGGTAGTGTGGATAGTTGAAGGGTGCTTGAGAATCTGAATTCAAATCCTGTATACTTACAATTAAGCTCCCAGGTTTGTGAAGAGGGCCTGGTTTTCAAATATTTAGTATCCTAATAATAAAACTATCTGCCATATTTTATCTAGATTATTTTATTTTGAAAATAAACTTTTAGTGTAGAATTTACTCTTTTTTTTTGTATTTTATGTGTCATACATAGTAACATTTTCATTGACATGGCTAAAAATGTTGATGCCATGGGCCTTTAAAATTTAAGATACTTGCTTTAAAGTAGCTGCATTATTGTTCAAATATGTAAATACAACTACGTATTTTAATCTTATATTATGAAAACTGATAATAATGAAAAGATCCCATAGAATGAATTGAGGAGTGATAACCAGTTCCAAATTGAGTAACTGGGATTATTTCCACTTTAAGCTTAGTGAGACTTAATGGATTTAATACCATAAATATAATTAGCATAGCTCAAAGTCAACCTATTTTAAATATTGATAATAATTAAAAAATTCTAATCTTCTGACGCAGATATATGAAGAAATTATTTATTTAAAATAAGTTTTAAATCATTTGTTTGTAATTTATACTTCAAATTATGTTTGGCTTGAATAAGTATAATGTTACAGCAGATCAGAACAAAGCATTCCATTTATTGTTAAGTCTACATTTTGGTTGAACATTTGATTTCAAAATCGAATAATTAGATTAAAAAATCAATAGTTTTAAGTATTATATAGAATTATTTTTTCTCTAATGATAAAATAAATAAAAATGCATAAATTATAAACAATTGAAAAAAAAACAGTGAATAAAAAATTCTATGAATGCACCACAATCTCGAACATCAAATAATAGGGGATAGACATTTATAAAGATGCAACAATAGTTCCAAAAAGAGAAAAAAGATTTGTTCATGTACACAGATAAGATTGTATAAAATTCTAAAAGAACATGGATTGCAAAAAAAAGATTGTAAATAAAATTTAATATTCAAAGTGATGTGGAAAATTATAACTTCTTGTTTTCAAGGAGTAACATAAAGAAGTAAGTTATAGATGATAAATACTTTAGTAAAATATTATGATTACTATAATATAGATTAATATTTAAAATCTCAATTTTAAGATCACTCAAAATAGCAACAGATACAAATCTATTATTATCAAACTATAAAAATATTTGTTAACATTTTATATAATGAAAGCATCAGACCAGTTTCTGACTTTGTTAAAAAAGAAAATAATGTAAATTGATAAAGTATAAACTTAATTTAATGCTAGAATTGAACAATTTTATATTAAAGATTGCAATGGTAAAATTTTGTTCTGCCATTATTCAATTGGTTAATCATTCAAAATCTTTGCAGATTATCAGCTTTATTCATCTTGAGCAATTAAAAGACAATGGATTCAGCATTATAATCAGCATAATTTCAACATTTTTGTTTGTAGTTTGTGAATAATGCAAAATAGAATATTTTCTTTAGCAAATGACATGTAACTCTAAATTTGAGTATATATTTGGATCAAAAAGTTAGAAGATTCTAATTGCATTGCCAGAAGTATATATATAATCTTTCTCTTATATGATCAACTTTCAATAATTTTTCAGATTAACATATTTGAATAATTCTAAATTTTGCTGTTTTATGACATTTTTATTTCCAGGTGATTTCTTTACAGCCAATATGATATACTAATAATGCCGCTGCACCATCAATAACTATAAAAACACATGTGAACTCATAAAGTCAGTATATATGTGCATATTGTCTAGGCAATCAAAGTAATGGCATCACATTTTTCAATAACATATATATATATATATTATATGACAAATTTTGTATAGATTTGTTATACATATATGTATAGGCAAATTATAATTATAGACTAACTAATTTACCGTCATTCCTTTGTTAATAATTTGGTAAGTATAAGTTAATACTTTATTTTACATTACAATTATATGTGTATGGTATTCTAGTTCAATATATTCAATTTTATCAAGAATTACAGAAAAAAAACATACAAAAACTAGCTAATTCAATATTAGACATCAGAGATCATAATAGATGAGCAACATAACATGAAAAACAAAACTATTGCAACAAGTTTTAAATTGAGAACTACAAAAATAGAAATATAGACTTAAACTTAGAATGATATTTAGACAAAAACTGTAGATGAAGAATTTGATGCTATTTGGAAAAACGTAGCATAACATTAAATAGATTATATAGGAAAATTTGCTGTAGCACTATATTGTGTATATAATTAGTAATTTGTAAAGCACATACTCATTTCGTAAGTAATATATATTGAATTTTAGGGGCATAGTCTTAAGATTATATATAGCCTTAATATATAATTACTTATATTGTGTATGATAAGTTAAAGAATAATAATATTTAACATTAAATATAGAAATAGATGTAAATATCTATATATTATTTATATATCAGAATGTTTAAATTTCACAAATCTACATCAAATTTTGTTTAATCCCAAATGAATTTACCTTTTTTTCTAATTGCTTCTATTAAATTATTAAATGAGTTTTTTTATATTTATTTTATCAGTATACTTCTATTAATGTACTTGTATTGAAATATTAAATGCAGTTAACTCTTGTAATAGGAAAACAGTCTTTCCACTGAATAACAGTCAGTGACAAAATATCATTCAATGAGTCATTTTTTTATTCTTCTTCTACACTTTTTTTAAGAATAGCCATTTACTTATTTATTGACCAAAACTGAATGAATATCTGTGTTTAATACACATAAGCTATTTAAAAGAAAAATTTTAAGCCTGATAGAAACTCCACAAAAATGTTTCAAGTTTCATTCAGGGTTTGAATTTAGGTTATGGAAATGTCAAGCAGATACCACTATATAATAATAACTTTAATTTTTGCATACCACAATATTTCTACAACTTTGTTTCATTCTAACACTATAAATAAATTGCAGTCATACTTACATAATACCATAGTTATATAACAATTTTGGTCTGACATGACTGGAGAAAATTCAAAAAACCTTGATAAACACAGAATTTTGAACTTTTGTATAGAGAAATGTAGTTTATTATGCTATATTTACTATGATTTTTCAATATTTCTAGCTCTTTTAATGATTTCCACACTGAACTCATTAGACATTATGCAAAAAAAAAAAAAAAAATCTAGAAATTTGCATCTGTTAATTTGTCAAGAGAATCATCTTATTTTGAATCTGTATATGTGAAAGTCTATTAAAAATTTTGATTGCCCATGATAGCAAAAAAAAATTGTAAGAAAAAAAAAACAAAGAGGTTTGCTGCTTTAAAAAGTAACCTCATAATTTCTATCTGGAAATTAATAAAGAGAGAAAAATTTAATAAATGCACCACATTTTTAAAAAAGGTATTCATTTATTAATGTTTTAATAAAATTACGTTTAGTTATAAAAACAACTAGATAATAGTTTGGTAGTTTTAGGAATAAACTCCCTCTTTTACAAAAGTTCTAATTTTATATAAATCCTATATTACACTACACTATATTTTATATGGATCTAACTAAAACCATTATATGGAAGTTAACTATATTTTTTTCATTTAAATGTGTTTCATACTGTTACTATGAAATTTGTTAATTAGTTTTTACATTTAATAAACTGTTATTGTTTTTGGAGGGAGGGGGTTGAAATAAAACAGTTAGATTCTCACAAGAATATGGGGGGAAATCTGACATGTATAAGAATTGACAGGGTGGGTGCAAGTTCGGATTGTTTACCTCAAGACAAGAGAGTAAGGCAGAAACCTAAAACTATATATATAAACAATTATAAAATAAAAATTAATATACATATTCAGTATATAGAATGATATATTAGATTTTGCAAATAAGGCAATTAAATGTTATAGCTCTCTATAATCTTTTTAAATTTTTTTCTTATTAGTAGAATATGTCTTATTCACATAACAATATTAGAAAGTGTGTATGTATATAAGCAGCATAATAGATAGGCAGTTGATTAATTACTGCACAAGATTAGATAATAGATAAGTAAACGTAAGAAAATTCTATATACAGAAAAAATTCTAGTAGAAAAATAAATGTATAAAATAAATTGATTTATTAAACACTCCCATCTTTTGCACTTGCTACAAAAATAAAATAAATTGATTTACATCATTAAAAAGATTTGTTCATAAAAGAGATGGATCAAAAGTAAATATAATCAAAGAAACTATGCATATAAGTTGACATAATATAACAAATTTAGATAATAATATATATTTAATAACAATTTACAATAATATTAAATAAGATTTTTTTAAAAAAAAAAAATTACCATCTATAGAGGTAAGCATGTTCATATCCAGAAATATATGCAAACAGTATATCCAAAATTAAATATAAAATCTTTATCAAAATATAAATAAATTTATAGTTTAATTATGCCACTACCAGAAAATAATTTCTACTTTCCAATGATCAAGAAAAAGAAAAAAACAATAGTCAATCAAAATTGTTTATTATAGCACTAACTGTATGTAATTAGACTAAGAATAGAAAAAAAACCTGGCACCCTGGTGTATACAGATGACACCAAAGAAGAAT
This sequence comes from Epiperipatus broadwayi, assembly GCA_028023455.1. Taxonomy (NCBI): domain Eukaryota; kingdom Metazoa; phylum Onychophora; class Udeonychophora; order Euonychophora; family Peripatidae; genus Epiperipatus; species Epiperipatus broadwayi. The sequence continues at coordinate 1,699,841 of JAQFVV010012434.1, forward strand.
CATTTTGACACGGATCTGAAAACTAATGTGGCAGTAAGATAATCACAAGTAAGGTGGCAGAACCTGGAAACCAGATGGAACTTTTTAACATTAACTTAATCATTTAGAAATTCTAGTTAACATACTAAAAATGAAAATAGGTGTACAATTTTCTACTGATACGTAAAACATATGTTTTTTTTATATATAAATATATCGTAATCAATATATACGCTTACATATAAGACTGTTTATAAACGTTGATAAAACAAATACCTTTATATACACATGATGAAAATATCATATACATTTTAAAAACAATATATTCGATAACACATATAATTTTGTGAAGCAAATATAATTTTGAAAAATTCATATTTAATGATAATAAACTGACATTCTGCTTCTGATAAAATGCGCAAACATATATATAATATATATATAAACTGCAATTTCTGTAAAGATTTTCATGATGTTAACAGTATTTTTATTCAAATACAATAATCAAATGACTCATGGTGATTAAAATGTGCACATACAATTCTATTGCATATGATTTGTTCTGAAACAAACCTTATCTATTCACTAAATTCTCAGGCTGTGTATTTGAATCTGATGCCATTATATCCCCCTTCCCCCTTTTGACAATACTAATAGTGTTTCATTGATTGAATTTTTCTTTTTGGAAATGTACACTTACAAATGAAATATATGAACCTTTTGCTGAAACGTAAGACCAACCATATTCTATTTGATATCCATCTGATCATGAATCAAGCTTCTCATATTTTAAATGTTGCTTAGCTTGAATATGAATCTCATTCCCTATATTTGTGATTTAAATCAAACAAACTTTAAATACTAACCTGTATTGTCTATTTGTGTGTTATTACTAACAAAGTTGTTTGTATTTGAAAAGTTTAAATACAGTTTAAAATTTTCTGTACATTCAACATTCACTCATAAATGATGGAAATAGTCCAACATATCACATCTTATAATATACCATCATTATATACCTTCAGACAAATACTATAAGCTATATTTGCAAACTTTAAATAAGTCTTGTCCTGGTTTCATCTATCAAAAATCCAACACGGTCCAACAAGTTCTTAGTTTGAATAGCATATTTAATTTTTTTTATATAAATTGGTTCAAAATAATTAAACCTCCATAATAGCTTAGAAACTTATACCATCTTCCCACCTTCATATGTCCAATTTTTGAAAAATAAAAATTCTATTTCTAATGCAAATGAAGAAATCTCCTGATTGATATCTTACATGACTACTTATGATTAGTCATATACTTTCAAAAGCAATTATCTTCACACTACAATAGAGTGATCTATTGCAAGAAGGGAACTGCAATTGACATAAAACTGTGATCACAAAAACTATTAGAAGTGGAATTATTATTCAATCTACATACATGGTTTTGTAAGTGATTTCATTTCAGTTCAAAACCATAAAGATTTTTTAATTTTAGACTATTAGCCTGATTTATATAATAGAGTAAAAGGTGATTGCCAGATGCAAAGGTGCATTAGTTCCAGCTTTCAACCCTAAGATATGGATATTACACAATATAAACATCTGGTATCCATTAATTAGTCATTCACTTCTTACAAGATAAGGCTTTATAGCAGGGAGGTAAATAAACTACTCTTGAGCACTTTTATTCTAGTATAATTAATATATAAAAATACATCATTTCTGAAATAAATAGAGTTTAAAACAAATACATTGCAGCTGACTTATTCCTTCAATCTTATATAGAAGGAATACCTTTATTATCATTATTCCATACATTATATAATTTTATGTTCAATAACACTAATACATTTACTTAATATCAAGGAAAGGCAAACTTAATTTTAAAATTTGGTCAAATTAAACTTTAATCACTTTCTATTAATCTACATTTAAAAACATTTTCAGTCATAATATAGGTGGGAAAAAAACCTCTCACATTATAATGTTATTATATGAAACAATGCTGATTGCAAGACAATCAAAACTGATAGATTATAGAATAGCAAAAGTTTGTGTTCAACTTATTAGATTGGGATCATCTAATAACATATTTTCTTGTGCTACTACCTAATCAATCTATATAACATGTCAAAATTACCTAATTAATCACACATGCATATTAAAAAGCAAAAAAAAAAAAAGTTATATAGTGGGACCATGAACTATGCTGTATTTAACAATATGACACCAATTATATGCTATCCAAAGAAAAATGTAAACAAAAAAAAAAAACCATTAAAATTTACAAATGATATGATATTCAGAAACTATTTTTATTTCTCTGAGTGAATACACAATTATATACGTACTAATAAAATTTCATTAGTTTTTGCTGAAAGCACATATATATTATTCTTCCTTTATTGCCTTTTCCAAATTTGATACATTGCATTTTACATAATATGATAAAAGTTTTACAAAATTTTCATGTATACTAAAAGTTGATAATGATTTAGTAACATCAAAATAATTAGAAAGATCCCACTTTCTTGAAAACAAGACCATTATTATATTTCTATAAGAAAAAAGAATATTGCCTAGAGGGTATTTAATAGCTATGAAAGTCAGATATTTAGTTATTTACTTTATTTTAAAAATATAGTAGTTAAGTTTTCTTTCTTATTTTTATTGCTTCACTGAATGCATGAATGAATGAATACTCATTAAAACATATGTAAATAGAACCCCTCAGATCATATTACTATATTTAAATTTTTGTTTATACTATAATCTTGATTTATATGCACTACATATATATATATATATATATATGTATATATATATATCTATATATATATATATATATATATATATATATATATATATATATATAAGCAATCATGTTATTAAAATGTGTGTTGAAAAGTAATATACATTTACAGTTCAATAAATTTAATACACATTCTACTCTAATCAGTATTTATGAACAAAATGTGAGCTGTTATACACTATATAAATTGAATGTGAGGGAGGTGGAAGCTTGGTCCAAAATATAGGGCAGTTCATGGCTCCACTATACTCCTCTTTTTATCTTAAGAGAGAAGAGATTATTCATGTTATTTTTATCATGTATTATATAACATGACCTGCTAATAAGAAGCTGCAATAGATTAAAGTGGCCTTTGCACACCCTCAATGTCAGTATATTAACTTCCTCCATGTATGATGCTTTATCATAGAGAGGATTCTCTATATGCAACATATTGCTGCTGATCTTCTTAGTTAATTATAGCTGCTAACATATTTTATAGTTCATATAGCAAAATCTATTTTGAAATAGTTTGCCACAAATTGGAAAATTTTCTATGGTATTTCTAAAAATGGTCAAACATAAAATAAAATAATTATCACACTTCTGGCTACAATTTACAAACACAGTTATCTTCTTAGTCATTAGTTAATGTGTAAAGATCTAATAAATAAATTAAACATTAATTTCACTGCCTGAAGATTTGTGATGATGGCATCTTACTTGTAGTTATTTGTCTCGGCTGATAAAATTCAAAACTATAAATAAAGATTGAATTTTTCTAGATCGAGTAAATAGTTCAATATATAATTAAAATTCAGTTTATTTCTATTGTTGGTAAAAACATTGCAATGTCCATCTAAAAATAAATCTCACTATCCTAAATGCATTTCAAAGGATACAAAAATTTTGCTTTAATACTTTGCATTTTACTATCCCACCAAAATTTTCTAGTCACAAATTTCAAATAAAACCTAAATACACACATTATCTGTGTAAGAAAAAAAAATCCTTGATAATCTCTTTGAAAACTTCAAACTACTTTAGAAATCTGATGTTTCAAATATTCAGTAAATCAATAATTTATTTGCAATGCCATCTGGATAAAATGAATATCTTTGAGTTTTATAAGCTTTATGCTTAATTAAAAAAAATACAATATATTAAAATGAAATGATGATGATTAATGTGACAGTTGTATTCAACAATCCCAATCTTCATTCAATGATATAAGCTTACAAAAAATCCCCCTTAAATCCAGTTATTATTAATTGTTTTAAAGGTCACCAAAGAATAATATGCATTAATCTTACATAATAGCAATTAAAAATCTACCTGTTAAACTAGTAATTAACAGTGACAACATTAACAAATATTAGTAATCTTTTAATAATTTCAATGAACTGAGCTTATTTAATATTTTCTTTTCACTTCTTGCCAGATGAAATTTATATCGAATAATTTAGCACTTGTATAAAAATTATAGAAAGTAGTTTCCAATATCTAATATTATGACTTTGAAAACAATTGATGAGCTTTCCCTAAATGTTAAGATTATTTATTTTGTATATTGTTATGTTATATAGTCAATTTTTATTGTTATGTTATACTGCAGGGGTCCCCAACCTTTTTGCACTTAAGAGCACATTCTTTAATACCGGTCAGGTGGCGGGCACCATTTATTTTTTCAACCAGGTGGCGGGCAGTATTTATTTTTTCAATGTAAATTTATAGTTGGAAATTGTTAATAATACACATAATGTCCAAAAAAATATTTATTTCAAAAATAAAATTTTAATATATAATTAACGTTTATATTTTTATGCTGTAAAAGTATAGTATGCCCTATAATTTGATTACAATAAACAGTAATACAATAATTTATAAGAAATTTAAAAAATTAAATTTATTTGTATCAGATAAATAATTTTTTATTGTGTTCGGATAGCGGCGGGCACCATGGTGCCCACAGGCATAGGTTGGGGACCCCTGTTATACTGTATAGTCAATTATTTGAATTTATATTGAATCTTTAAATAATAATTTTATTGTTTCATTGATGTTTTATTTTGTTATTGTCATTATTTTACTTCCATTGTAGAACAATAGATGGTGTTCTATCTGCAGTAATTGCTTGGTGTTAAAATAGATGATTAACATTTGAAAAGAGCCCAAAATCTTGTGTCAAAAGGTGGTCAAGAGGTCAGCACGACTATCTTACAAGAAGTTGCCCGGGTTGCGGGTTCGCATGACACCTGGGGAAAAAAAGGCTTTTCATGTATAATTATTATTTAAAATATAAATATTTATATAGCTGCTGTATATGACTTTTTATTATTTACTATACCTTCTAAGTCTCTATAGATGTAGTAAACCATCAATCTATTATTTTTTGTAAATAATATCCTAAATTTAAGTGTTGGCAACATTAAAAACCAATATTTTTTTTTTTCAGCAACCAAAACAATCATTTCAAAACTATACTTCACAATTATCTGGCAAATAATATATACCAAATCAAATTTGCATAATGCTAAACTGGTAATAATAAAATTTAATTTCTTTTTAACAAAGTTTAAGCAACTAATCAAACAATTCACTGACAATATACTCTTACCAACTAGTTCTGGAAGTACAATTAAATCACTATATTTGAACTGTTTTACGAGTCCACAGTTTAATATTTCCAGTATAATGCATAAAGCTCTTTAAATATAAATACCAAATCAAGATTGATTACATTTGAAGTGTGAATTAAATGTTATGACTATCAGAGATAACCACCACACAATCCTTTATTACCATACAGTTGATCATATATCACAGTTTAATAAATACAAAATGTTCCACAACAGTACATTTTTCTACTAATTTTTTTTTCTTTGAAATCCAACAATCTTTTTTTTTTAAAATACTGATGACTCAGAATCTTTTTTTGAATAAGTTTATTTCTCTAGCAAACATACTTTATTTACCTAATATTTAAATTAACATAAAACTGATACAAGTTGCATATATATCATTTATTCCTTTTCTTTTACTTTTATATAAAATAATCCTTTCTTCTTTTTTTTTTTGCTCTATTTTTTATAGTTTGCTTAATTATTAACCAATGCAAAGAAAAAAGTCAGCTTTTCAGAATGTGAGTCCAGAATTCAATCTTAAAAAAATGATAAGTCTTAATAAATTAAGGGGCAACTACATTTCAACGTTAAAGGTTAAAGAATTACAATAGTATCAATGAGAAATCGATCACTATTCTGTCAGTATTTTAGAATCAGCACTTGTGTCTTTGAATAAAACAGATACTAATGCAATAATATCGGTCATTAACTTAAACGGCTGATTATTATGCAATCTAAATTTTTTTTTCACTTTTTCTTTTTTTGGATAAAATATGAACAATAAAACTATTTCTAAAACCAAACAACAAATAAAAGTATACTGTATACTTTTAGTGTTTTTTTCCAGATGTTATAGTGAAAAGTATCAACATTCTTTGATATGTTATATACTTCTTTCAAAGTACATGAGCTGGTAAGTAATAATTTTTCCAGATATTTAGAATTATTATACATTTGATAGATAGGTCTGCAGTTATAATAGTATACCAAGAAATTAATTAACTTTAATATAATTTCATATTGTTAAATAAACATGCTTATTTATGTTATTAGTTCATTGATTACATTTTCTATTTTATTAAAATTCAAGTTTATTTTTTTTTTTATTGCTACATACTTTTAAATATTTACTTCCTCCACTAATGAAGCTCTTATCTCTTACTAAGCCTTTTCTTTTTTCTTTTTTTAAGAAAACTAGCTGTTTCTATAAAACAGATATTTTCACATATCCATATATATACACACACACACACGATATAATGAATTCTGTTAAATGTAGCATCTCAACTTGTTACATAAATCGGTAACATCATATGCGACTCAAAAGTTTAGAAGATCTAATGAGTCTTACTTTGTTGATATTACATCCAGAATCCAATTTCTTTCAATCAATATTATTTGTAGTTTAAAAGTAATAAAATGTGCGAAATACTGACAAGATTTATTCCAAATATCTCCACACACATGCAAACACACATATGATTACATATGTATATTCTATTAATTTTAATAACCACATATTAATAACATCTATTAAATATGTAATGCTAAAACTAGAGAATAATTTATGAAGAAGTAAATTCTGAATGCACATACATAATTACTTCATAAATATTATTCTATAATCTTCGGCATTGTCATTCTGAAAGCATTATCTGATTTATATAGATTAATTATATTGGTTAGACAGGACTTCATTTGCAAGTGAGTTTATCTTATAAATGATTATTATGATAAGTATATTTGAAATTTATTACTTTAAAAATATTACTAGATATATTTATATTTCACATATATACATGTTAACATGATTATTTTTGCTATCATTAAAAAAATTGCACGCATACACACACACACACAACCAATAAATCCATATTTTTTATTTATAATAAAACTCTTTATCAGAAAAAATACTTCCACTTATATAATGTTTTAACTATTCAATTTCTCATTATTTTCAAAGCCTACAAATTATGTCCTGCATTTGTTTTTCAAGTACAGTATTAAAAAGTTCTGCCCCCATCCCCGTCTAAAAATTTGTTTATTTGGTCATTCTATTGGTGATTTAGTATTATCATTACCTATATATATTTAAAAAGCTCGTGCATATATATAATTCCTATAAAGATAACAATTTTATATTCTTTGATTAGTTATTTCATTTTGGGAACAATAGATGACCAAAAGATTTCATAAAATTAAGTATGTATAGGTACACATACATAAAATTCAGCCAACATTTTTTGACAATAGGATTCGAAGATTCAATTATTTAACTCAAGGTACTTACAAATCTATCATAAACAATTTCCTTTTGAAGGGCATGTTTTTGTTAATAGTGAATAAAGACTTTTTCTGTGATTAAAAAAGATTTGGTAGTTTATAAATAAAACAATGTATAAAAATCTCTTTATCAAAATCAACTGACACAGAAACATTAGAGGATGTGCTAAAAAAAAGTGTTTATATCAAAATGAATGAAATTGAATCTATTCTCCATTTTGCTTCAGATATTATTAACTAAAACAATAAATTTAAAGCAAATAATTAAAAATTCTAGACAATTTAATCTTTTAAAAATATATGATCAAATGCCTTCCAAGCACTAATTTTAATTTCTTCTCAAAACATACATTCAATATTTACTTCATTTAATTTTTCTTGATCGCTGTTGATTTTGAATAGCATTTTTTTTTTAAAAAGTTCTCTATAAAATCCTCTCTGGGTTTATATCAGACTCTTTTTAATTCGGTTATACATATTGACACCCTATAATTCTAATACAATATTATGTATATGACTCACTATGATTCTTATTAATTTCTGAATATTAAATTCTTTGCCAGAAAATAATTTGAGCTAATTAAAATGGTCTTTGTTAAGACCAAGTTAGAAGCAAATCAAACATAAAAAAGATATCTGACTAAAGAAGATAATATAAATCATAACTATGTCACCTAATTAATTAGTTATTTTTTATTTATGAGCATAGAACCAATAGCAACAAAAATATTGACTTGTCTTGGTAAAAAAAGTATGGAAATGAATTAAGAATAATGCGTAAGCATTTAATACTGTCAGTAATAATGCACCAAAGATGTGCCTTAACATAATGTAGCACTTTAATCTTAGGGCTATATTATAAACTTTAATGAGAACTTTGCATCAGCAATATGCTAATATTGCATGTTTGAGACTGCCATAGGAATATATTAGATATAAACAATCTACACATGCAATTTATAAATATGACCTCATATAACAAGTATTTTAGTGACAAGGTTCATATTATATGCACAAACAAATCGTAACACTATAAAGTATCTAAAAATTGTGTATGGGTTTGTGAATACTTATGAATGATTGTGCATTTTGTGTTTGTGTGCATTAATGTACAAATTATTTGTTTTTATTACATAATTATTCAATCATAACCTTTTTATACATCCCTTCTTAATGTTATTTTTTTACCAAAAGCACACCATAAAAATATACACACTTCTTCAAAAAATACCCAATACTTTGTTATAATAATTTATTATCAAAATGGTGACCATAACTATTTTAGCCTTTGACATTTATATGTTTTTTTTTTTTTTTTTTCAAAAATAAAACTTTATTAGCTAAAAAGATACATGAATAAAAGTGTCTATATAAACTTGAGTTTCGACGTAAATAATGATGCTAGACATTATTATCTCTTTATACAAGTAAAACTGAGGGGTATTTAATTTTCTTAGAATAGGTTGACACCGACCCAGGATTCAGTGAGTAATCTATTGGGTGCCAGAAGTCGATCTCTGTCACGAAAATTTGTCAAAATTTTGATAAAGATGTCTCTGACATTATTATCTGAGCACCCGAAAATGTGCTTGCACCTGGTGAGCCAGAGAACAAACATAAAGAATATGGAGGTTCTGATGGTGGAAAAAACTCCTGCCTTGATAGCATTTTGGATATAGAGGGAATATCTGTGGTCAAAGGACACCTGTTGGCAGATGTAGGATCTAAGTGAGCTGAAATAAGGACAGGAATACAAAAGATGAGTAATAGTTTCATCTGCAGTTGAGCACAGCTAACATAGCTTATTGAGCTTGGCCAATCCTCTTCTTGTAACCAAGAAGTGATTTGTAGGTAGGGAGTCAAGGTTTAATTTTATCAGAAAGTCTATGTACTTCGACTCAATGTACCAGTTTTTTGATTTATATATCAGTGACTTGTTATTTAGCCCTAGCGATTGTTGAGAGGCAATGAGGTTTGGATATCTTAATTTATACATCTACCAATATGTTTTCTTTGCATCTAAGATGGGTTTTGTTAATGTTATTGTAATAGTGATGTATTTCCATAGCTCCGCCAAGCCACTTGCTACACAATGGTGGGTTGTTCGTTGGATTTACTGGAATAAATGGTTCTTGTTCCAGGTATCTGTGATATGTGGATTTTATCACTTTTTGAAGAAAAAGTGTGAATACTGAATGGAGGCCTAACCCATTCATGTCCTTTGGCTAATGCATTTTGAATATACTTATAGCAACTACTTTGCCTTTCCATAGAAACCTGTAGCATAATAAATTCATTGCAGTTCAAAAGTCTTAGTAGGCCTAAGTGCTGGAAGAAAATAGTTCAACCTGGGAAAAATTAACATGTTCAATGATGATGTGTTTTTCCAGGCAGTAATAAGGTGATTCTGGAGAGTGAGGTTACCATTTTGCGAGTTTTTTCTAGTATTGAGTTTGTTATTTCTTTAGTCATGGCTAACTTTGACTTTGATATGGAAAACCCCAGAAATTTTTGAGGTTGGGATGTGAAGATAGAAGGTATTACTAATCCTGTAGTGATCTTCTACATTGAGGATTTGTTATAGTTGATTTTCAGGTTTAATTTTTTGACATGCTTGTTGATAATTTGCATGAGAGGCTGAAAAAACTTTTGTTCTGGCAGGAAGATTGATATATCATCAACCTAGGAGATGGGATGTACCTGATGCTTTGTGGGGATGTAAATGCTGGTCATGCTGTGTTCGAGTAGGAAGGGGATTAATGTAGGAGATGAAACAGAGAGTAGCCAACGGTGATCCTGGTGGGATTGACAGATGATGTCTGATTTCCTCGGATATTTGTCCATCTGGAGAGGGGAAACAGAGCGATTAAAAAAAAGGTTTCCTATGATATTTGTAAAAACCTCAGGCACTTGGTATTCTTTCAATGTTCGAATTAGTATTGATGGGACAACAGAGTCGGATGCAGATGCAAAGTCAAGTTGTATAATTAGCGGTTTTTGTCTTTCTGCTTAACCTGATATTCTGCTATGAGCATAAATCATTGTACTAATGTAGAGGCACCTTTCCTCGCAAAATGCTATTTGGAGATGTGCAGATAGAGTTGTTCTTGGCTTCCGTCTTTCACTATTGATTCGACAGTTTTTATAAGAAGTGGAATCATGGAAATGGGCTGAAGGTTTGATAAGCTGGAGGGATTTATTTGTTTTGTTTTTTTTTAAATGGTACTAAGGTTACCGGATAAATGTCTGGAATGTCCTGAAAGTCACCTGCCAATACATCAATCATCCTGCACACAATGGGGCCGGTAAACTGACTCAAATGTAGAAGTATGAATCTAGGGATTCCATGAAGTCTGGGGTGCATACTTTCCGGATATGATTGCAGTTTTGAGATGATTTGTGCTTCTGTGATGTTATGCTCAAGGTTATTGCTTGAAGCTTTCCATGTTTTGCTGTTTGCATACTGTTTGTTCTGTAATTTGGTGGTGAAGTGATTGTGTATTTTCCTAAGCATTTCTGGACCGCAGTAAAGATTGTGATCAATTTCAATCATGATGGGGGGTGGCTGCTTAGTGGAACCTAAAGTCCACCTGATGTAGCTATGTGTCCAGTTGTGCTGATTAGATAAGAAAATCCTAGACCTTTTGGCTGCGATGTAGTGCGCTAACACCCCCTGTTTCTCGTAGTATTGCATTTTTAGATCCATAATATCATATGTGCTGACATCTGTATGTGACATTTATAAGTTAATACTATTGGGGGAATAATTTTCAGAAGAAAAAAATTACAGAATAATTACTAATTATTTTATTATAATATATAAAATTATTTACTTGATTAATATTTACATTAACAGACAAGTAAAATACTATTCAGGAACCATAACTATTCTAAGTATATACAAAAAATAAAAATACATATTTATACTCTGAACAAAAAGTGTTAAATTTTATGTGCTTTGAATTTATCTATTAAAAAAAAAAAATCACTACATTTATACATATCAAATTAGATACAATAACTTTACCATAAAGATTTGTTAGTTTCAGAAAAAAAAATTATAAGGTCACCATATAATCACTAGCTATCTGCAAAAATCAGGTTTCGTATATGAAACCAGATCACTTTCATCTAACACTTCTATCTCTTGTTGTATTCCTTAAAACAAAACTACTCCATTTCTCAAGATCATCTATCAATTTCTTCTTTCATCTACTTCTCTGTTTTACCTTTCATAATCTCAACATATCTTTTATTCACTTAGTCTCATCAATATCTTAATTATTCTTCTGAATATTCTCTTTTATTTTCTTCCAAATCCATATCCTTAAAGTTAATAATCTTTCGCCTTGTCCATTCTCAATTGCAAGCTACATTGGGCATATATTTAAGCATTTAAGGATTAAGGAGTCTCTTTTTTAAAGTGAATTCCAATAGATGACAAAGTACACTCCTATTCATATTGAAAAACTGTTTACTCATTGTAATTCTATTGTTTATTTCTTTATTGTTTCCATCATCAGTTGTTTAATTATCCAAATATTTAAAAATATTTACATGTATTTTCTTGGATTTAACTTTATTATTTTTATCCATAATCTTCTCTATATTCAATCAATACTACACAGCATTTTTTAAATCTCTCTTTCATTATCCTCAAGTACTTCCATATCATTTAAAATATCTAATACAAAAACCAATCCATTTCTATTTCTAATATCATCATAAGTAAAACAACATTCATTTAATAACTCACTTAAATATACATTAAACAAAAACATTTCTGCCCTACATTCACATCTATCTCTGCTATAAAAAATATCATTATTAATATGTATACATGTCAATTTCCTTATATATGTCTTTCCAATTTATAATCCTTTTTCAAATAATCAACGAAGTAACACAGATTAGTAAAACAAATATTAACTTTCTTTCCCCTTTCTATATATCTCAATAATAGTTGTCAATATTTCGATTACATTTCTTGATTTTACAGATTGCTTTTTAATATAAATATCTCAAATTTATTGAAAATGTCTATTTAAGATCGTTAACAATTCCTCAGCTAATTATAAGATCAAACTAAAAAATCGTTCTATTTTATTGGTTTTGTTGCAAATATTACAATATTCGATTTTTTAAAAATACAATTATCTTTTTTTATATGAATAATACAATATACCATTCATTGTAAGAGCTTAAACCAAGTAATTGGAAAATCCTTTTTCTAAAAAAAAAAACAACAACAAAAAACCGACAACACAAAAATGAATGTGTTTATGACATGAATATAGTCAAAAATGAACTTTAGATTTTCCTCTATAGAAATAAAGATAGTATTCACACGCCTAGTTAAATATCAATTAGTGAAGGCATTTGTTTTTCTCTCCCACCACTATAAGCTAAAACAGTTATATAAGTAATAATCAACCAATAGCAGGATACTAACTGATGGTTACGGCTCAACTACTTAAAAGAAAAATCATAAGTATGCTTGGAAGATCCAATAAAATTTCAAAACTTTATCTGATTTAAATTTTAACTTCAGAGTAAAACCACCATATTCCCAAATGTTTTTAGTTCTATTATGATAAAAGCACACCCTTCTTCACTTCCTACTTTTTGGGTTACTCTTTAAAATATTTTCATATTCAAATATACTAGTCCAATTTTATCCACCTTTTAAGATCACTTTATTTTTATATATTTTTAATTTTCTAGTTCAAATTTTTTTTTACTCTCTTAGTATATATTTTTTAATCATATAAAGAGGTTAATTATCTCCTGATGGAATTTAAATCTAAGAACCAAAACAAGTTAATATTGTTAAGATGGCAGTAGTAATAACAAACTGCTATAAATGATTACAAATGTTTCCACTAAGTTGGATTACTCTATTATATAGTTACCTATACACATACATTTCTTCTAACACAGAAATATTCTGGTCCAACCTTAGATAAAATGAGAGCCACATAAAAAAAAGATTTTTATCTAAAGCCACATCCAAAATAAATATAGTATATATATTAAATTATTTGTCGAGTTCTATCATTAGTTAATGTTAACAAACACACTAAAATTTTAGATGTCCAAATGTGATATTTCATTCTAATGAAAACTCTGTGGTGGTTCGGTTTCATTTACTAGAGTAGCTATATCAATTTTGATGCTTGTAGTTACCAATCAGTAAAGTTGAAAGAGATTTATCTGTTAATGAACACCTACACTTTGATTTAATCACTTTCAATATATGTACCATCACCCATTGAGTATATCACGAGTTCAAAGTTTCTTAATTTAAAGTTCTCTCTCTTTTGGTACTAAGTAAATAAAATCTTTTTCACTTTTGCAAGAATAAAAAGATGCATTTTTCAATGTATGACATCAAAACGTGTTTTACAATATAGGAAAAAGGTAAAAATTTTATTAGCCAAAGTTGATTTAATAAGCATCATTTACATTTTAAAATACTATGTTGTTTTGTCCTGAAGTTTCATCTTTAATTCATTCAAATGGTTAGTCATATCTATTTGCAAATGCAATTTTCATAAAAATATGGGATCTTGAATATGAAATCACATCACTTTAAAGAAATATTGGTATTTCTTTCTGAATGGCAAAAAATCATTTTAAAGCTTTCCAAGATCCAACCAGCACATATCAAAATGGAGAAGAAAATCATCATATGCAGCATCAATTTTGCTCAACAAATAGTGAAATTTTCAATGAGTCAAAGATCTATTATCTCCTCACTTATCATATTCGTTATTTTTACTGCTATTTTTATGGCAATGATTTGACACAGGGATTTCCCACATAGTATTTCTTGGTGAATTATGCAATGAGTTGTAGAACAGTTACTATTATTATGTTTCAAAGTATCAATATTTTTAGAAGTCTCATGTAAAAACATAAAACTGACTGAACATGTCTTCATTAATAGTAAAGTTTCTCTGAATAGTTTAAACAAAAAAATAAAAGTTGAATTACACCTGCTTGATCAGTGATTTTACCCAGACCCAATGAAAAGTCCTCAAATTTTGCTGCTGAATCACTCAATTTTTTTCCAAACATATTGATTCATATGTTCTACCTATCTTGCAACAGTCTGATGAGATAATGCAACCGTTTTAAACTTTTCAACTAATTTTAGCCATTAAACTCTATTGTGCATTCTTCACTATTATACCATTGCTAAAGGGCTTGTCAGCTTTTATTAGCTTCAATACTATTTTTATGAAGCAGGAAGGCTAGAACTTTGTGCATTTATATTTACAAAAAAAATTGTCTGGTACACCAATTTCTTCTAATATTCTGCAATAATGGTATTGCTTGATTCACCAATATACATCTCAAATTTTTTGCTATGTAATGTAGTGTAATGTCCTTTCACATTATATTTTTCAGATACTGAACAAAACATTGCATTTTATTCTTGTTGTTTTTAATGAAATAGTCTGATTCTTATCTGATTTGATACATTCACCTGTCATCTTGAATTTTTCTTTTTTTTTCCAGATATGTTTGTTTGGTGAAAATAGTAATAAAATAAAGGAAGTAGCAGTAGATTATTAAAGATAACATGAAAACATATCACAATGTTTACTTAATAGTTTGTTGAGTGGTAACAATACAATCACTATAACTGAATGAAAGAGCAATGCTAACCATAGAATAAAATATGCTACAAACAATGGATTTTTCATGAGATAAAAATCTCAAAAGCAGACAAAAAATGTTAATTAAAAATTACACAAAACAAAATAAACAAACAAAAAATGTTTTCAAAGAAAGCAATTTTAAAAATAATGTTTTACATTTATTTTTTCAAAATAAACAATTACAAATGAATGATATCTTGCACAAGCATTACAAATTTTAGTCCTTGAAATCAATATGAAACTTTTTTTTTAAAACAAAGAATCTTTATTCAATGCTGAATTTTAAAGTGAAATAACATAGTGGTTGATTTACAATCTACATTTACAATTTTAAACCCAAAAAAATAATCATCGTTGACAGCCAATATGCACTGTCTGGTGTCCTATATAAAAGAAACATGTTCTCAAAAAAAATTCAGATCGAACCCAGTCCAATAGGAAAGGCAATTAAGCTCCATGTTGCCATGTGAATATCCAGTGATGCTAGTGTTCTATCTTTAAGCTTACATCTTTTGAGCATAATGTGGAATAAGTTCACAGTGTTCTTTGTCATTAGGTTAAACATGATCTTACATCTAATAGACCATAAAATATACAACAGGAATATCGACATCCTGATAGAGGGAAAATATCCACTTTTAATTCAATCCAATAATGAGAGAAGTTTTTGATTGTTTCGTATTGGATAGTGTTTCAATTCTATGTATATTGAGCCCCCGACAATGGAAAAGAACATGAGGAGTGGTTTCTTTTTGCCTCAGACAAAGTTGACATATGGAATTAATTTTGGTAATCCCTCTTTTAAATAACAGAAAAAAATTGGTTGGAACTTTTTAAATTAATTTTTGCATAAAAAACAACAATGAACAATAAATAGATATTTTGTAGTAGTGTTAATTTTAACAATATATTTTTCCAAAATGTTTTTTTGCATTGTCTTCATTTTTATTATACAATATGTTGAAACATTAATAGGTATTGTGTCATTACTTTTTAACAAATTATAAATGTATGTTAACAATTTGGAATGTTTCTGTTTTTAGTAGCTTATACTATACAATAAAATTTTAAATTGCGTTGTTATTGTTGTTGATTGTATTTTTTAAAACATCAATTTATTTTGTTTAATTTTATAGATTAACATCTTCAGAATAGACGACTCTGCTTCTCACAGAAATAGTATGTAAATCATCTCAACAATGAATAACTTTAAAATATTAACAAATCATTAAACTACTTTAAAGCCATTTTGCTCAAAATAATTTTCACATTTTACTCAAAATACTTATTGAACAACTTTTGTCAGAACACAGAATTGCAAAAATAAAATACAAAAATAGCAGAAAATTTTCAGAATTGCTGTAGATTTATTTTGAAAAAACATTTTAAGTTTTTGTTCATATATCTAATATTTGAAAAATAGTTATTGGGCAATTGATTTTTATTTTTTATTTTTCCAAATATGAAAAATAAATCCATATGTGGCCCACACAAGATTGCATTATGAACTATATGTGGCCTGGGTCCATGAATTGAGCAGCTCACTTTTAACATATCAGAGTTTTCTTTAGGGATGGGGAGTGGTATCAAGTTTTCTTTGCAAGACAAGTTCTCCTTATCCTAAAATCATCTATTGCAAAATTGAATAATCAGTGAACATTAGATTGTATAGTCTATAATATTCCCATCTAGATTGATTTCTGTTTTTTCCCCTTTCTTAATAAAAACTAAGATTTAAAGTTGTAACTAATATTCTTATGTATCTAAAAGCCATTTTTTAGTCTTTTATATTCTTTAAACTAATAGTTTGAAATTAAAAAAACAAAACTTAAGGTTTTGGTTCTAAGAAAACTTGATTGCACAGTTATATAAATCTGACACGAGTCTTTTTATATCCTTCTTACTAAAATTTAAGTTGGAATTAATGCACTTGTGCATTTAATAGCCTCTTTTGCTCCTTCACATTATTCAAGCAATGGTTTGAAATTTAAAAAAAAAAAAACCTAAGAGGTTTTGAGCCAAAGAGAACTTGCTTACACAGTTATATACATTTAACATAATGCCCTTTTACCTTTGACTAAGAAGCACATAACAAACAAAATCATATAATGTTGTTGATAGTAACCTTCATTTCAAGATTACTCTCATTGGCTTACAATTTAATATTTCATATATATAAATTCTAGTTATTATATTTTCTTTATCACTTATCAAACTTCTCAGAAATTAAATTTTTTGTGCACTTATTTCATCTCATAGTCACTGTACATTACATCAATCTTTTCTTTTATAGCTTTTACTATTTTTTCTAGATAATTCTAAGACGGATGTGCTATTTTTTTTCTTTTCTAAAAACTAAAAATTAAAAAAATAATAAAAAAAGCAACTACAAAAAAAAAAAAAAGAGGGGTTACTGAAATTCAATTTCTCTTATTTATTTACTTGTTTAGGGAAATAAGATTTTGTTTGCTGAATCTATTCATTCTATGTGGAACCAATCAAGATGCAGCTGCCAATATAAACATTCAGTAAGTGGTGGATAATCCAAATAAACTAACTCTGGGAAATTAGTTGTGTTAAATTCACCTTCTGACAGCTGTTGCCACCTTTGTACAGTTGAATGCCCAATCAAATAAAAGAAATGTGTATTTTTTTAAAGCTTTCTAAAAAGCAAACAAGCAAAGCTAGAGACTCTTGGTACCTCAAGACATTCATTTGAACTGGTGAATGTTTTTTCACTATTTTAGGTAACAAACTTAAACTGAGATTTAAATCCATTCATTTTTCTCATCCCCCCTTATTCAAATAAAATAGAAATTAAATATATATATATTATGCTAAATTTATTTCTCATGAATTAAAATATGAAATAATAATTACAAAGCTGTAATCAATAATTGCATTTATTGAAATAATATTTAAAAATGATGATTGAATAGAAATTAAATAAGAGTTGGATTACAAAGTTGTCTTCAGATGAATTGCAATTTAGTTATCTCAGGTAGTAAGACTCATACTCAAAAATTAAAAAATTCAATAGACAACAGGACTCAACAAAAACTTACTAAATATCATTATTTTTAAAAATCAAATAAATAAAAAGCTTGATTTAGCATTAAATTGAATGTCTATTATATCTCTGCTATGAAAATCATAACTTTAAAATAGTCAAACAAATCTTATCATTAATCTTTTATAAATAATAACTCAAATAAAGAAAAAATGTACAAAAAGCAACCAAGTTATAATATTTATAATTACTTTTAGGCATGTTTATAATTAGCAAGATTTGTAGCTACAAATGAATAAACTATCTGAAACAATTTTTAAGATAAAACTATTTTTAAATGCTTTTATTGAAATTGAAAAAATCTGTGTTTGTTTATTTGTTAATTGGCTAAAAACCAGTGTAAAGATTTTTTTTTTAATTTTTAAAACTGATATTTAATACATTCGGGTTCAATATAACTTGTTGAAATTTTATATATTTGTTTAAAATGTCTATGAAAGTGATAGAACACATTATTTTTTTTTTAAATATATAACTTAGTTTCTTAGATATATAAATAAAAAGTATATATATTAACTTACTGCAGAAATATCTAATAATACGTTTTTACACTATATGTGTAAAATTGATTTAAAGTAAAATTACATGTATTAAGTGAAGGTTCATTTACAATATAATTGTGGTAAGCTTTTGTTAAACATTTTTCACTTAAAAGAATATTCCATATTTTTAATCACTTATATACACATATATTATTATATACCCATACTAAATATGACTATACATAAGAAGTATACATTTTAATTTATAATTGATATAAGGACCAGGAATGCTGAGTAAGAAAAGCTTAAAAACTTTAATTAATGCTGTGTGGCTTATATCAATTACAATTGTATAGAAAAAGTAAACCAACATAATATAGAATTTTAACTTATAGCAGAAATATCTAAGAATCTGTTGAAGCCTGGGGATGAGATCAACTGAGAGAAGGAAGACAACCACATCATCTACATAAGCAAGGCATTTGATGCTTTTACCCAGTGCATGAATGAGGATGCCAGGGAGGTCATGTTCCAGTCTGAGCAAGAGGGGATTCAGAAATGCAGTGAACAACAAAGTGCTCAGCAGAGAGCCCTGAGGGATGGATATGTTAGGTGTGAAGCTGGGGGCAACTTTCCCATCATGGTAATTAGGATTTCTCTGTTAGACAAGAGATTGTGGAGGATGGGCAGAAGGGTCTCTGGAATGTTCAGGTCCCTGAGGACATCAAGGAGTCGGAGGCTGCCTGGATGTCTAGTTGAACAGCGATGGCCTGCCAATTTGAGACTGCCTAACATGCTCAGAAGCCATCTTAAAGATGGTGGCAGCCCCAAGAGTGGAGTGCCCCTTATAAGCAAACTGTGAGGCAGAAAGGGCATGGAGTATGAATTGTTCTAGTAACTCTTTGATGGTAGACTCAATAAGTTTTATGAGCAGAGGGTCATCAAAATGGGCCTAAGACTCTTGAGCTCAGTAGGTAGCCGATCTTTCTTAAGGAAAGGAACTAATGTTACCGGATAGAGACCCTCAATGATGTAAGCACCTGAGGCCAGCTTGTTGATCATATTGAGAGTAATGGGGATGGTGAACTGACTTAGGTGGAGAAGGATAAACTTGGGGAAACCAGGGTGGACCTGGTCAGGAAAGCTTTTCAGTTTGTTAAGTAACATGGCCTGGGTGATGCCAGGAACAGAGCTGACATTCAAGGTTGATGACATGGTACATGGAGGGATGTCAGCTTTGAGAAGCATGTGCTTGTAATGGTTTCTCAAATGAAGGAGCAATTCCTGACCTATGTAGGATTTGGTGATGTCCCCATGTTGTTATAGTAAAATATCCTCCAATGTGCATTCATTATATTTAACTGAAGCTTTTGAGTATACTCATTAAAACTATAATTCTTTAGTTACAGATTGTATTAATTCATGAAACTTATTGTCAGGCAAAAAAAATACAAAAGTAAAAATTAGTTTATTACAAAGTAAGAGTTTTTGTTTGCTATTAATTATAATATTGCTCTGGGTGGTCCATGCAGTGAAAAATAGCAGACTAGAATTTAAGATTCACAAATTCCTAAAGCTGATACTTCTGATGCTTAAACTTTTTACAAACAACTGGACGATTACTTTTGTTTTATTAAAATATTTAATGCAATTGTTACTAATTTTCTTTTCTGAGTCAAAATAATTAAAATATTTAATGCAATTGTTACTAATTTTCTTTTCTGAGTCAAAATAATATCTAGTAAAATGAAAATACATACAGAAAAGATAGTTTTTTAATAATATTTAGCTTTACTACTGCCTAGCATGCTTTCAATATATTTTTACTACATCATATTCAAGGCATACATTTGAAAAATGAGTAACCTATTCATGTTTATGTAATTGCTTTGTTGAACGACATGCAATTATAGTATTACTTTCTTTAAGATAATCATTTGTAATAGAGCTATATATATTTAAAATATGTAGAAAATGAATTATTTTTCTTCATCCTTGATTCAGACTTTTTTTAAAAAGCACACACACACACACCCCTTCACATAAATCATGATAAATATTGTTTATATTTCAAAAGCAATAATTTTTATATATACAATCAGAACATTTTGAGAATTTTCTTATATAACCATCTTAAAGGTATATAATCTAAAATAATAAATATATTGATATTCAACATATATATATATATATACATATAGTACATCATATTAATATCAAGTATACACCATTTATAAAAATATTACTCATTTCTATTATTTTAACTTAAACATCAAAATTCCTTAAATAAAAAACAAAAATAAATTACAATAAAAAAATCTTTCCCATTAATTCTAATCAAAGAAGACCTCATATGTATTTCACATACATCATATGATCACCATTTCTTATGCTTGCTTGTAACTTTTATTAAAACAGGCAAAACTCTCCATACAGTAGTGCCACTCAGTGCAAGCCAGAATAATTAATGGATGCCAGAAGGCTAGTGCATAAAATCCTTATCTAGTGCCTACTCATCCAATATCCCCAGACTATTTTCTAGCTTGTGGCTTTTGTCAGTGAGGAGCTTTGGATCTGACAGCATTGCACCTAGATCTTAGGATCTAATGCAACCCTCCAGGAGCCACCTTTTATCACTACTTAACTATAAAACTATGAGAATAAAATTGAAAACACAGTAATATTTTAAATCCAAGTTCATTAGCTTATACAGTCATATAGATCTGAACTCAGTTCAGTAACCATGCATTTTGGTGTCTTTGGTTCTTTATTAACCATAGTCACCACTATCCTATTAGGCAGGATTGGTATTAAACCGCTAAACATCATAGTACAGTGGTGGCTATGGTTACTAAAGAACCAAATACACCAAAATGTATGGGTACTGAACTCAGTTCAGACCTATATGACTATATAAGCTAATGAGTTTGGATTGAAAATATTACTGTGTTTTCAATTTTATTCTCATAGTTTTGTAGCTAAGTATAAATAAAAGAAGGCTGCTGGAGGGTTGCATTAGATCCTAAGATCTAGGTGCAGTGCTCTCAGATCCAAGACTCTTCACTAATAAAAGCCACAAGCTAGAAACTAGTCTTGGGATACTAGATGAGTAGGCACTAGATAGGGATTTTATGCACCAGCCTTTGGCATACATTGATTACTCTGGCTTGCACTAAGTGGCACTACTGTATGGAAAGTTTTGTCTATTTCACATTTATGTTTCTTTTTTACCAGCAATGTTGTAAAAATATATATTATTTTTAAAATTACTTTTTAATATTTCTGAAGGTATACATGTGATAAAATATTTTTGTTTGGACATACACACTAACAAATTAATTTATTGAAGAGTTATATATATAAAAACCAAATCTCAAAACAACAACAACAACAAAAATGCTTAAATCATAAGAGATAGTATAAAAGAATGGTTTAAAAACAAAATATTCTTTATTTCTAAATATGTATATAATAATAACTTGTTGAGAGAAAAAAATTTTTTAATAAAAAACACAATTACATTGGGATGATTTGGTTTTTTTTTTTTTTGCTATTATTATATATAAATACAATTTTATTTTAAATATATATTTATTGGATTTAATTTTTAAAAAAATTGAAGATATTCTGAGATTCTGAGATATAGGTATCACTAGATGAAGCTTTAATTATAAATGCCAAATGAGAAAGAATTCAAAATCTCTATCGGAAAATCCTATATCATAATAAATTTGTATATATGCAATTAATATTTAATATTATAATTTTAAACGATAAATAAATAAAACAATATTTATTTTTTAAAATAAATTTTAAAGAATATTTAATTAAGTATATTGTTTGTATACCAAATAATTCAATATTTAATACAATATGAAATAAGAAATATATATATAATAAATGCTTTTATTGATTGTGCACTAAAAAGAAATAAAATAATTGTTTCTTCAACCACTAATTGAAGTTTTTACATTTAACTTCAAATAAAAGCATGAGGGCTTCTGAAATTAATTAAGTCAATCCATTGTTATAAATTATAAAAATAGACAATTAATTTCTGGACACCTGCACCATGACCTCTGTTCCATATCTGTCAAACTAATTGACATACTGTAAAGATAAGTGTTTTAAATGGATTAATGTGATATAACTTAGTTATATATCAATTTTCAAGCAATTCTATTGAATTTAAATATATTAAACCTCAATTTTAAAATTTCCTTCTAACTGGAAAAAGATAAACAGTTAACAAACAAACAAACAGATTTTCCAAAATCAATAAAATCATTTTTATTTTAAAAAATCGACTAAATGACTAAACATTTTGATAAACAAGTAATTATTTTGGTAAATCTGCAATTAATATAAAAATCAAGTAGTTGACAAACAAATGCTTAGAGTAATAAAATATATTTGAAATAACATCAACAAGAGGACACTAATATTAAGTTAATTAATTATGTGCCTCTATATCTTAACATGAAATTTAATGTTTTGTCAATGTTCCAATTTTTAAATGTGGTTAGAATGCAACTCTATGGATCATATGTATCTCCAACACATCCGCAAACAAGTAATTGCTATATATCATCAAATATTGCATAAAAAAAAAAAAGCACTAGAATGGCCTGTGTATGAGAAAAAAATATCATTGAAAAAATATTATTGTATGAATAAATAGGAAAATTATAATAAAAATTGCTTATACAGATTCCTGGAATGAATCATAATAATATACTGTCCCCCTCCCCAAAAAAAAAAATCTTAAGAAATTAGATTATTACTGTCTGAAAGCAATTAAAAATCCTGAGAAATTGTTAATATAGAACATTACAAGACTCATAATCAATTTTTTCTGTAAATCAGTAATTTAACAAAAAATATGTGCACATATTTAAAATAAAAAACATCTCATATAACTATAAAATAGAAATTTATATAACATTTCTATACTAGCCAAAAGAAAATTTTACTAAAAATTTTCCACAACTATGTCTATTAAAAAATAGACCTTCTCAAGTGAAATTCAACAAAACATGCAACATATATACACAAAACAAAATATCTTTTCTATCATTCACTTCAACAATTTCTTTTAACGTCAAAGAATATGTTCATGAGATTGATGGCCTTAAATTCAAAAAATTTTATTGTCAAAGTTTCTTTTATTCTTTTTTTCAATTCACTTTTTTCACAAAAAATAATCTCTGCAGCATTGTCAAATAATATTTTATGACTTGTATTCAGTTCATGAATATACAAAGCTGAGTTATGATATCTATTTTTAATTCTACTCTTATAAATTTTAATTCTTTCATTAAGACTTAATTTACTTTGACTTATATAAATTTTATAACAACTGCAAGGAAATTTATAAACTATCTCAGGAATTTTATCAATTGACTATTTTGAACTATTTAGTATTGAATTTAAATTCAGACCACTTTCATAGCAATCAATAAAAACTTATGGTAAATTGATTTATACTAATAGTTTTTTATTGGGTAGTATGAAAATCACCTGGAAGCAACACCTGAATTTAAATTCATTATTAATTAGTTCAAAACAGTCAATTGTCAGCAAATCAATTCCTGGAGTAGTTTAAAAGATTCCTTGCAGTTGTCATAAAATTTATGTAGATCAGAGTCAATTAAGTCTTAATGAAAGAATTAAAGTTCATAAGAATAGAGTTACAAATAGATATCATAACTCAGTTTTGAATATTCATGAGTTGTAACATATTATTTGACAATGCAAACATTATTTTTTATGGAAAAAGTGAATTGAAAAGAAGAATAAAAGAAACTTTGATAATAAATTTTTTTGAATTTGAGGCCATAAATCTAATGAAGACATCTTCTGATGTTAAAAGAAGTTGATTGTTGAAGTAAATAATGGAACAGATATTTTGTTTTATTTATATATATATGTTGTATATTGTGTTGAATTTCATTTGAAAAAATCTTTGTTAATAGATGAAACGTGGGTTGTGGAAGAATTTTAGTAAACTTTGTATTTTGGTTAGTATTGTAATGTATATGAATTTCTATTTTATTTATAATTACTAGTATAGCATTAGCAGTATTTAATTTTTATGTAGCTATAAATAAAATACCTTGTATATCAATGACTGATATTTCAAATCTAGGCAAGTTTGTCAAAAACTTATTTAATTATTTATTTAAAAAATTATAAATAAAAAAACCATTTTATATGTATATATTATTAGCATTTCATATTTTAAATTAATCAATATCACATATTTATTAGTCTTAGCTATAAAAAATTATTGTGACCTAGTGAAATAATAGCTTGAAACTTAAATTAACAAGATTATATTTTCTTATACATATATCAGTTTTTCTATTTTATTTATTGATTTTTATTTTATTTAACTGTTAAAGAATATTATTATTAAACTCTTTCTGTAACTCTCTCAGTCATAGATCCTTTCTTACATAAATATACCACTCATATGGGTGTGTGTAATCATCTCTCAACTCATAATCTATGCTTGTAAACTAAGATTAGTGCATAGAAATAAACATACATAAACAAGTTGGCAAGGAATGTGTGTGATATATATCAAAATAAATTACCTTTTTGTTTAAATGTTATTTATATTTTATAAACTTGTCTTAAGCAAATTATTTATAATCATTTATTTGTGATTATTCCTTGAGATCTTATTTTATTCTGATTGTAATTCTAACTAATAGTTTAAAGTATAGAAATAAAAACTAGAACATATGTGAGTTTACTGTTTACAGAATGAAGCATGTTTGAATCTTGTTCAAACTTGCATTTGTTCTAAACATATACAGAAAAATCTGATGCTGTTTTTAACTTTATTCTATATTCTCTGCTCTTACAGTGTATGTACTGTATCATATGAATAATCAAAAAGGTATCAATTGTAAAAATTTTGTAATTAGACATAAGACAGGGAAGTGCAGTGCATCAGTGCTAACACAATAACAAAAAGAAAAAGTAAATTTGAATTAGGAATAAGATCTAAGATAAGTTATTTATTCTTTTTTTGTCTATTTAACATATTTCTTATTTTTTTAATTTTGTTCAACTATCATGAAAAAACTAAATTTTACACTTTTAGATATTTCATTTAAAAATTTAATATATATATATTTAATAATTCAACATTTTTTAAAAATATTAATTTAAATTATTAAATTTATATATGGAATATAATTTTCTTGCCAATAATTTTTTTTCAAAATTATTTTCATTGTTTTTGTATCCTTCTTGAATGTTAATTGTTTTGATACATTTTTTTTCTTTTGTAATTTCAGCTTTTTGTTCAATAAACTTATAATTAATATATTTCATATTTCATTTTTATTCACTGATACATTTTTATAATGTTTTTTTATTGGCGGGAGAAATATAGGGGGTATCAATTAAAGTTTTGCACGCAGGTGATGAATTCTACTGGTGTACTCCTGAGAGTGTAGTTAGAAATATACTTCATTAAAAGAAAAATTAGTAAATATAAAAAGTGGATTTCTAATGTTCTGAAAACAAATCAAGACTCATTTAATTTATTACTGCAAAAAAATATCTAAAATTTTGATCAGAGAAGTTAAATTAAAAATTTCAGTGTTTTATCTAAACAAGTTTCATAATTTTATTTTCCAGATATCTCATGCTTGTTTCTTCAAAGGAAGATATATTTAAGAATTGTGCATAGCAAAAAAAAATTATTACAGTAAGCATGCATAAATTTAATTTAGCCTATAACAGTTTCAGTATATATTTATTAATATGTAATTATATCAGTAATACACATATTTTAACTTCAAACATGAAAGCCATATGGAGATTAATCTTGATGAAGGTGTGGCTATTATCATTTTCAGATGTCTTTATTCATGTGGCTAAAATATGTGCAGTTGCAAATATATTATTACACATGGGAAAAAGTGGAAAGGAGTGAAATAACTATATGGATGTATTGATTAGAAATAGATGTACACTGTGTGTTCAATTTTAATTAAAGGGCATATCTGAGCTAAAATAATTCAATAATTTCTAACCTAAAAATGATGACAGATAATCATTAAGATATTTATCTGGGGAGGATAGTGTCATAATTGCGTAGCTGAAATAAGTTTGACACCTTTACCATAAATTGTAATAATTTAACATATGATATTCTAAGTCTTATGATGTGATTGATTATGCTGGAATAGTGTTTTCCCACAGGATATACAGAGGATGAAAAAAAATTTTGAGCTTATGTTGAAACAGTCAGTTTCATCCATCTGCCTGTTTCACATATTTTACCCCCCACACCTATCTTTATGCCAGGTTTAAACCCCCTCAGAGTACCCATTTAAACAACCTTAAATTACTATATATGCAAAATCGTGCATATATATATATGTGAACGGTAAGTCTGTAATTTAATAATATATGTATATATTACAGATATATATTCATTTAAAAATATTTCCAGTTTAAGGAATATTTTAGTTTAAATTATTTAGCCAATTTTATTGTTATATTATCGAAATCACATATGTATATAAGCCATTTCCTTCCATTGTTGTTATTCTGCATGTATGGTAATAAAATTAGTTTTCTACTAATTATCAAAAGCAACTTTTAATTTTTGTAAACAACTTTTGAATTAGTCACGCAATAGTCCTAAAATAGCATGAACTTGATTTTATAAATCTAAAATGTTAATAACAAAATTCGCAGCAGAATTTTATAGCATTGTCACAATAAATTGCGAGGAAAAAAATAGAAAAACAAAATCTAAATTAGTTGTTGTCATTAAAATTGTTTTTCTAAAATAAACTAATGGATTTTTCTACTAGTTTTAGCAATTAAATATATTTTTCTAAAATAAATAAATGTGGATTAGCTTGTAAAATTAAACAGGTGGCCAGAGTTAGAAAGATATAAATACATAAAGTTTTGTTGCCAAGGATCAATCATATATATAATAAGTGAATTGTAAACAGAACCTACATTCGTTTCACCTTTAATATGATGGGGTAAAGTAGGCAAACCTCATCGCCTCCTCTCCTTAATGGGGCTGGAAAGAGCTTTGGTCTGATAAAACAAAATGCCATACACCAGACCAGCAGCCCGGGTAAAAACCTCCATTAACTTTAAATCATCGCCAAATGTGTCAACTTATTATCTCCCAAGTGCCCAAAAACTGCAATGAAGACAACGGACTGGTAAATTGATAAATTTTCACTCAGAGCTCTGTTCATAAATGGTGACTGTCAATTCTTTATTTAAAAAGCTAGCTATTTCTTAAACCTACCTTTCCAAACAAAAGTCTACAAAGAAAGCTGTTAAATGTTAATGTTTAAATCTCATCTGAATATAAAACTTGTAATATTGAATTCTCTGTTAAAATGTAAAACTCTAATAGTCTATTTTAAACTAAATGTATAATTTTCTGTGGTCTTTTATGCCTATTTCTAATCTATCCAATTTATTCTATAATTTTATCCTTTTAATATTATACATATTTAATATGCCAAATAATTCAAAACTGTGAGTATTTATAAGTATAATTTTAGTATTGCTCTGCTAAAATAATTTCAAATCTTCGCTATAATAAATAATAAATAATTGAATTATTAATTTTCTCACTCGCTGTTTTGAGATCATATTATTATTTTACTGATTAATTTTTGGGTATTAATATTCTAATAACCAGTCATTCTCTAGCTAAAATTGTAGTTTGCTTAACTCTAGTTATAAATTATAACTATTTAAATATGTAACATGTACAGCAGAGATATTCTCAAAGAATATTTTAAGGTTTTATTTGTAATTATCCCGCAAATATGCTTTGTCCTCCTTAGATTTATATATGTTGAGACGCAGGTGATAATCTTAAACTAGGTTACTAATTAATTTAGTCCCTAAATAGTATATTTGAGATACTAAATTTGAGAACTAGGTTGTATATATATGCAAATAGATGCTATCTATTTTTAAAGCATGATAATATAATTTTACGTATTTGCGTTATATATGTATAAGTTGCGAATGTGTACTTACTAAGTATGCAATGTACAATTATCTGCTTGCTCCATGATTCTAAATAAGTTGCTGGTGGAGGTCACACTTATCCACTTAGTTCGGGTAAAGCACATTCTTTTAGAACTAGGGCAAAGGACCTAGATTATTCATAATTAATGCTTATCCGACTCCCTGAACTAATATTGTTCCTATTCATAGCAAGTTGAGCATTTGTAGGGCAACTGAGCCTTTAAGGCTGAAGCCCATGAATAACGACCCATTCACATTTTCTAGTTTATTAATATTTTTAAATGTGCCATAGAGTATGTAGGTAAACTTATAATAAACCAGTTTTCTCTTCCTTTATATTAACGCTTATCTAGCATCAGTGTATATCCTAATCTAAGTTAACACACTAACCTGCGTATCTCAGCCTAATTACATGCTCGACTTAACTTTATATAGACAGCCACCACAGAAGCATTATTAAGTCAGTTATATAACTTTGGCTATTAAGTTCCATATGAATTGGCAAACTACACAAGAGTTAGGAATTTGGCATATTAATATAGGCATAAACTTCAATACCACACTACACGTTATTAAACACTTATGAGATAACATGTAATATTAATCTCATTAGCTATACAATGCCTGCTTGCGTAATCTCTCATGTTCTCATTATATAATGGTGTATATTTTGATTTACTATTTGTTATTGTTTTATTAAGTTAATAATATTTAAAATTATAACTCGTTTTTCATATTTTATTGTCCATGAGTTCATTTTATCCAGCTCTAGATTTAATTGCACATACATCATTATATCTATATGTAGATCATTCTATTAAATTTCATAATCAATCATTGATATATTAATTAATCACTTAGTCATATGTGTGTACATCTGACCAAATCAGTGTTAAATTAGTTAATTTATGAGTCTCTTGTTTTACCCTGGGTGACTGCTGCATTGAGGTTAAATTGAATGTCTGTGTAAGTTGAGAAATGTCATCCACAGGGTATTAGATCATTGAGCAGAGGTGAAAGAATTGAATGTTGGTGAGATTCTGAATCTCAGCATCCAGATTCAATCAGCTTTAGTGTATTTTGCCTGTGTTCTAGATTTTGTTACGTGGAGGGACAATTCTTACTGTTACAATATAATCATAGTAACATGCCATTCAGTAGTTATTAAGGAAAATATTATGGGTTTCTCTTTAATTATAACTTAAGATTTAACTTTTATTTTGATCAAAGTTATTTATAAGTTATATTATAGAGTTATTGCTTTAAAGGAAAAATATATTACATTAAATATATAAATTAATTATAAAATGATTATATTTTTCTCATCATTTATGAAATCATTAATATGTGTGTATTAATTATATATATAAACATTAAAAGCATAAAGCTAAACTAGTCAATATATAATAAAATTACCCCAAATCAAAGATTCAATCAGATCAGCAAAAAAATATTAAAACAAAACCAAAGGTTTCTCTGATACAACCAGACTTCTCAAGTGTCAAGAACTACAAAAACTACACAATCTATATAATATATATATATATATATAATATTAAACATTACCCACAAATCCATTCACTTCCCATCCACTTTTAATATTAAAAGAACTCTTAAATAAGTTAATTGCTTCAGAATAATAAATTTTCAATAATAACGATTCTTTAATTCTTCTCTTGAGAATCTTTATTATTGAAAATGATTAACTTATTTAAGAGTTCTTTTAATATTAAAGGTGGATGGGAAGTGAATAGATTTGTGGGTAATGTTTAATATTATATATATTGTGTAGTTTTTACACTTGAAAAGTCTGCTTGTAGCAGTGAAACCTTTGGTTGTGTTTTAATATTATTATTTTTTTTGCTGGTCTGGTTGAATTTTGGATAATTTTATTAATTATATATATATAATTATAATAAAAATAATAAATTTAATAGTAATAAACTATTATAAATTCGGTTAATTTCTTAAACCTGCCTCAACTGTTATTAAATTAAAAAAACAAAAATAAAGCAGTAGCAAACGTCATCAATTCAAATCCCACGAAATCTTGTATTTTAATTTTAACTGCTCGTCTATTTAGTAAATGCATTTTATTCCTATTTATAAAAATTGCCTCCTTAATTTTTCTTTTATTATGGTTTTTCTCTTCATGAAGAATTTTCACATTTTCAAAATCAAATTTAAATTTATATTTACATGTTTTTTCATAATCAAAGAAAACTGAAGAAGACTTTAAATCATCATTATTTTTTTTTACTTTTTACACGCTTATATAACAATTCATGCTCCCTCAATCTCTTCTCAGTACTGCACCTAGATTCACTATATATGATAGCGTACAGTCACAAAAAATTTGGTATATGATATTACTTTTCTGCTTGACAGGTATGACATCCTTAGAATTATTGACTAATTTATTAATATTGTTTGGAACATAGAATGAAACATTGAACACACTCTTATATACATCATTAAAAAAATTTCATTTGTGGATTTGAAATAAATGGAATAGATGATTCATTGTTTGTTATTAATCTTCATTTCCTTTAAATCATTATAACTTTTTTAAATTGATATAAAGTATTGCTTATTTGTTCCATTTTATAACCAACATCAAACAATTCCTTGGCAAATAGCTCAATATTTTTCAGTTTATCATTTTGGTAATGACATAATTTTTCATTACGAAACAAAAAAAAATCTAAAACTTGCCATCTTGTGCATAAGTGGCTTGATTATTAATTTATAATTTAATATACTATTATCACTTGTAATAATTAAATCCAAATATTTAATATTTTTGTCCTGTTCCTTTTCAATAGTCCATTTCAAGCCATTCAACTTATTTAATTCCTCTACAAGCAAAAACACATCATCCACATATCTTTTGTAAATTCTAATATCTCCAAAAATGCACATATTTAAAATATCGCTCTCATATGTAGATAACACAAAATTGAAAAATTTTGAAAATATGAAAATTCTTCATGAAGAGACAAACTATAATAAAAGAAAAATTAAGGAGGCAATTTTTATAAATAGGAATAAAATGTATTTAATAAATAGACAAGCTGCTAACATTAAAATATGAGATTCGTCGGATTTGAATTGGTGATGTTTGCTTCGCTTTGTTTTTTTTTTTTTTAATTTAATGGCAGTTGGGGCAGGTTTAAGAAATTAACCAAGAGTTACTTCTGCGAATTTAAAGATTGTTTATAATAGTTTATTACTGTTAAATTTATTATTTTTATTATAATTACAATCTTGTTTTAACTTACATTTTATTTATATTATATATATATACATTACCATTGTAAGGTAAAATGTTCCTAAATAACCCACTTGACAGCAAAGTTATGACCAGGATCTTGTCACATAAAAGTAAAGAAAAAGACTTTATACATCAAGTCAGAAAAATGTTGGCTGGTGAGAATTTAGGATGGGTTTTCTTTGCTTTACCACCTAATTAAGATGACCATTTACTGATAAATAGTTGGCTAACATATATACACTGTGTATTATCAAATATTTCCAATTGATTGCTAATAGTTGGGATAAAGATGACATTTGTCTTAAGTGTTGAAATTTTAACTTTCAATTATTTTTAAGAGCTAAAATGGTTCAGATTATTCATTAAAATAATGAATGTTCAGGTTTGCATTTAGTGACAGTAATCTACAAACCTGCTAGAGATTTTGGTTTGATTAAACTGTTAATGGGTATTAATTACCTATTATTTATCTCTCCAATTCAAAGAAGTTTCACCTTCCATAATAATCTCTCATGATTCAATTATGACATGTATGGAAGCAGTCACTTAATCCTAGTATTAGATCTGGATTAGTTTTCTTTGCTAGTTCTTTTTTTTTTTAATGTACTCTCTTGAATATAATTCTTTTATGTAACATGTGTACTTAACAATATACACACACACACATTTATACATACATTTATTGCTGTAATATAGCTGAAAATGAAATAAACAGAATTTTTGATTTCATAAAATTAAACATTATATACAGTTATTATTGAAATGTTTTTTATAGGTTCTTTTATCTTAATTTTTATAGTCATAGAATAATCTGATTTTACATATTAGAAAAAACTTAATTGCAATTTATTATCTTAATTGAATCATTGTTCAAAATTCAGACTTCTACATTTACTTTGTAACAGAATTTTTTTTTTACAGAGGCAATATACTCAAAGTGTAACTGCAAAATAGAATTTATAATACTAAAGTTAAATAGTATATAAGAAATTTAATTACATTCCTAAAGTTCAATGTATTAATTTCTTGCATGCTATAGAAAAAGAGATTACAGTCAACTCTTTCCACCAATAGTACCATGTAATTAAAAACTTATTGTATATTGGCTACCTGTTTAATCACCTGAGAGTAACTACAGAGCATTTGTATAAAGATAATAAATTGAAATAGTATTAGTTTTTTGGTAAAAATCAGTTATCATATATAAAATACTTAACAAATTAGAATGAATCTTTTTCCCTACAAAAATGTAGTTATTATCAATATAAATAGCATTACAGGTTTGACTAAATATGTTTAGTACCAATCTTATACTTGCCAGTGAATTTTATATAAGTAGCTTCATAGAAAAAAATCTATCAACATATAATTTGCATCTGATATGAGTAATTACTGACATATTCATTTAGTATTTTATGGATAATGTTAATTATACAGTGATTTTATAATATCATATAATAAATTACAGAATTAGCCTAAATGAAGACATAAACATAGATTAAAGTTCTATAGTTGAAAATCAGACAAATGACAGGTCTATATCATCAGCATTAGCATTTGAATATCTTGTAATGCTGACTAACTTTTCTTTATATATATAAATTCAAATATCTTGTCTAATTGTAGCATCTGTTGATGGCATTTTAATTTCAGACATATTCCTCCAAATAAAGCTATTAATACTGCACATTTTAAAAAATGTCTTTAAGATATGTTTTATAACAAAAAACTTTTGAGAAGGGTTTTCTTACTTTTGCCACAAACCTTCATAAAAAAAATTTTTTAAATAAATATTTTATTAATTTTAACATAAATTCTATAGATAGTTAAACTCAATAAAATACACAATTTATAATTATTGTTATAATTATTTGGTGACAAAAAAAAAGATAGAGTGAGAATAATATATATAAAATAATAATACAAATTCCACTAGTAATAGATTATTTATGAGTTATTCATGAATTTTATAACAAAAAAAAAAGAACAAAATTTTATAATAATATTTTAAAATTAAAAACTCATATGCAAAAAATTGCACAATTGTATATATACGAAAGGAAATGAAATATTTTTGCTATAATTGCAAAATAAAAAATATACATGTCCGTTTGTCTTATATAATTTTATGCTACCAACTTTTAAAAATATATATATATATCCACAGAAAAAATAATGATTGAAATAACATTTTTTTTATATAAAAGAAAAAACAACAATAAAATATTTCTAGATCTGTCTGTGTTTACAAATTTGTAGGTAATGAGAGAAAGTTCCAAGTAGCTGCGTAAATATAAAAAAGAACAAGGACCTAATTTCTAGCGTTATTATTACTGTAAAAAAAGAGAAAAAAATGAGTTTTAAAAGAGGCAGGACTGAATATAAAATAACATTGTAGAACCCACAATGTGGAAAAAAAAACTTATAGCTCTAATGTTTGGTAATAGTCTTATCCCAATATTACTGAAGTGAGTGTTCTATGATAGTATGAGAGATCAAAGTTGGTGACATAAGAAATAACATAGCATTGATAGGTAAGAGGCATTCTGTAGCCAACAAAAAGCATTCCATCAAAGATGCATCTTACAACAAGAGATTCAAGAGATATTTCAATCTTGCTATCATATTTTCAGAATCTTATGGATTATCCTTAAATGAAATTTTTCCAGGGTCATTATATTATAGCTATAGTGGATCCAGTAACTCAATCCCACGTAATTTGTTTAAATAATAACTCTATATATAATTCGTTAGTTAAAATAATTGTATCACTTATCTTTTTACTTGTTAAATACACCATTTATACATGTGATATATTATATTTTTAATAACCACTATTTTTAAATATATAAAAAACAACAGACCAATTTCATTTCTATAATTTACTCTTTTATTCAATACCATGTACCAATACAAAATAGCATTAGTACATATTCAAATCTATGAAAACAAAAGTAAATCAGTTTAAATATAAATCACAGAACTTTTAAAAATATGAAAAACAAAATAAAATAATATATTTCATTAATTGATACAAACATAAAAATAAATATATTGCTAATACATATTATTATCATTATTAGCAGTCACTCGTGATATAACTCTAGAAAAAGCAAAAAAAAAAAAGTTAAAAAATAGTTTTAATTACATAAATTAATCCTGGAACTGCAAATGCACTTATGTATATTACATACTGATTCTTTAATATATTTATTTGATTATTGGTGAAATGCTATCTTCTGATTTCTTCTGCAGAAAACTTTTCAAAAAAACAAAAGACATCAACACGTTGTCTATGTTTAGCTCTCCAGTGTATCTTCCTAATAAAATCAATTACCATTGCATTATTTTAAATTGATTTTTGAGATATCTTGGTAAGAGAAACAATGTTTGCCTCTCTAATGCAAATCATGATCAAATTCACCAAAATGCTTTTTAGATGCTACTTTTCCTATACATCATCTGATAAAAATGTGCCCTTGCAATTACAAAAGTCAATGTCGTTGTATTCAGAAAACTGAGAAATATACTGATTAGTTTTAAGATCATGCTGTTGTATTTTCAATGACTTTATATTATGACAATAGAGATCCCAGTCTCTCTTCTGTACACTAAAATGATCTGAATAACTAGTAGTATGTACAAATAATTTAATAGAGATACTTATATAATTATTGTGATGAACTACCCAAATTTTAACATATTAAAAGTGAAGCAGCAGCACATTAGAGTTTGTGATAGATGTCAACAACTAATAGAGAAAGGATTACATCTCCAAGAGATACTTACATAAAGCAAAAATAAATAGTTTTTCTTCTATCACTGGCTAATAAAATACTTCAATTTTTTTGAACATTAATAATTTAATTAAATTATTTACAAATTGCATTCAAAATATTCTATAGATCATTATTTTAATTGATAAGAATAAGATAATCATCTATCTACACACTGTAGATGTAAAAGCATAAAAAAAGTTTTAAATCAAATTAATTTAAAAATTTACCATCAAACTTAACTAGCATTTTGACATTCTGCTACATAAAGCCAGTTACACTAAAATCCACTATTTAAAGTTGGAATAAATAAAAATTCCTGTTTAACATAAAGTTTTATTTCAATTAACACACAATATCCTTCATATCATCATATAGTATAATATAAGTAAACATCCAAGGACAATCAGCTATTATAACAATACCACAACAAAGCTTCTGGAATTAATTGAATCAACAACCTGATAGATAATATGTAATCACAATGTCATGGTATTTTTCATGCATTTTCTCAATAACAAAACCAGGTTTAAGTGCTTTTTGATTCTTCAAAACTATATAATCTCTAATAATCAGTCATTTAATTCAGAAAGCTACATATTCAATAAAATCCTTGAAAAGGCCTTGCTTTTATAAGCAATAATCATATTCCCCAATAATTACTGCAGTTTTTCCAATGAAATTTCAGATTAATCCCACTGAAAATCTAAACTCAAATGAGAAAATGTTTACTCTTTCTATTTTATAATGAGCCAAATCAATCATAAGATAGATAAAATGTTTTAAACAATATATTCAATAAAATATTAGAATGTACTTTGCCATTAAACCATAATAATTACTGCAGTTTTTCCAATTAAATTTCAGATTAATCCTACTAAAAAACTAAATTCAAATGATAAAATGTTTCCCAATTATTCTTTCTATTTTATGAGTCAAATCAATCATAAAATAGTGCTAATATTTTAAACTTATTAAAGAACAAAATTCTTACATTTTGTTTTAACAAATAAAAATAAATGTATAAAAAATTAATTGTTTAAATAAAAAGTATATGTACTAAATCGAAAATGTCCATATTTTTTATATGAATTCATTTTCATCCTTTATTACAGAGGTCCCCAACCTTTTTGCACTTAAGAGCACATTCTATAATACCGGCCAGATGGCGGGCACCATTTATTTTTTTCAACCAGATGGTGGGCACCATTTATTTTTTCAATGTAAATTTATAGTTTGATATTGTTAATAATACACATAATGTACAAAAAAATATTTATTTCAAAAATAAAATTTTAACTTATAATTTACTATTTTTACGCTGTAAAAGTATAGTATGCCCTACAATTTGATTACAATATAATACAATAATTTATAAGAAAATTTAAAAATTAAATTTATTTGTATTAGATAATTTTTTATCGTGTTCGGATAGGGCACACGCAAAATGGTCTGCGGGCGCCATGGTGCCCGCGGACATAGGGTTGGGGACCCCTGCTTTATTATTATCTTTTTTCATCTTTTATAATCACATTCAAATAAATATATTCCTTTATTTGAGTGATATTTTCAATAAGCATAGTATGCTCAATATTTCTATATCACAGATTATAATTTCTATTCAAAGTGTTAGAAGCAGTGTTTTGTTTTTAAACATCGGTCTAATGAAAATTTAATATTTTAAATTTTTTTATTATAAAGTTATATTTAATTTAGTTAATATCTATTGGAATTTATAAAATTAGGGATTAATTAGTTATCTGGTGTATGCTTTAAAATAGCCTCCACATATATATATAATTAGATTTTTTTCTTATGAAATTTTCTTTGTCC
Organism: Epiperipatus broadwayi; assembly: GCA_028023455.1. Classification (NCBI taxonomy): domain Eukaryota; kingdom Metazoa; phylum Onychophora; class Udeonychophora; order Euonychophora; family Peripatidae; genus Epiperipatus; species Epiperipatus broadwayi. The sequence continues at coordinate 1,737,654 of JAQFVV010012434.1, forward strand.
TTAGTCAATGAAAAGATCATTCATTCTTAAATTAATTAATATTTAAAATAGTTGAAAATATTTAACCTGTAATTGAAATTCAGAAGTTTACATTAGATTACTAGCTTATATAGTACAAATCTCAGGCACTTCCATATCTGAAACATTTCCATCATAAATAAATAAAAAAAAGATCTCTATTACATCTGATAAGAAAGGCAAAGTGTTATCCTGAAAGATTGTGGGTTTTTTTTAAGTTCTCATATTTAAGTATACATCTGCCCATAATAATCTATCTGAAAAGCATTTTTTGGATAAATAAATTAAGAAATAAAAACACTAGCAAATGAAACAATTTTCAAAAGATCATTAAGTTCCTATGATGGCCAAAAAAATAACACAATTATAACCAATTTTTTTTAACATATAGAGATTTGCAATATTAAAACATTAACATTAAACAAAAAACATGTTCAATACCATTATTTAAATAAAATAAAATAAAAAAAGAATATAAAGTCCATAGATAGAGCTCTGACTGGAGTGTCATCCTCCTCTCAGCTCGCATAGAATGGCTCTGAAAAGTTGGTGTTGTAATAGTGAAAGGTGCTTTTTTTATTTGGCCCTTTAAAGGCCTTATTTTGCTGCTAATGTACTCTTCCATTCACTAAATCTCAGTTTTAGTGCATTTTTAATATAACTTCCCTATGTCTACCTTGTGCTTATTAGCATTAAACTACCTCATTTCTTCCCCTGTTTGGTGTGTGGTTCAACTGTTTCATGGACTATAAAGGATTTTATTCCCTCTTAGACTCTTAAATATTTATCTTACTCCAAGTTCCCTGTCACTCAGAACTTGTTTATAAATTTTTTTGTCTGTTGTTCCAGTTATTTAAGCCATTTTTAACAATCTTATTTTTCAGACACCCCTCCTCTGGGGTAACTAACCGTCTAAATTCCACTCAATTTTCTCATTACTCAACTAAAATTATTAATAACAAGTTTTCTAATGTATTTTTTTTTTTTTTGCTTTTACATCAATATATTTAATTTTTCCATTTCAAAATTGTTTTCTACATATTGTTTTTCATTCTTTCAAATGGTTTAAAGATGACCACTGACCCTAGCGGGAATAATGTGCAGAGACCTAAACTACATAAACTAAAACCTTCAAAATTACCCAAATTTTATCCAAATTGAATTTCAAACAAGACTTAACTAAAAACATCATCACCAAAGAACTTATTTCAAAGTCTCCATCTCCTTACCCTCTGGATCTTCCTCCCTCTCAGGCTGTGATTTGCTCTATCAAAGGTAAAATGAAAGTCAAAAAAACAACATGACCAATCACAATGCCATTCCAAGAACAATGGGAAAAACTAAAATCATTCATCTATAAAAGACAAAAATCAGCCTGTTGCATCTAAGCATAACTCAGAAATCTCCTCATCCATACCAGATTTAACATATAGCTATTTCCTCTAAAGTTAATGTCATATATGGATCCTCCTATCAATTCACTAGGGCAACCAAGCTTATCAACATTGCTCCTTACCAAAGACTCTTCTTTGCCTGAACTACACACTCTTTCCATATCCCCTTCCTATTTCATATGTATTCCCTTCCCCTTCAATTTCATTTTGCCATGTATTTATCTCTTTGTAAACCTTTTTTAACTGTTGTGTATTTTGTCTTTTTGATGAATAAAAGCTTTCATCACTGAGAAGAAAAAGAATAGATATATATGTATCAATTCCAGAAAAATAAAAATTCTTTACACATTTAATGTAAAAAAACAATATACTAACTATATGCAATAATAAATTTCATATTAATAATTCTAATTAATATTTAAAACTATGAGAAATAATCAACTGTAATTCCTAATATATGAAAAAACAAACAAAAGATAAAATAAATAAAAAAATAATTTCAATAGATTAAAAATGTTAAGTTGAATCTTAAAATAAAGCATTACAATATTTTAACTGATAAAATATTTATTCACGAAATTCTATATAAAGTTTAGCATGGTAGTTCCCAAAGCTAAACGTACCTAAATCAATTCTCAGCTGAATAAAAAATAAAATAGAAAATCAGTTTAATTAATTTTATCCTTATGATCAACCTGCTGACACATGTTGATTTATTTATTATTAATATTGCATAATTATAAATTTGTTGGAGAGTTAATAAGAAACTTCATTTCAGAATAAGTTAATATGAGAAAAAACATCAATAATGTGTTTATGTAAAAAATAAAAATTCATTATTATATAGAGATTGTTACATAAAGAATTTATATGACTTGGTCAATGTTAGAACCTCGTTAATTATCAAATGATGTCTTTGTTGTCGACTGAATTTTATAAAATTAATTCTAGAAAAAATTGCATTGAAAATTGTACTTATGGGATGAATGATTATTATATACTCATGCAATCTTCAAGAAGACATCATGATCTCCAGAAAGATAAGACAAATGATATTATTTGTCTATTAGAGATTATTTCCATGCTCTAATTTGAAGAGATTCTTTAACAAATATGTTGGACAGTGAACTTTTTCATGAATCTGGCAATATCAGATAAATGAAATTTTTTTTCAAAAAGCCAGATTATATTGTCAGTACAATTGAAAATTTTTCATAGCAATAAGAATTCAAAAAGTAATTACTATGTTGTAATGTTTTAAATCTAATTTAAATGGTGAACAAGAAAGACGGTGAATAAAAAAAATAGGAAAGCTAACAATTGTAGAAAGTGGAGACAATACTATTATTGGAGTAAGTTTACAAAGCAATAAATATAGTACTTATAAAAACAATTCTTCTACAGCTCTTGTTCAATAAACTGCAAGATAATTTAAAAGTAATTATGCATTTGTCTTAATTATTTTTGACCCCAATAGCATATAATGTGGATAGAAACTTTTCAAACATGTTTAACTTAACAAGATAATATGTGTGACTTTCTTAAACAGAAGTCTATTAATGATCTTCAGAACAGTTTATTTCATTGTAAACATATAATTAACATACCAGATTGCTTAATTCAATGACCAAATTTGTAAAAAAGCAGATAAAGTTGGAGCTGAAGAATGTTTGACTACTGATAATTCAAAGATGTATTCCTAAGAAAACATTAGATTTTTATAAAATTCATTCTTTTATAGACTTCAGCTCCACTAATGATATTCAACAATAAATTCAGTTGAATGGGTGTATACTACTATAGTTTTTAAAAATTTATTCTTTTATGGGGCTATTAGTTCTGTTTAGCTTTGAATATCTTATCAAGCAGCTAAATTATTCTCTCATTGATTCATCACTATGCAGATAATCAACAAAATATTTATTTTCCATCACAAAATTACAAATTTCTAATAGACAACAGAGATTTGTTTTAATTTTTTATTATTATTATAATAACGTGAAAGCTAAACACCTTCAAACAGATACGCTTTAAAAATGCTTACGTGACAGCCAATCAGATGGAATAATGGCATCACATGGGACTCTAAATTCTAAAACACAAGCCAGAACTATTAGAAAAAGATGGGACCCATCTTAATCTATGCCTCAATTATATTTAAATAAGCCAGACTCAAGCATTTTGAACTAAGAGTGTGAAGCTTAAATACCTTCACATTTAATCCACTAAATATTATATATATAAATTAACAACGCAAAATCAGCCGATTTACAACGAAGCAATATTTTTAAATCTAATGAAATGATATTAATAAATGTAAATATATTAAATTTAAGCGTAAACAGATAATATTATAATATTATCTGATTGGCTGTCACGTAAGCATTTTTAAAGCGTATCTGTTTGAAGGTGTTTAGCTTTCACGTTATTATAATATTATCTGTTTACACTTAAATTTAATATATTATTATCATTGTAAATAATGTTAAAACATTTGAAAATCAATAGTGGAAATGCCCATAAAAACAATATATCCTTCATTACTCATAAAAACTATATCGTGATCAATCCCAATTAACTAAGGATCTTATAAGTAATAAAAATCAGATATTAATTTACCAATTAATAACTGGATGATTAGATGATTTATAAGAGGTATGTGTGTAAGTTTTTTCATCAGAATTTTTAACTCTTTAGTTATGAGCATAGATGAAACATAGGTTATCCATTAGACCAAGAGAATTTTCTAAATGGTGTTCATGATTTTAAATAATTATATTTTTAAAAATTCTTATAAGAAACAGTGAAAATAGAATTAAAGATTATTTTTAGTTTGGAGGCCCAAATGTAGTAGTCCAGTGATAAAAGCATCCATCAAGAGAATAATCCTACTGTATTTTGCTATATCTGACATTTTTCTTTGTCTCACATGTCAACATAAAATATATGATAAAATGATTATTACTTATCAGAAAAAATTAATTTGATTTCCTTTGTTTATTACTGAAATAAATTTTAAATGTTCACATTTTGTTTCTGGAAATATTAAAAAAATGAGGATGTAATCAAAACAAAGACTTTACACATCATCGTTTCTAGAAAGATTATTTTCAGTTTATAAAATCAACGAAATTTCTTATTTGTGATTATTTTTAAAAATGTGAATGAACATTTATTTATTTCCCTTACATCCAACGAATTATGCTTTAAAAGTTTACATTTTTTGAATATTTATTGCAAAATTATGATATTTTCTTACTGTAAATATAACGTAGATTGTTTACATCAAAGCTAGAATTTTCTAATTTGCTTCGGACTATATTTATGTTAGCTGCTAATATAACATTATATTTTGAAAATAAAGTATTTCAAATCAAAATAAGTTATTAATAATTTATATTTTTTGATATCTAATAAATATAGTGCAAATTATTTTTAAAAATATCTAAAATCGTAATAAATTCGCAAATAAACATGTTTTTGCGTCATTGGAAACTTCAATGTCATAAAACGTCAAACATTTTACAGCCTTGGCAACACACAATGGCTGAACATGTCAAGGCGGAACTTATATCTTTTGTAAGAATGGGAACTTTGAATTTCATGCTTTTTATCGCAATATTTTCAGTGAAAAAAATTATTTTACTAAAATATACCATTTTACACACATTTTAACATATAATACTTACAAAAAAATTCACCATGGTGAATTGGCCAAAGGATGTTTCTCAGCTATCTTGAAATAGGATAAGGATAAAAGATTCAAAGTCATTTATCACTAAATGAAAAAAATTAAATATAAAAAAACCAATATCACTGGTCAACTGAATGTAGTATTGTGCCTTCGCCTATTGTTTTGATAATTTAGTGTTGCTTGATTTCTCTTCCAAGCAACATCCATATCAATAGTTAGTTGATAATTGCTGAAAAACAACACGTGATCAAAACATAAGCAGCTTTTATTAAGAGAATAATTAAAAAATTAATAATAAAGTCTCTTTTCAAATGTACTATTAAAAAGCAGGCTTTGTTTAGCAAACAGAAGCAACAAAATTGAATTACAATCCATGGATCTTTAGCTTTATAATCTGCACTCTACCACTACCCTAAACCATACAAGACAGTAAAGACAAATCAAATTTAATCATAAAAATTTTCTTATGAATAAATCAGTATTCAATATTGTATAAATATTAAAAGTCATAGACAATTTAGTGATACAGAAAAGGTCTACTCGTTCTAATTATAACTGGTGCTAAATAGATAAATGTTAAAACCATCACACATTATACTCCAAAGTTATCAAGTTGCATTTATAGTATTTTAAAAAGTTAACGGAATTAAGAGAATCAAAACAGTTATTAATCATTAGCAAAAAAATTGAAATATTGACAATATTAATCGTAAATTCCTTAATTTTTACTTTTAAGATCATCGATTTTGCTAAGCCTGTGAAAAATTGCGTGACGTATTTTATATTATGGAGTGCACACATACACAACACATATAAATATACTTACTACACGTATGCACACACATATTTTCAGTATTTTTTTTTTTTTTTAAAAAATCCATTAACTTGTGTTTCAAATTTCCCAATGAAAATAATTAGTTATTTCTTAATCACATTTATAAAAACGCTCGTTTTTTGAATTATTTTGTAGTTTGTTTTTATTCCAGGTAATCAAAATAATTTTAATAAAAGTCTGTGGAGTTATATCTTTGTTGTGAACTATTTTTTTTTTTTTTTTAGTAAAGCATTGTCGATGATATAAAATTATGCTATAAAGACAAAATATACTAAAAAAAAAAAAAAGACAAAATATACTAATTTAACATTTACAAATGAGGTTAATTTAAGATACAAATCCGGAATTAAATTATTATGGCTGATTTACAACACAGAAGCAAATAATATGACAAAGGTCTAAAACTTGAGATGCAAATTCATGAATTAAATGCTCAGACTTCAAGAGCTAATACTTTTATTAACAGAAGGATAAAGTCAGCTATATATGGCAGAGGTAATTTATTAGATCATACAAACACAAGACTTGCCTCTACTTTTACACAAAGATGAGCAATATAAGGTATGTAACCTTATTAAACTGAAATGTCTGTGTGATTTTTCAACAGTACTCACACCTGCGCTGCCTGTGTTTATTAAAACAAGCCACGCATTTTCTTTTTTCAAAGACGGCAACGGTGCTAAAAATGCAGGTGACAAAAACTAACCTTTTTCATTAAGTGATCAATGTAATTAAATGGATAACCATATTCCTAAATGCATTCATTTTTCAATTTTTTTTAATTAAAAAACAAAACAAAACATTTTTTCTCCGCTAGCATGCCATATATATACGTGTATGTATGTATACAAGTATAGCCGTATAAATAAATATACATAAAGTCGGAAAGCTTTTTTTTTTTCAATGTCTGATTTCAGTACAGATATTTTATATATATACACAAATCTACATATAAGATGACAACAGCCAGGGGTCTGTCAAGTACATTTGTTGCCCAAATGCCAACTCTGAATTGCAGTACCCAGATTTTTTAAAAAAAATAAATTGTCCTGTGTGGTGACACAGCAGTATAGAGCATCAGAATTGGATTGGTAGATCCTAGGATCGATTCTGGCACTTATTATGAACTCCCAAGTAATAAAGTCATTAGCTTTTATATATTTATAAAATAAACAAGCAAAAAAAAGATTTATTTAAATTTCCAAATTTAATTCACTCAGGTAATCCAAAGTGCAGATATTAATTTTTTATTTAAAAATATAATTAAATAAAGATGGTGGTATACTCCTTTATCAGACTAATTTAATGCTTGAATCAAAAATACATATATATCTGTATTAGCATTCCTCAAATAATAATGATATATTTGACAGAATAACTTTTGTAATAAAACATACATACATTAGAAAGACCTAAGATTTTCTATTCAAAACATATTGCTCATTTAGAATTAATCGTTCCCAAATAGAATCATTACCATCTGTACTCAAATCTTACAAAATGCAAACATAAATAAGAGATCATATGCAAGACTAATTAGTTTGTATTCTTCTGTGCCATCACCTAAGAAATAAATAACCTTAACTCGCCTTTGATAAGAATGACATTCCTCTTATTATTCACTTGTAATTGAGATAGCAAATAACTTCTTACTATAAAAAAATATCACTACAGTATATATAAAATTATTTGTCATAAGTATAAGTGAATATTATAACAGTTCAAGTACATTTAGATTATTATTTTAAACTGATTATGAAATCTAACATCAGAAATTAAATAAGCAACTTCAGAGAAAAACAAAAATTTGTATCACCCCTTTTAATTCTTACTAATACTTAATTTGACATAACTTCTATATAACTTTCAATTCCTGTAATTAACCCTTTAAAAAGGTCAACCTAAAAGATTAGAATAACATAGCTAACAAAGGATTATTGTTTTACATATAATAACAAATTTCTATTAACCATTTTTAATTTGCTGACTGATCAAATTTTTTGACAAAAAAAAACAAACATATATAAACAAACAGTAGACAAATCCATAAAAACGTATTAATTTCACTTTTTTAAATTAATTAAATTATATATCCAAAACAGATTTAATAGTAAATATTTTAAATTAATTATCTAAATATTTAACCATGATTATGATATAAAAATTAATCTATCTTAATAGTGTAAAGAGCTCTTTATTATTAAAATTTATGATATAGCTCTGAAATTGAAATAACAAGCAATGGAAAATTATCACTGATGATAAATGTTATACAGTATATGGTTCTTGATAATCATACTCTATTGTATAATTACTCAACTTGCTTTCAAATAGAAAAGTTAACTTACATACTATATATAAATGTTATGATCACTAGCACATATATATATATATACATTTTATTAATCTAATAGTGCAAGTTTCACATCAATAATCATATATGGCAACTTAGTATATATTTGAAGTTGATATTAAATATTGTAAAACTTTAGTTTTATTTTATTTTATGGAGAGTTCATAAAGAATAATTAAGATGGATTCAACTGCAAACATTTGATAAAGTTATGTATATACATTTGCACTACATTGCATATTCAAGGGTTGCTTATAGTATGAAAATATCATGCAATAATAGGTATATAATAAAAGACATGGGATGAAAGAGTTTAGATGCAATAGCATAATGTGGAGATATTTATCTGATAGAAAATTGATGTAAGATTTTCATGCTATTTTAATGAAAAAGATCTATCCAAATTTAAGAGATTAAATTGTTGGCAGTCAGTTAATTCAACAAAACTGCAGAGCTGTTTAATGATGCAAAATCAATTGTCTTAAGAGTGATGACTTCATTCATTATAAATGGAGGAATATAACCTTTTAGAACAAATGTGGTCACAAATTAATATTTGTGAATATAAACTGACAGACATACAAAGTTGTAATCAAAATCCACCAATCCAGAGGCGAATTATTGCAGAGTTCAACATACCATGTTATAAACTCTTAAATTAAGATACAGATTTCTATGATAATTGAATATGAAATGACAATATCAACAAATAATTGAAAATATGTTATATAATTTGATGGAACACTATTTATAGTTTTTCTAATCACTACTTTAGTAATCACTAAAAAAAGCCATATCTTCTCCTAAATGAGAATTTTTTTTTCCCATTATCTGTTCTTATCAGCTTAAATGAGAAATATTGAGGTAAAACTTTCAAGATTTTGGCAACTATATCATAGATTCTCTTGAGTTGTAGCACAAATATATATATCAGATTCAATCAAAACATCTTGGATGACCAAATTCATTATCCCTATAGAGTAAACAATGTTTCCAAGATAATGATGATATTTTCCAAGGTTTACAATTTTTGTTTTAAAGAAATGCAGCAATTTAGTCAACTGACTTAAATATTAATGATCATTATAGATCATGATTGAATATAACAAAATAATATCAGTTGCTGACATTGTTTAGACAAAATTGATAATTTTTTTTCCATAATAAATGGTTTAATATTACTTTATAAATTATTCACATTTTACATAATTTCATTTTATGCAAATATATTAAAAGTTTTTGATATAAATAATGATTATATATCTTTTTAATAAAGATATCACAGGTGATTGCTATTTTGTCCAGCAACAATATATTATATTCTGCAATGTATTATATTCTTTTAGCAAAACTATAGAATAATCATTATGTCTTGCTATTATAATTTTATATAAAAATTATGATCATGTCTTACAAAATTTCTTTGTAAACATGGATCAAGAATAAGCAATACAGATGTATACTATTATAGGCTAACTTAACAACATATACATATTTTTATAGATAGTAAAATAAATATATATGATGTGAGAAAAGAAAATAAGTATTAGACTAGAGAAAGTTTTGATTAATTAACAAAATAAAATCAAATTAAAAAACACATTAGAAAGTTTGCTTGCTCTTGATTACAAATGAAAACATTACAAAAGTTTATGGAAGAATTCTGGAGACAGCTTCATCCTGCATTTTGTTTATTAGTTATGCTAATTTTGTTGACATGGAAAATACTTGCTTTCTTTTATTCTTTAAATAGTAAAGCTCAAGTAATAATACATTTATTTTCAATAACAAGAATTAATTTCTTTGGCATTTCACCAATAATAATATATAGAGAATTTATTTTAGCAAAAAAAAAAAATTAACCTTCAACTTGCTAAAAGTTAGAATCTCAAAATACAATTTTATCTTTCTTATCCACTTAATTTAATAAGTATATATGCAATCCTGAAGTATTAGAAAAAAAAATCAAAAGAATTTCTAATAAACAGAAAAACTAATTTTAAAAACATATATTTATAATTATTTGGATCATCTCTCTAATCCCTTTCTTACATCTATCCTCTATCAATTCATTTGATTAAAAAGTGGGAATCTCAAATATATTATCTCAATTCTTATACAGTATTTGAATTCATATTTACTTTTGAAAATTAAACTACACTTCTTACAAAAACTTCAATTTGAAAACGATTTACCATTCTCTTAGAAGTAGTTGTTTTGGTTTCCATGCTTATAATGTGACAAGTGCACTGAAACTAGATGTAGCGAATGTATACTGTATATATTAAATTAAATACTTTCATGGATTGTTATTATAATAAATAATAGAAATAAGAAGATTGTATCCATGTAAACAGAGATATTCATATACACACATGAGCAAATATATATATTATTTCTTGTTTCAATTTAGATGCAACAAAATCATTTTTATCCTGGGAATTCTACCCAAAAGAATTGTATAATTTACATTGTATGGTAAAAATCAGAAATTTGAAGACAATAACATTTTTATTTTCACTTTCTCAAACTTTTATTAGGGGTGCATAATTACTTAACATTTCTATTAAGCTTATTCTAAAACTTACTTTACAATAAATATATATTAGACCAGGGAATAAAGCCTCATTCAACATGGTTTCACTTAACCATAACAGAAAATTTTAAAATAATATGATAAAAGATTTTGCTGCTTCTTGAACAGAAAAGCTCATAAAATAAAATCATTTCACAATGCACAAATTTTTTAAAAAAAAAAAGACGAAAAAGACTGACTTAAAAATATCATGGCCATTTTCAATATTTTTATATCAGGTATTTATATACAATCACCACAGCATATTCTATGGTTGCAATATGATATTAATGCCTTCTAAATTTTAAAATAAAAAATGCTATAATTGCAACTAAAATGTGAAATTAGATGTTATCAAAAATAGATGAACTAGATATATGTGACAGCCATTTGAAAATACAATACTGACCTGAGGTAATCATTAGGGCTTGATGATAAAAATTAATCAGGATCAATTGAAGCAAAGGTTGCATTAAAAATTTAATAAAATTTTAATTTAATGAAAATTTATCTGAGTGACTTAAAATTCTGATTGCTGACATGATTACATTCTAAAAATTTTTTAATATTAATCACAAGATGAAAAAAACAACTTTAGTTTCAAAGTGAATTGAGCATAAATAGAGTGATATACATGTAAAAGCCAAAATCTCAAATTTTCATAGAAAATATAATTTAAATATATATATATTACTAAAAAATACAGTAATAATTATTGTAATACTGTTTTAACTCTCTAATTGTGTGTTGTCATCATCCCCTTTCTGTTTAAGGGATAGAAGAATAGCAGCAAACTTATATATATATTCAGAAATAATAATAACAACAAGGGGGGGGGGGTATTTTTTAACCCTAATATTTAATACCTATTTTCTGTAAGTTCTTCAGAAAAAGTTATCTCGCCACATATGATTTAAATAATAGATTAGTGCTGGCGTTCAAATAAAAATATCACATATTTCCTTCAGAAAAAATTAAAAATAACAAATATAATTAATCATTAAAAAATATATATATATTTAATATAAATGTGGAAGTTTGTTTGTTCATTACTTTATAGATCAATATAATTTTTTTTTCCTCATGTGTCATAGCATCGGCCGAGAAGCGAACCCGCTAACACAGGACAACTGCTTGTAAGGCAGTTGTGCTGATCTCTTGACCACTAACGATTGACAGATCAATAAATATTGCACCAATATTGATGAATCTTGCACAATTTTGTTTTCTTTCTTTTTTTGTGGAGAATTTTGCAGGCTATAAATTTTCACTTTATGGTACTTAATTGTTTTAACAGCTTTGATAATTTGCAATGATGTTATAAAAACACACAAAAAAGAGCAACACTATTACATATTGTGGCCTACAGTCATTTATTTAATTTCTCTCTTGCAAATGAAGTATGGAAAAAAATACCACCATGTTAAAATTTCATATAATAAAAAGTTTTATTTTTTTTATGATAACTCAGATTATTATTTCAATACAAAAATGGGACAAAATCGTAATCCTTTGCAAGTAAATATTATGTAAATATGTATGTTATAGGAATAACATTGTCATTTATAATCAGACTACTGAATTTGATCAATTTTTAGATTTCACTTTAAATAGATAGCTCACAGGATAAACTAAGTTTTAAAATTCATTTATCTATTTCCAGAGAAATAGAAATGTAGTGTAGTTGATAATTAAAATATAATTAAATAATATTTATATAAAATAATAAATAATACATGAATTATCAACAACAAGTAAAATAATTCATATATATTGCTTATAATAACTCCCTTCATATACACTTTAATGCAAATTTTTTTTTTAATGATTTCTTCATTTTCCTGATAGTTTTACTGTCCTGCAGTCTTCATCAGAGTGATGATCTTAATCTTCTCTACCTTTTAAAATCAGTAAAAAAAAATTTTCATGAAAGTTTATATGAGGGGAGTTATTATAAGCAATATACATATGAATATATGAAAAAATGCAAAGAAAGTAAAAGGAGAAAAATAAGAATATACTTTTAAATAAGCATTTATTTTTATAGCGTCTGTAGATAATTGTAATTACATTCATATCGGCCTTTCAAGCCAATTGTGCAAACGCTTTGCGAGTGTTAAATAATAAATGAATACCCTCTGACCAATACAAGATATAGAATTTATGCAGGAATAAAAAGAATCCCTCTTATTCCTACGACTCAAATATTTATATATGAGCAAATCTGAAGTACTGGCACAGAAGGCATGACGATAGAACGGTCACTTTAAATTACTATATACAATGTCTGAATGAATGACGCTGATGAAATTTTCTAGAATTTACTAAACGTCATTCCAACTGAAACTTAATCATATATATAAAATAAGCATTATTCATTTATTATTTAACACTCGCAAAGCGTTTGCACAATTGGCTTGAAAGGCCGATATGAATGTAATTACAATTATCTACAGACGCTATAAAAATAAATGCTTATTTATATATATGATTAAGTTTCAGTTGGAATGACGTTTAGTAAATTCTAGAAAATTTCATCAGCGTCATTCATTCAGACATTGTATATAGTAATTTAAAGTGACTGTTCTATCGTCACGCCTTCTGTGCCAGTACTTCAGATTTGCTCATATATAAATATTTGAGTAGTAGGAATAAGAGGGATTCTTTTTATTCCTGCATAAATTCTATATCTTGTATTGGTCAGAGGGTATTCATTTATTATTTAACACTCGCAAAGCGTTTGCACAATTGGCTTGAAAGGCCGATATGAATGTAATATACTTTTAAGTAAATTAATTATTGTAACAAAACCAAGGCAGTACTTGTGACTTTGCTCACATTAGTCAAATAAAAGATTGTAATATAGTTAATAATTAAAGTATATTTTAAGAATATTGACATGAAATAATAATACATGAATTATCAACAGCAGTTTAAAATGACGTACAACATGGTTTATAACAATGCATTACAACCATCATTTTTACCTCCTGTTAATAACTCATGTTTCTATGAGTTCTATCTATGCCAAATCTGACCTTCTAGATAATGAGATAAAAGTATTATTTTAATATTCAGTACTATTGTCTTTCATTTATGAAAACTTTTACTTCAACATATGTACAAATAAAATTTAATTAATTCAGCTATGTCATAAAGAATGTTAAAATTGAAACTATTCAATTTAAAAACTTTTATTTGATGTACAACATTGTTATAAAAATGTAACTATAGTGATTTTTAACTGCTGCTAATAACTCATATAATATTATTTCTTGTAAATATTATTTAAATATATTTTAATTATCAACTACATTTTATTCTTTTAAGATTTGCAATAAATAAACCAGAATAAATAGACGAGCTTTAAAACAAAAAAATCAGGAATATTATGCCTTTATCATTAATCCTTGATTCTATTATATCTAACTATTTTATATTTATAAATTTGAAAGCTGGGTTGTTACTAAAGATGTTGCACTAATCTTGATAAAATTAGTACGATTTTCTTTCTTTTGGATTTTTGCTTTATGATACTTAATTGTTTTAAAAAATTTAGTAATTTTCTATAAAAATGCAAACGAAGTTACAGGGAAAGCTAGTATATATATACATATACCTTCTAGCTTCTTTTTTCTATCATATTAGGCAATAATGGTATCAATTACATCTACTTTAATCTATTATTTCTCATTTAAATTGATTTTTGCGATTGCACAAACACCCCCCCCCTCCAATTGCAAGTTCTATCTATTGAAAAAAAAAACTATAATTAAAGTATAAAGGCTTTAGATGAATATGTTCAGAAGCTTTATCTAATTCTAATGACAATAAATGCATACCCAAAGCATCTCAGAAAATAGAGTATTGAATATATTTAGTGATGTAATTTGCAATACCATAATGTGATGTGATGCACTGTAGCTACTCCTTAAACGAAATCAAGAATCTCTCCGCAAATATACCAAGAAAAACTTGTTAGCTACTTAATTTTCCATTCCCCAATCTAATTTTTCCCATATTCTACTCCATCCCATTTCCACAATATAATCTTTGTCAACTCTACAGCCTTTATATCTAAATCCCCTTATCTTTTTCCAAACCCAACATAAAAACCAATAATCTACTTTCTGTATAATCACTTTTTTCATATTTATTTTCCCATAATTAATATTTTGAAATGCTCAATTCAGTTTTGGAATAGATAGTTATTTTACAATCAAATTATTATTATTATTATTATTATTTTCAGCTCAGTTAGAACACTTTAAAACATGGAGACCAACACCACCTTCTCTATTTTTCCTTTACGCCCTAAACATGAGCATCAGTCTCTTAATGATAATTTTGATATATTAAAAAGAGATTATAAATAAATTTCAAAAAACTGTATTAATAATTAAAATTTATAATAATACATTTTTAAAAAAAAAGATAATAAATTTGATCAAGAATTTGAAAGATTTTTTTGAATTTTGTGTCATGATAAAATCTCCTTTAAGTTACCCCCCCCCCTTCCCTGCCTCTCTCTCTCTCTCTCTCTCTCTCTCTTTTTTAAAAAAAAAGCTTATTTATAAATGCAAAACATGTTAATTAATGCAAATGAAGAAACAGAATAATTAGCTCAATGAAAGTTTGAATAACAATAAAAACTGTCTGGAAAATAAAATGAAAGACAATTTCATTGTCTTTTTTTTTTTTCTTAATGGACTATAATAAAAATAAAACACTTAAGATAAATAAAATTTTAACTAGTAAAATATAGATGACAGGTAACATTTATTGCTCTTAATTAACAATGATAGCATAAAAGTTAAATTCTTATTTGCAATATAAAAAGTCACTCTAATAATAATAAAAAATAAAAAACTGATTAAAACTAATATATATATATGCATTCCTATACAGAAAATAACAATATATCATTAATTAAAATGTACAAAACATTGCTGCAATTTAATTTGCAAAACATTTGCATTTCCTGTACAGATTCAATGACTATTATTGAAATGTGTGCCTCCCCCCCCCCCGTTTTTTTTTTTTAAGTATATGAGTGTTTATAGTAGATTTCAAATATATCTAAAAAATATATTGCATATAATGAAGTATTGTTTACCATTGATTTAGGATCTTTGATATCTGTTTTTTTTTTTTTGGGATTGGCAACTTTTCAAGATTTGATAAAAGTCTGTCCACAATAAATAACAAAAATTACAGAACCTGATAAAATATTATTCAGCAGTATTGAGTGCCAGAACTTCAGATCACCAGAATTAAATCTGGGACCTCCCAATTCCATGTCGGATGCACTAAACCTACAAGGCAATCAAATATTAAATAATAATTTAGTATGAAAGATTGCTTGAAAAAAAAAAAGTGATTAATATACATATTGCTTACATTTACTTACAAAGAAGATTGCTTCAACATCAATGTAAAGCTTTTTTTTTTTTTTTTGTAATAAATAAAGTTTATTAATTTCTATTCAGTGATAAATGTCTCATAATTCTTATCTAACAAATCAATTGCCAATAGTGAATTTCTCATTTATTTTAAACTATTGATACTTGCAATTGCATTATACTCTATTATTTATATAATTAAAATAAAATTAAAACACAGATTTTATTTCTGATATCTTAAATTGTAGCAATTATGATGAAGAATACATTAATAAAAATAAATTAATACATTGTACAGGCATAAACCTGCATTTATATATGTAATATATGCGGGATTCAAACTCAGACTTTCACACGACCCACTACTCTCAGTGCCATTTCATATTGCTGACCCACCTTTTCAACATGTGTGTGATTAGGTGGGTCAGAAATATGAGATGGCTCTGAGAGTAGTGGATCGTGTGAAAGTCTGAGTTCGAATCCTGCATATATTAAGAAAAATAGTACACTTTTATCATAATTTTGCTCTAGGTTCTTGCTATCTTGCAATGGCTGACATAAAAGTGACAGATATTAGAAATTTCTAAATGTGAGGATTCCAGATTAACAATAATTTACTTGTATAAAGGATAATAAAAAAGCTGAATAAAATAGTCACACATTTGTATGTGTACAAAATAAAAATACACACGTATTCTTTTTCTTCCTACTATGAGTTTGGTACTATACACACAGAACAGATAACTAACACAATTCGTATGAAAAGTTATCCTGCAGTCACAAATTTGATTCTATAATTAGAAAAAAAAAAATACTCCAGAAGGAAATATACTGTTTCTTTAATTAATAAAAAATAAGAGTTTGATGGTTCTGATTTCCATTCTAGTCTAGTATCTTTAACTAGAATACTAAAACTGTCTTTGTTGCCTCATGTAAAAATATGGCTTTAGAAAATTATTTTATATAAATATGCAATATATACAATCAGCAAAGGTCTCTCTCTTCCAAAGGCTAGTGAATTTATTTATTTTTAATTGTGACAATAAGATCAGAATACCAATAAAGATAATTTTTAATATGAAAAAGTGAACTTTTTTTCCCCACAATAGTATTAAAAATAATTACAATAAATAAACAGTAATGCTTAAAACTAAATCTAATAATGCAACTATGATTTTTTTTCAACACCCTTTATTTGCTAATTATCCACCAAAACATTTATTTAATTCATAAACATTCTTTTCATGATATATTACTTTCTGAATGTGAATCATTAAGTTTATACACTTATCAAGGTAATAACGTATTTACCTTGCTATGACGTCATGGTGGTCAACATTGTTTCTATGCGCTGAATTTTGTTTACAGTGTGTCTCATGTTTTGATTGAAAATTAGAAAAGTCAGCGCGTAGTGCTGGAATGGGCGGGGGGCTTCTGATGTTTTTGCCTGTCCGAAGGACAGGCCAATACATGCTCAATGTTGACAATCATGACATCATAGCAAGGTAAATACGTCATATAGCAGATAATAATTATGAAATTTTCTTATTCCACAGAAGCAAAGACAGTGAATATGTGAATGAATTCTGTCATATAGCAGATAATAATTACTAAACTTTCTTATTCCACAGTAGCAAAGACAGTGCATCGAAGAATAATCCTACACAAAACAATAATAAAATGTGCAGAAGAATTTCTGCATAGAATAAAATAATTACACAAATTAACTGTCAGGCTTAAAAATTAAAATCAATTGCACAAGCTTATTTATCAAAATGTTATTAAAAGTTCCATATATATATAATTATAGCTTTCAATTATATTATAAATTACTATTATTCAACTACTTTCTGGCAGATGTTTGGTAAATTGTGATTAATTTTAACTTCTGTCACATAACTGTCAAAATATGAACAACATAAATATATAAATATTAACACTTAAACTAATATAAGTTTTATATTAATTACTCAGAAGATAGATTGCCAAGTTTTCAGAAACTGTTGCATTAGATGAGTGGTAATAAGTCATTTATATTCAGATCACAGACATATACTACATAAATATTTGTTATTCGTAAGTTTAGCATCTGATTCTTTAGTCAATATTTAAAGATTCTCTTTTGCCGATACAGGAAAAAAAAAGAGGAAAACAACAAAAGCAATAGCTTTGGAAATGTTAGTTTTACATATATCAGAGTTGCCTGGTAAAAGAAAAAGTTGCACTGATCATTTAAAAACTGAATAATATAATTAAATGTATTCATATAATTACAAACTCTAATTCTCGAAAAATAAAAATAAATAAATATTGAAAATAAAAAAAGTATTAAAATGCATCACAACTATATCAAGCAATGCAAACCTTTTACTACAACCTCATTAAAAAACTTATAATTATAAATAACAATGAGGATTTTATCTTTTCAGCCACTAGACATCCATCACAGAATTAAAGGATGGATAAAATTAATCCATGAATATGCATATTCCTAAACATAATATGCAAGATTGAACATCTGTTAAGTCCATTTGTCTTTGGAGATAAAAAAAAGTATTACGATAGCTAACTCTAATACATATAAAATCCATCAATAGGATCATGTAAAATTTATGAAATTAAGCTACAATACACATATAATCAATGTTACTTTATCATCTCAAAAAATAATTTTCTGTTACAAAAAATAAATTACTTGATTTAAATCATAATAATCAAATTAATTTTAAAAAAGCCAATTCCTTCTCTATATTTAATGTTTTAGAAAATATCCAATTTATCTAATGGAGAGTTTATTTTCTCTTTAAATTTGAATTTGATCAATATTTTAAGTAATTAAATAAAGTTAATTAATTAACACAGCAAAATAAACAAACACTTCCCTCATTATATTTCTTATAAAGTAACATAATAAAGATCAAAAGATATAAGCTAAGAAGAGATTATTATAAAAAAGTCAATGGTAGAAAAAATTATCATGTAATAAGAATCCATCTATGGTTGTTATAGAAAACTCCATGCTTCACAAGATTCAAATACGATTTTCTAAAATAAAATTGCAAGCATTGTAAGTCATTCTCAGTAAGAGAGAAATATTATTTCCAAAAACCTATATAACATTACCTCTAACATTTAGAAAATTAACTTAAAAATAAAAAAGGACACCAGATAGGATAAATTCAAAATAGGAATAACAACTTATTAATTTAATCTATGCCAATAACAATCATAAATACTAGAGCTTTTGCTTCTCCTACTTGAGACATATCATCTTCAATTGCTTGATTGGTTAATACTTTCAAGTCCCTAAACTTTAAAAGACTTAATCATCTATATATTTCTAAATTCCAACCAAAGTTTGTAACTACTATTAGATTTGGACTTTTCTATACAGAATCATCAATGAATAATAAAAATAGTCTGTCAATCCTATTCAAAAATGCTTTAGGAAGTCTTATCCCCTTTCGATTCTGATTATTTTGGATATTGCTATTCTAAATATTCAAAAGATCAATAACATTAGAAAGATGGAAAAAATATTAATCATAAACAATATTATAGAAAGAGTAGGTCCTTTAATTTTCAGTGAATTAAATGAAGTTCATTTTATTATATAAATATCAATATAAAACTTATACTTAATAATAATCAAAACATTTATTTGCAATATTAGAATAAACATTATGCATTGCTTCCTTTTTTAAATTCTGAATTTATTAACATATTGATCTAATTAATCTTATGAAAAAATCCAAACTATAGAAATTTTCATTTCATTAAGAATTTTATTTTATTTTTTAAAAAACAAAAAACAAACTTGTAGTTATATATTGAACTATTTCCATCTAATTGAAATGTAATATGTTTTTAGAAAAATTCAAATTTTATTTATGTTCTTTAGTTAAATATAGTCAACTGTTAATAATAATTCACATATCAGTATAAAATGCAAAGCAGAGAATAAAAGTTATCTGCCCATATAATAATAACAAATAACCCCATAAATAATTCTATTGTGTTAATTTATAATGTTTGGAAATTTCTCTTTACCCTTTGCCGTTAAAATAATCCAAGACAACCCTTACAGATAAGTTTTTAAAATTTCTATTGACTGTTTTGACAAAATAATTTAGTTGGTTAGAGAGTTATCTTTACCAGTCTAAAGATCATCGATTCAATTCCTGGTCAGGTCAGCAATGCCCTAAGAAGGTAAGAAAATATTCTCAAAAATCATCATTTATACAAACCTGAGTGTTGTTATTAGCTGATGAATATATTTGGAAAAATATTGATAAAGTTTAAATTTTTCTAAAACATTTGGCAATTTAGCTAGATATTGAAAATGACCAACATAACACCATAAATAAAATGCTAACAAACCTTCAGACAACAGAGATGAACAATTACTAAATCTAATAAGCATTTTAATCCTGAAAAGACTCATTAAAGTTTATTAATGTAGTTCTAAAATAGGGATTCTAAAACAAATATATTAAGAGATAACAAGCAATGGCAAACTAGTATTTATGATAATCATGACTTATACACTAATCTAAGGAAATCAAAACACAAAAAGAAATAAAGCCACAGTTAAAATGTTATTACATTTTTTCCTGTATTTGATTTTATATAGAAATATTTAGGGGGTCAGTGACAACATATTATAATTAATTTATTAAATAAAATTTAAAAATAGAACATTAAAATTAAACTAAATGTTAAATAATATTAAAAACTGGAGAAATAAAATAATTGTATATTTATTTTAAGCTATATAAACATAGAGGTGCAATGTTGAAATTTTTTGTCATTCATCATTGATTACAACAAACACGCACACACATTCAAAATAAATCTAAGTACGTGTATATGTTTTCCATTAGAAAGAAAATTCTTTGACTCTTAAAATCTTGGCAAAAGTATATATAAGATTATGGCAACTGAAACAAATTAAGTGTTTACATTTGCTTAATGTTTATCTTTGCTATACACTCCTTAACACCTACTTATTATAACGTAAACATTTTTTAATTTCATTACAAAGAAATTAATTCTATATATTAATAAGACATATATATATAGCTAAGATTGTTTGTATAATCAAGTTATATATATATATATGTACGAAACAATCTAAACTTTCCTGCAAACAGGAATGTTATCTTGAGCTGTAAAAGTTTCTAGGTTATTTATGACTTGAATTACATTATTTGCATACTTTTCTTAACAACAAACAAATCTGTTCACAAAGGTAATATTACACAAGATATCAAACTTGATACTTTGCTATTATAATGGTGATTAACAAACAAAAAGAAAAAAATAAGAGGAAAGAAGAAAAAGGATTTTTTTTTACTTAAAAAAGAAGAAAGAATCATTATATATATAAATATTAAAACGTTATATGATACATCACAATTTTGAGTTATAATATATCACAAATGAAAACTAAGTATGTACAGTGAAAAGGTAAAACATAACTTTCTAAGAATGTCTAATAAAAATTGTTTAAAAGTTTGATAATAAAATTGAAGAATTGTACTTTTAAAATATATATATATAATAAATTACAAATGTTAGTAATTAAGATTTTGTGTGACTATATTCAAAAAATTCAATCTGCAAACTCAAGGCACTTTCAAAAGATCATCTATTTTTGCTGTCTTCATAGAATGTTTAATTTTGAAATTATACATGACTAAATAAAAGTTGAATGACAGTTATCATCTTAATTCGTTAATAATTATAACTAATATTTATAATTTAATTAATCATCAATATTTTTTTCTCTCACTGTTTCTCCAAATTCTTTTACCGTACTGTTTTCAACAAGTGCCCCATCATAATCATCTTATGCTATTTATCATATTCCTGCACTAAGTGCAACCGGAGAATTATGAACACATTAGACATTTCCTTTTAATTATATACACAATAATTCTGACTCCAATCTTTTTTGTATTTGCCTTTAACTTTTTACTCTTTGTCTTTTTTTCGTTTCTTTTTTAATTTATTCAGAAGTTAGAATGGTTATACTCATTTATAAGTTATTTGTAATTATGATAATAACGATTTAAAAATGTCAAGCGTTGTTAGCCGAGAGGTCATCGCATCTGCCTTGCAAGCAAGTAGTTGGTTGCAGACGGTTGTGGGTTCGCGTCCCGGCCGATGGTATGACATGTGGGTGGGTGGGGGGGGAATAAATTAAAATGTACTTATTAAGAAGTTACTCTTTTAGAAAGATAAAAATCTTTCGAAAAAGTCTAACCTAAAATATATTAATATTTTAATCATTCAGATCTTCTAGACCTATCTCAATATACTGATAAAACTTAATGCTCTCTTTTATGAAAAAAAAACCAACTATTAGATTTAAATAATATTAATAAATTAAAAATTATATATTCACACACACACACACACACATAAAATAATCATATGATGAAGCCCCAAATGACAGGTTGAGCATAAAAGTTTTATTCAATGAACCAAACAGATTTAAATATATATACTTTTCTCATCTTGTCAGGAATCTTTAGCACTTAAGACTACCATTCACAATTGCACTAAAGGGAAAGAGGTTAAAATAGTAGCTTTTTTTGTAGTCGTATTTCTTGAAATATTTAAGAGAGTTGTGTTTTCACCCATAAAAAATAGTTTAGCAAAAGCATAAATGAATCGTGGGCATAATAATCTGTATAACTGCCTATCAAGCCTATAATTTAGGGTACAAATTCTATCTGGATCAAAATAAAAAAAAATTCAAGTTTGATTCTGGTAACTGATTTATTGCCAATCCTTGTAGCCATCCTGTTATTGATCAGTAAATCGATATCCAGTAGTTTGCTAATCTGGTAAAAAATGCCTTCTTCAATAATCAGTTTTGAGGAGCTGTAAAAAAGTTTTTTACCTTTCTATGGGTCTCTATTATAACTTTTTTTAATGATGTCATTATTGACCATGTCTGATTTAATGCAGACATGAAGTGACAGATTTACATGCTAAAATTCCCGATTTCATTTGTAAATAATATATATAACAGACTGCTATAAAAATGCAAATTTTCTGGAAAGCATTTGATATCCATATTTCAGAATAATAGTAATAAGGAACAATGAGTAAGAATTTGTCCAAAGCTATACTTTAAAAGATTCAAAAAATAAATTTTTTGGAACAAAATGTGAGATAAAAAAAAAGAAGCTTAATTTAAAAAATAAACAAAAATTTCTTTCCAATATGATTACAAAGTCCTGGCTTTAGATGATCTAGATTCTAGACCATCAGAGAATAAAGGAGTAATAATGAAAACCAAGACAATTAAATCTAGAGATTATGAAATGTACCAATACAAAGATGCAATTTTATATTTGATTTTAGTTCATCATTTTAATAATGAGATATTATTAATGTTTGTGCATAATCAATATAAAGTATTCATACATACATAGAAAAGTTTCTTAAAATGACAATTAAAAAACTTTGCAACCTTCATGAACAAGTAATTTTAAATAAGATTTTATTGATTCATTTCTCAATTGAATGTTATTTATTCAGTTAATTAGAAACTACCAGAAAACATCATATAAATGTTGGATGACTTAAAAATTAATTTAAGTTCTTAAAAAATATTGTTTCGTTTAATTTTTACAGCAGTAATACAAAAAAGGGCTAGAAAAAAAAAATTAGATATTAACTGAAAAAGACTATTTGTATTCTTTTATGTAGTTCTAGAAAAACAGAGTAAAGCAAATTCCTTATGCCTATTCCACATGCAATTATCATATTATGTAATTGTTGACAAGAAAAATCAACATAGACTATTCAAAAACATGCATGAGTCACTGCAGTGAGTTCACTAGTGTTCACCACAAATTTGAAACTTAAGAATATTATGGTTATTCTTTTTAAAAACTGGTAACCCCTCAGTTTTGTTGAGAGCAAGATCTCACATTGTTTATATATATATATAAGGTGAATCTCAATTTGTTAATAATCATAGCAGTGACATTTGACTTTGAATTTCTACTTGACTACTACTGTAGATTATTCTCAAATAAAGGAAGATTTCATGACTTGAAAGAATTGTTTAATATTAATGGGACAGTGTTAATCTTTGTGAAGTTAGAATGAAAGATGAAAAGAGAAGTGATTTGAAAAGTGGATATGTAATCACACAAAATTTAGAAACAGAAATGGTGTGGGATTTCTTTAATTAATAAAATATGAAAGAGTAAAATTGTTGAGATTGAAAGTTTATTAGAGGCTGAAATTAGTTACTTAATGGAAGATAGAAAATGCAAACAATTTAACTTTAGGCTCCAACAAGTTCTCATTCTGATATGCACATATATAAAAGATATACAAAATATTTTTAAGATTAAATAACATTTTAAAACTATCAGAAATATTTTAATGTAGAATTGATAAGATTTTAAAAATGAAAATTTCAGAAGGTAAATTTTAAAATGGAGATTGAAATAAGAAGGAACATAGATTTGTAAAAAAAAAAAAAAAAGAAAAAAATGTAAATTGGATTGTGATGGGGGAGGGACACAAAAATAGACATGAAAGCATCCAAATGATGACAGAGTAGAAGTGAATTATGTTTTAATCAATGAAAAATACATATCTTATTTCAAATCTTTAATAGATTACTATGGTCCATAAAGAGAGTAGTCATCAATTTATGACATGTAATGATAATATTAATATCATCTATATTAGTATTATATGGATTTGGCAAATACAATAAGAAAGACATGTGATTACATATGTTAAAGCAAAACTGATAAACCAAAATTAAGACAGTGTTAATAGTTGATTTCTTTATTCAGAAATAATTCAATAAATTTATGCAAGAGTTTCAAATCACTTGAAAATATTAATAAGTCATTACATTAAAAAAACAAACAAAAAAAAACAGCAAAAATTCACCACTATTTTTTTTGTTTTCAATTTCATTCTCATAGTTTTGTAGTTAAGTAGAGATAAAAGGTGGTTGCTAGAGGGTTGCATTAGATCCTAAGATCTAGATGCAGTGCTCTCAGATCCAAAGCTCCTCACTGACGAAGGCCACAAGCCAGAAACTAGTCTGGGGATATTGGATGAGTAGGCATTAGATAGGGATTTTATGCACAAGCCTTCTGGCATCCATTGATTACTCTGTTTAGCACAGGTGGCAATACTGTATGGAGAGTTTTGCTCTGTTTATCAAGTATACAATATGTAGAATTCCAGAAATTGGTATGAAAAAGAATTAGAAATGATGAAAGAAAATAGAATTATGAACTAGAAAAGAAAAATATATAATAAAAAAAGTCTCAAAGAGATCATATAACATTTTGAAAAATGTTGATACTTCAATAACAAAAAAAAAAAAAATACTATAACTAATAAAACAAAAATTATACTATGAATGTGCAAAGAAACATTCCACAAAAACTATATAGTAACAAAAAAAACCCAAACAAATTACCTTATGTAATGTATTATACCATCATTTGAATAAGAAATCATAGATGCAATTGTACTAATGGATCATGAAAAAGCTCCAAAAATGATAGAATGATTATTGGTTTTAGAATTATATGTTGGACTACTTCCACTAACTAGTTTAATTGTAAAAGTTTTTTTAAAAATTCAAACTTCATTTATACTTTTTCAATACATAAATGCAGGTTTAAGCCTGTAGAATGTATTAATACATTATATTGAATAGTGGCAGTATTATCATTAGGGATCAAATCACTGAACTTTAAAATTGTGAATAATGAATTTAATGAGCTATACTATTTTGTCAAAATTAATAGTCAATAGAAATTTGTTAATACTTATCTATGAGATTGTCCTGATGCCCCTCCCCTTTTAATGAGAAGGTTAATTGAGTGGCTTATAAAATTATTTGCCATTATCATGTAAACAGCTTCTTTAAATTTTCTTACTGTCTTTTTCCAAAAGAACATATATAAATATTGTGTTACATACTATTCTGTGCATCACTATTAACAGCTGAATATATTCGGAAAACTATGAATAAAATATGGATTTTTCTAAAAATATTCAACAATTAAACTAGATGATGGAAAATAATTCAACATATAATTATAAATAAAATGCTTTTATCGTAAACTATCAAAGAAATCATTACTAATGTAGATAAAGAAGTAGATAATTAATTGAAAAAAAGTTAAACACTAAATACAAGGATATTTTTAATGACTTAAAGAATATAACAACATTACTGATATTTTAAAATGGTATAGAAATTACAGATCTATCAGTTATAAATATGTCTACATTATATAATGCAGAGATAAGAGTAATAGGCTCTGGAGTTCAATATCCATGGATCACAATCCAGCTCCATCAATTCGTTTATTTGAACTCCTTAGTAATGAATAATTTGATAGTGGTGATGAATGTTGTTTTATTGTTATTAATAGCAGCAGTAATAGTAATAGTTTTAAATAAGATATTTAGTAAGAACATTACAAATTTCTTGCAGTAAATATTGATCTCAAGCCAGCGTAAAATAAATTAGATTTACAAGTGATCATAGCACAGTAATTCATATTCAAGTATAAAAAATATAGAAAGGACTAATGAATGTAAGTCAGCCTTTTTTTAGTAGGATCTTCATCTACATTAAAGCAGTGGAAGCTATTGCTAGATTATGAAGCAATAATTAGCCTACATAATGATACTAACATTAAAGCTGATATATATACAAAACCAAATCCATATCTCTTTTTACAATAGCTTTATACAAAATATATATTTTATTAAAATGGAAGCAAAAGAAGTAAAATTAAATGGACTTTTATTTCTTAAGACAATAACATTTTACAGACAATGTTTTGTAAATAAAGCTTCAAAGCAACATGAAAGCAATGAAGTAAAACTAAATTTCAAAATATCTATATATTGAACAAAAGTGAAAGCATATAATAAATAAAACTAAACACATAATCAAATTTGAATGCAAAGCTTTTAACAAAAATAATTTTATACTAAAAGTAAATATGTCCAGAAGAGTTTTTAGATATGTAATATTTAAATCACTATAGCATCACATGACCACCATTTCTTGTACTTACACAATCTGTTAACACAGTAGCAACTTTCTCCATACAATATTGCCATCTAGATCTATATGATTATACAAACAAATTAGCTTGAATTGAAATTGTAAGTGAATTTTCAGTTTGGGGTCATAGCCTTACAGTTAACTAAAAAATAAAAGTTGGCTATAGGATGGATGTATTAGATATAAAAATCTAAGTACAGTGCTCTCAGATACAAGGCTCCTCATTGTTGAAAGTCATCAGCTAGAAACTAGTCTGGGGTATTTATGAATAGACACTAGATAAGAATTTTGATGCACTGACCTTTGTCTCAAATCCATTGATTACTATGGCTTGTACTAGGTGGCAATATTGTATGGAGAAAGATGCTCATCTGTGATATTTAATAAAAGCCAATACAGACACAATAAAGTATGAAAAGAATAAAAGAAAAAAAATCAAAAACAAAATAGATAGATAGAGAACAACATGTCACATTAGCAATATATTAAGAGATTGAAATGGAGCTAAAAAATAACTGTTAGAGAAGATGATAGAGGGTGAGTAAATGAAACTATATCTAGCTCTAAAAGACTTTAAAGATAGTATATATAAAATGTATGAGATAGATAAGAATGTTTTCTGGAATGATGTATGAAAATTATGGATTGAAAAAGCTGGATAAAAAAGATTTGTCTTATAAATCTGAATAGAAATTACTTTTTTTTTTTTTTTACATTAGTAGAACTATATTTAACTAATGTATAAGTTTATCACAAAGTTTTTCCCCCCCAAAAAAAAATCTATGAAAAAAGCCAGTTTAATATATGTACACAGTTTCAAATAAGAGAAAATCTAAGGAGGCATAGATATAATTCAAATTAAACAGAACCATTAACCAGTAAATGATTTTGAAACTGAAGTATTTTAAATATAGTCATTACAATAGGATATTAAATTATTAAAAAAATATATAATAATAAAAAATTACAATTAGAAAAATGGATTATCAATTACAATATTATCAAATTTACTTTGAAACAAATCTTGTTAATTATGTGTCATGGAATTTTTTTGTAAAAATTTAAAAATAACATAAATAGAGAAATAGAAATAGAAAATTAATATTTTAAAAAGAAATCAGAAAAAAAAAAAACATTGTAAAAATTATAGAAGATTTACATAAAGATAATCACAATATATCATGCTAACATAGCATAGTGTAGAATGCACGTTAAATTGTGCTTTCCCAGAACTGAAAAAGGATTAACAGTAATTTACTGGAATATTATGTAATGGGAAAACAATAAATATATTAAAAAAGAAAATTGAACATATAGTTTTAGTACATATATATACATTGATCAGACTGACATTTATTTAAAGCCTGAAAATAATGATCAAAAACATGCTTCATGTGTCTAATTAAAAGTCTTTAATCAAGTAATCAATAATTATTAATGATTAGTTTAATATTTTGATATTTAAAATATCATAAAATTTCCTACCATGAGTAACATACATGTATTACCCCAAGACAAAACATTGAAACATTAATAATAATAAAAAACATTTAATGAATGAAACTATTTTTTAAAAAATTACACATTGCATATAAAAAAAAGTGTGAAAAGGGTAAATCTTGTGCATCTTTTAAATATTTTAAAGCAAAACAATAAAATAGTATATATATTACAACAACAAAAAAATCTGCAGAGACCCTCAGAGAAAAATCTCATCTACATAGCTAAGAGAGAATTTTTTAACAAATTATTTTTTCCCTTCAAAATGAAATAAAAAAAATGTACAATATTTTAAACAAGGCTTCTCTTCTTTCTTTTAATATTTTATAAGCACTTTAAAATATATAGATAATTTAAAAGCCTTGAAAATAGTATAGACTTTGGACAAGTGGATGCCATTTATGCAGACACACATGCATATTCATGTTATGGTTGACTATGGTTACAGTAAAGAGTAACCAGAAGCATGCTACTATAAGATAATTTTAAATCAAAACATTATGTTTGGAATAGAAAAAGCATGCTTCGATAAGTTATTTATACACATTAGTAACATATAATAATTAATTGTGTATATTTGCACAACACTTTCTATCCTTTAATTACATATACAGTAATTCTAATTACAATCATTTTTTTTTTTACTTTATATTTTCCTTCTCTTGCCTGGTTAGAATAGTCATATTTGTTTACAATTAACTGGTATTGATTAGAGTATAAATATACATCTATACCAAGTCCAAATTTTGAACTGATTAGTAAGTAAAATATAAAGTTCTTTTTCAGACTTGTATTTAAAAAATGATAATTCCTGTTGTGACATTATTTTATCACATTAAACCACTAAACATCACATGATCACCATCTCTTATACTAGCACATAATCGTTATTAAACAAAACAAAACTCTTCATACAGTAGTGCCATCCTGTGCCAACCAGAGTAATCAATGGATGCCAGAGGCTTTGCGTAAAATCCTTATTTAATGCCTACTCATCCAATATCCCCAGACTAGTTTCTAGCTTATGGCCTTCGTCAGTGAGGAGCCTTGAATCTGAGAGCACTGCACCTAGATCTTAGGATCTAATGCAACTCTCCAGCAGCCACCTTTAATCTCTACTTAACTACAAAACTATGAGAATAAAATTGAAAACACAATAATATTTTCAATCTAAGCTCAATAGCTTATATAGTCATATTGGTCTGAACTCAGTTCAGCACACATACATTTTGGTGTCTTTGGCTCTTTAACAACCATAGCCACAACTATCCTATTAGACAGGATTGGTGTTAAACCACTAAATATCATATGATCACCATCTGTTATGCTAGCGCATAATTGTCATTAAACAAGACAAAACTCTCTATTCAGTAGTGCCACCCTGTGCCAACCAGAGCACATAAATGTTATTAAACAAGGCAAAACTCTCCATACAGTAGTGCCACCCTGTGCCAACCAGATTAATTAATGGATGCCAGAAGGCTTATGCATAAAATTCCTATCTAGTGCCTACTCATCCAATATCCCCAGACTAGTTTCTGGCTTGTGGCCTTTGTCAGCGAGGAGGCTTTGATCTGAGAGCACTGCGCCTAGATCTTAGAATCTAATGCAACCCTCCAGCAGCCACCTTTTATCTCTATTTAACTACAAAACTATGAGAATGAAATTGAAAACAATAATATTTTCGATCTAAGCTTAATAGTCATATGGGTCTGAACTCAGTTCAGCACCAGCATACATTTTGGTGACTTTGGCTCTTTAACAATCATAGCCACCACTATCCTATTAGGCAGGATTGGTGTTAATCCACTAAACATCACATGATCACCATCTTTTATACTAGCACATAATTGTTATTAAACAAGGCAAAACTCTCCATACAGTAGTGCCACCCTGTGCCAACCAGAGTAATCAATGGATGCCAGAGGCTTTGCGTAAAATCCTTATTTAATGCTTACTCATCCAATATCCCCAGACTAGTTTCTAGCTTATGGCCTTTGTCAGTGAGGAGCCTTGAATCTGAGAGCACTGCACCTAGATCTTAGGATCTAATGCAACTCTCCAGCAGCACCTTTAATCTCTACTTAACTACAAAACTATGAGAATAAAATTGAAAACACAATAATATTTTCAATCTAAGCTCAATAGCTTATATAGTCATATTGGTCTGAACTCAGTTCAGCACCCATACATTTTGGTGTCTTTGGCTCTTTAACAACCATAGCCACAACTATCCTATTAGACAGGATTGGTGATAAACCACTAAATATCATATGATCACCATCTGTTATGCTAGCGCATAATTGTCATTAAACAAGACAAAACTCTCTATTCAGTAGTGCCACCCTGTGCCAACCAGAGCACATAAATGTTATTAAACAAGGCAAAACTCTCCATACAGTAGTGCCACCCTGTGCCAACCAGATTAATTAATGGATGCTAGAAGGCTTGTGCATAAAATCCCTATCTAGTGCCTACTCATCCAATATCCCCAGACTAGTTTCTGGCTTGTGGCCTTTGTCAGCGAGGAGGCTTTGATCTGAGAGCACTGCACCTAGATCTTAGAATCTAATGCAACCCTCCAGCAGCCACCTTTTATCTCTATTTAACTACAAAACTATGAGAATGAAATTGAAAACAATAATATTTTCGATCTAAGCTTAATAGTCATATGGGTCTGAACTCAGTTCAGCACCAGCATACATTTTGGTGACTTTGGCTCTTTAACAACCATAGCCACCACTATCCTATTAGGCAGGATTGGTGTTAATCCACTAAACATCACATGATCATCATCTTTTATACTAGCACATAATTGTTTTTAAACAAGGCAAAACTCTCCATACAGTAGTGCCACCCTGTGCCAACCAGAGTAATCAATGGATGCCAGAAGGCTTGTGCATAAAATCCCTATCTAGTGCCTACTCATCCAATATCCCCAGACTCTGGTTGGCACAGGATGGCACAACTGTATGGAGAGTTTTGCCTTATTTAATAACAATTATGTGCTAGTATAAGAGATGGTGATTATGTGAGGCTTAGTGGTTTAACACCAATCCTGCCTAATAGGATAGTTGTGGTTATGGTTGTTAAAGAGCCAAAGACACCAAAATGTATGGGTGCTGAACTGAGCTCAGATCTATATGACTATATAAGCTATTGAGTTTAGATTGAAAATATTATTGTTTTCAATTTCATTCTCATAGTTTTGTAGTTAAGTAAAGATAAAAGGTGGCTGCTGAAGGGTTGCATTTGATCCTAAGATCTAAGTGTAGTGCTCTCAGATCCAAGGCTCCTCACTGACGAAGGCCACAAACCAGAATCTAGTCTGGAGATATTGCATGAGTATTGCATGAGTAGGCATTAGATAGGGATTTTATGCACAAGCCTTCTGGCATCCATTCATAACACTGGTTAGCACAGAGTGGCACTACTGTATGGATAGTTTTGCCTTGTTTAATTTTATCACATTAATGAATAATCTACCAGGCATTACAACAAAGCTAGATTGTTAAATCACTAAATATTACATGATCACCATGTCTTATGCTTACTCAAGTTGTTAAACCAGGCAAAATTCTCCATACAGTAGTACCACTTAGTGCAAGTCAAAGTAATCAATGGATGCCAGAGTTTTTGCCTGTTTTAAAAACTAGATTGCATGAGACAGTCTACTTTTACATCATATTTTCTAGGTCCTTTCAACTTCCATGATAAGTTGTGAGATCTCTAAACATGAATGCCTAAAGCTGCAATTTTTGCTCAACTGAATCTTCTATCTCAAATCCAGTTATAATCCATTACTGATAATACGATTCAAACAAAGATCACAATTAAGGATTGCTAATTTACTAAACCTATCCTGTCATTGCATTCTTAATTCTCAAGGGATTGAGCTAAAAAAATGAACATGGAGTTAGAAATGATGGATGTGTAGTTAAAGAGTGAAAATATAGTTGCACAAATAAACAATTCCATCATCACGATTAGTATAGAGCAAAGATTGATAAGGCACA
Source organism: Epiperipatus broadwayi (assembly GCA_028023455.1). NCBI lineage: Eukaryota > Metazoa > Onychophora > Udeonychophora > Euonychophora > Peripatidae > Epiperipatus > Epiperipatus broadwayi. The sequence continues at coordinate 1,770,527 of JAQFVV010012434.1, forward strand.
TAATTAACGGTGTAATTTAAGTGACTGAAAAAAGAAAAAGGCAGAAAAAAACTCTATCAAACACAGCATCTAGCCATTGGTAAACTATTCCTGTGAAGCAAAAAAAAGTATTCAGATATGCACTGTTTATTTCATAATCACAGTCAACTCTCACATCTGAAGATCATTCCATTACCCACCATCTGTGGAACTAATAATAGCCTAATTCCTCACTTGGAAAGTACAGCAATAAATATAAAGACAGAAATCATGGAACTCAAAAGTCCAGTGATCATGATCCAGTCTTCTCACTACCAGTGTATGAACTATGAATTCATGGGCAGTAAATCAATTAATTATTATTTCAACTTAAGTAATAATAAATATTGTACTGATTTTTGTCTCACTTATCTAAAAAAAAAAAAAAAGAATCTTTTTATACTTTTATACAAGGTATATATTTTTAATTAAATTACTATATATATAATTATGGCATAGATAACGTAAGTTTATTCAAATTTTCAATTATGTTAAATTACAGTAAAAGTTTGATTTAATGAACAATTATCCCAATCAAAAACGTTATTATACGAAAGTTAAAATATGTGCATGAATTTATATAATGGTATTCAGTTTTTGAACTGGAAAATATGCAACTGATTATATATGATAGAGCTTAAAATGATACTTAAATGGCAAATAAAGGGAATCAAGACAAAAAGAAAAAAGCTTATAATCTGGAAAAAAAAAAATCACGTATTTAAATACCTATCATTAGGACACATGCAATTAAATATTGGCTCATATTCACACATACCATATGTAAACTTAAATATAGTTTGAGGACACTGTTATATATATATACAAATTACAATATATTCACTTAAAACTTTATAAGTACATTTTCCATATTTGTTTGTTCAGAAATATATTTAATACTTTCTAATGGTATTTTTGCCAGAATTTGTAAACTGAATCAACATCAAGAAAATTGGATAGCGGACTACTGCTACATTCATTTCATTTCTAGCCTTGGTGATATAGGCCAAAGATCAACCAAAATACATAGTGAGATTAGATGGTTTGCCTTTTTTGTGAGACAGAATCTAGGACTGGATGTTTTTATGGGATTAGTGATCTTTCAGGTACTTAGTAACCAGGGACGAGTGGGAGATTGTTCAAAACAATGCTTAACTTTTTATATTTATTATTTTTAAATATTTGTGAGAATGCACCAGCAAGTCATTTGTTTTAGCAGTGAACAGTTTGTCAGATACAAACCTCTACGTAAACAACTTTTCCTATTAGTAATTCATCTTCCAGAAAACAATATTTATTATACTTTTAAAAGGTTAACTTTTGCCATTCTATTTCTTCACCTCTTAAAAACTGAGCAAACATACCAATAATATAATGGAAGCCATGAAAACTAGACAAAATTAATTGATAAAAATAAAATAAATTTAGAGATTGCTTTGAAATTATTTTACTAAATACATCTGTTTCTTATACTGCACATGAATAATTAAAAGTTTGACATATTCAGGTGTGTGTGTTATCCATAAATAATAGTTTCTTTTTAAATAATAAAAAAGGCAATATTATTTTACAAGTTAAAATTATGTAATTCTAAAGCACTCATTGACTTCCGAGTTCAGATGAAAAGATACAAATTATATAACTAGAGATTTGAACTCCTGCTCAGTCCATTCGTCCTCCACTCCATCTCAAGCAACCGATATGCATGACCACGTATAAATGAAAAAGATACATGATCTCCAATATACATATTTTGTCAGAAACCACTTATCAGTTGGGTCATATCATACTCTCCCACACATATATACAATCAGTGCTAGGACAGGTTTCAATCTTCTCACCCTTCCAACTATTTAACCATCCATTTCATTGAAAAACCGATGATAAAATGCTTAAACCCCTTATTGGATTTGATGTTGGAGTTATACCCATATAGACATTATGTCAATCTAACCCTTCATATTATCGGACCATTACATATCGATATATATTAATAGGAGAGGGATACGCTGAAATTATATTAAGATATAATCTATTTCCCAAGCAATATGCAATTCTAAAGCAGGATGTAATTTGCGTATTGAATTTCTTATATATGTAATTAGAGGGATTTGAAAACAGGGTTTTTCCATCTCAAACAACTGATACACATGATCACACACATGCAAAAAAAAAGGTACATGATTTCCCAATAAGAACTTTTGACTATTCCATCGTAGCTTTTTAAATGAAATGGATGACTAAATAGTTGGAAGAGTAAGAAGATTGAAGCCTATCCATTAAAGTTTGAGGAATCTTAATATAAATTGAGCACTGGTTGCTGGTTTTGCATGAAATATGTATACTGAATATCATGTATCGTTTTCACATGTGTGTTTTCATGTGTATCGGTTGCTTAAGATGGAATGGAGGGTGAATGGACAGAAAAAAACTTAGTTCAAATCCCTCTAATTACATATATAAAACATTCAGAATAAGCAAATTGCATACTGCCTTAGAATTAAAAGTTGAAATTATGTGTAAATGTATATATCACAGCAAATTTTTCTCTGTGTGGTTTGATGCAGTAATAGATTGAGGATTCTGGAACTTAATATTCACAGATTATTCTCAGCTCTATCATTTCGGTTCTCAAACTTCTTACAAATTCTCAAACAATAAGGCCTTTCAATCACAAATCCTGCATGATTTAGAGTGTCAAACTTTAGAATTCAAAATTCATGGATCACAGCGCAAATCTGCTACTGCATATAAATCTTTATATGACTCCTTATCAGTCAATTATTTATAGTTTATGGCGAATTCTAAACACTAATGGAATTCCAATACTTTCTTCTTCAAATCATTTTATCCCTCACTCTAGTCTTTAAATATTCATTTCTAATTCACTCGAAGATCATTTACCAATATTTTTCCATCTACTGCCTTTTCTTTTTCCCTCTACAAATGTATCAATTGTAATTTAAATGCCTTGAAATACCTCAGATAGTTGACACCAAATAATAGTAGTTGAAGGTATTTTTTAATCATTTACAAAATTATTCTTGTAAATTTATAAAGTTATTATATTGTTCCAAATTTTCCTTCTTTTTGAAATTTTTTATTTTAATTAAAATTTCAACAATTAAAATATTAATCAAGAAGTTATTCTTCAAATGCTATTCTTAAATCTAATGTTATTTTCCTTATTTTCAATAATAAAAATGGCTGGCCAAAATTAAAAAAAAAAAAAAATTGGTCTACCAATTGAATAGAAATTGTTGGGAATCTACCAGCATTATGGTTTTTGAGTATCACTTTCCCTCCTAAGTAATTTACCATGCAATCAATACATTTATAGTGATTTTTAGTAATTGAATATGGAAAAATAACTTTAAATATCTTTTTGAAGGATGTTTCTCCAATATCCCTTCAAAAAAGAAACATTGAAGAAGTCATTAACTAGTTAGCTAGTCAATTGTCAATTAATAAGTTTTCATTTGCTTTTCTTCATTGTTTTGTTCTCTATCTAAATGTAGCTAGTCCCTATTCACAGCCAATAGGGAGATGAATAATGGTTTGTCTATGGGTCAGCTACATACAAAATATACTCTGCTTACTTTGAAATTATCATATATCAAAGCAAATTCCCATGTTTTATAGAGATTCACCTTCCAGAATATGGAAATGGCAGATGAATGCATTAATCACTACACACTACAATTCCTTCCAATCTCCCATAAATAAATATACATAAATTATGATTAATATACATGACTCACAGTTCTTAATTTCAAGAAAATAAAACATATATAACGCTAAAAATTAAATAAATTTAATACACTTTTAAGTAAAAGTAGATCAAGAAATATCAATGAAAAATGAAGAAATTATTTTGTTCCATTTTACAAAAAAAAAAAAAAAAGTGTTAATTTACATGAACGTGTATGGATATATGGGGAAAAAAATTATTGTATTGTATACTAAATAGTAATCCAGAATTATTTATTGAAATATTTAAATAATAAATTAAAGTATATACCATGTATTATGGTTTAATACATACTATATATATTTTATATACAAATTAAATACTGCCTAACACTATACTAGTAATTATAAATAAAATAGAAATGTACAGTAAAATTTTGTTTTATGACTAGTATTATAATGTTAGATGAATTTCAATTGTATTTTATATACAATATATAATTGTAAATTTAATATAGAATTATAAAATAAAGATTCAAAGAAAATATTTATGCACACTAATGTTCAAATAGCATAAGAATAGTCAAACGTGATGTAAATTAGTTTGCCATTTCTAAGTAAATATGTTTGTAAAATGACTACTGGGATAATATCTAACAAAGACTCTTTAAATCAACATTTTTTTTTACAACATTTTGGAGTCCATATGACAGTAAAAAAAAACAAAAACATTCTCACTATGAGAGTATTACAAGTAAATGCTGTCCTCCCCCTCCCTTCAAATTATTGCATATGCATTTAAATAATATTTTTTTATTTTAAGTAATAAACTTTATTAAACAAACCCCTAAATATGTGCAGGAAATATCTACAAATTAGTTTTGATTCACTTTATCCATTATGATAAATTTACTGATCTTTTCCTAAAAACATTGCAATGCTAGTCTGTAAGTCTTTCATTGTTATAAAGTTAATATAATTTTCCTTATTAAATCCTAGAGTTATACCATATAACTTGTCCCCCTAGTTTAAACATGGAACCTTTATTCTCTCTTGAGAAATCCTTTATTTTACCACTTTACATACTTTTACTATCTCATTCTCTATTTGTGTGTCTATTTTTACTCCCCCATTTCACATGTGGTCATACACTTTCCATAACCTTCTTAGGCCAGTATTTCAAACATCTACCAAAGTAGTTGTCCCAATCATTGTCAACTTTCTTCAACCAATTAATTTTTTTATTATCGAATATAAAAGAACATTGCGAATATTAAAGAACACTGGGTTGCCCATATAGTTTTCAATATATGTATTATCCCATTGCATTATGTGGTATGAATTTTATTACATTTTGCTTCAGTAACATTTTAAGATTTATCATTGGGGTGTGGAAAACTCTGTATATATTTATATGAATTAGAATACCAAAATGACATATACTAAACTCACTGTAAATTGATTTTAAATAAAATAGTATTTTTGTATCCATGACATTTTTTAAACATATATATTTGTATATTAATATGTACATAAATGTAAAAAATAATAAAAGATAGTTTAAATATAAAATTTAAAAAGATTTAATGTACCAAGTATACTTTCTACATTTTCTCATTATATTCATGGTTAATCTACTTTCCCTTCTTATTTTGCATGCTGTCCTATAAAGCCCGCTATTCTGTTCACCTTGATAATATGTAATTATGTTTTGATACTCTGCCATTCTAAATATTCATGTAAAAAAATATTATACCAAGTATACTCTAAATTTTATATTTAAATTCTGTTTTAGTATTTTACATTAATATTTAAAGTGGCAGAGTATTGAAACATAATTAATACATATATATGTAATTCCTTACATCGCAGCTCACACAAATGTATTGTTGATGGCATATAGCATAAGAAGACTGTTTACTTTCTATAAATAAGACTTGACTTAGTAATCTTTCCACGTTTTTCATAGATTTCAATATTTTAATGGTTGATTGTTTTAATTTTAGTTATTGTTCTCACATGTCAAAATTAGATCTAATAAGCAGAAAATACACTTCTATGCTTGTGCATTATACACAGATTTAGACAATTATTTTATTCCATTTACATCGATGTTGGCAGAAAAGTATTTTTTACTTTGGTGTGTGTGTGTTTATGTTTAAATTATTAAATATTTATTCTTAGTATGATATGTGATGTTTACATGCAGCTTATTTAAAACATTTTAATTTTATATTAGCACTGCTAAAAATTTACATATCAAACAGATAAATGCTTTGTATTGATATTATTTTCTTTATTTGCAAAGTTGATCTTTTTAATTTTTAATAACAGTTTTGTTATTTGTTTATATATTTTAAATAAATTTTGCTTTAAAAAAAAGAATCTGAAAAATAAATATGTTTCCATTAAATATATTATTTTAAATTGAAAGCAAACATGGAATCCTTGTATCTTATTACTTTTTTTTTTTAATGAAGATGATTTTTTTATTATTTCTAATAATACTTTTATTTCTATATACATTTAAAATAAAATTTAGCTAAAAATATTTATATATAAAATACAACAGAAGGACACTTACTTGGAATAAAAAAATTATCCAAAGCATCTATCTAGTAGTATATTCCAATAAAATTTCAAGATAGTAAGTTGAAAAAGAGTTAAACTAATTTCAGAAAATATTTAATTTTAATTAACTGCTTGTTTTGTTTCTATCTCAGTCCAATAACTCTATCTATTTAATTCATAAACTTTAATTCAATTGAATACAATTTATCCAAACTTCAAACACTTTTTAGCAAACTTTATTTGTACATACACCTACGTTTCGACTGACCTTTGGTAATATTTAATTCAATTGCATAACTACAGATAATAAATTAACATTTATTCAAATTTTCAGGAGAGTTTCAATACATTAAACAAGTACATTTGTGCCCAGTAAATGCATTGTGAATTTAAAACATTTAAATGTCAAAAATGATTATTTTATTAATTTCTAATTTATGATTTGTTTGTTTCTTTAACTTCTCCCATTATTCATTGATAACTGACACTGATGATATAGAAATATTAGATACATGAGTATAATTGCTCATTTCTGAATTGTAAATTAAGACAATATAAATTTCAATAGGCTTTGTATGCTATAGTTTAAGCTCTGACTTGCATAAGTTTTAGTTTTTTAATATAATTTATATAAGTGGTTATAAAATATATTTATATGCATCGCTACACAGTTAAAGGAGAAGCTAAAATGAGAGTTATAATATTAAGGTGTCTTAGTGCTTTTGAGAAAATTCTATATCCTCATGATATTTTATAAACAGTTTACACAATCATATAATTATTTAATTATTAAAAAAATGCATGTATGACATGGAAGATAAAAATCCTATAAAAATAACAATCATTTTTGAATATCTATTACATTACGTGCATGTAAATAAAAGATATAAAGTAATATCATCGCATTCTAAAAATTAATCTTTTCTAAACTAAAGAAAATTATTTCATTAATGATTTTTCCCCCTCAGGATTTATCAAACTAAAGACTGATTTACAAAGTAGAAATGAAATAAACTATTTCAAATATAAATGAATGAAAATTTAAAACTTACCATGTATTACACTCCCAGAAGGCGGCCGGTCTAATTCACTCTCTACCGGCTCTGGATAAATAACTGCTGTATCACTCCGCCGCAGGTATTCCTGAATTTTTTCTTCTTCAGATTTATCATCACTTATTTTATCACGCCCACCTAATTTTGTTTGGTACCCGTTCTCTACTGCCACCATGGAAGACTCTAACAATTTATCGTCAGTTTTGTTCGTGGAATTTTGGCTGAGGGCACCATTCTGAAGACATGTGGAAGTAGTCTCAGTATTATTTTCAGGAGAGCTGGGGTTGCTATGACTGAGGAGAGTATCGGACAGGCGGTTATCCCTCTCCTCATCATCCTCATCTCCTACCGGCTCGGAATGGTTTGGCGAGTTTAAGGTATCCTTAGACCCCAGGTGACTAACAATTTCTTCATCTGGCATTTTTTCAATTTTAACTACATAAAAAACAAATTAATAATTACATAAAATAAAAAATCGCAAAAAATTTATAAATTTACTATTATCATTATTATAAATACAATTACATATATGAAAACTAGCTGAAACTAAAAACAATAAAAACCAAATAATATTGCATTCAATTAATGTAATTAGAATCAAATATGAGTATTTAATTAGATTTACAATAAATAAAAATTAAAAAATGGAAATGAATGAAAAACACAATTATTCACATTGCAATAAATTTGCCAATATTATTTCTTCATTATTTGAAGATGATTTGGGTACAGCCCTGCATACAGACAAAGAACAAAATTCTTTGTAATATTCACTAAGAAACAAAATGAATGAAAAAAAAAAATACATTCTAATTTTTTTCATCCCAAACATTTATAATTACAGGTTGACTACCATTAATACAAAATCCCGGTTTCAGGCTTATTTGAATTTATAAATTTTTCATATTTTAGCAATAAACCTTTTTCTTTATTATTATAAATTCAAATTCTGCTAAAATTTTAAATAACCATTCATTTTACTATATACAATATATATATAGAATTTTATTAATAATAATGTAACACATTAAAATACAGAATAACTAATATTTATATAATCACAAAACCTTTATATAGCAGTAATTAAAAAATAAATCAAAACAATACTTTTCAATTTTATCTAGGTAATGTTTGAATTAATGGTGGTCTAACTGTAGTAAAAGAAAGCAATAATCTCAATCAGCACCTGTAGTTATGACATCTTCTCAACCAGAATTGAAAGTTGCAACATATATTTATTTTATAATCAGTGCATCTGACTAATGTGTTAACATGGAACCTTTATTCTCTAAATACTAATAACTATATATCCAAATAAATACCAATTAAAATTGGATAGTTATCTGAAACCATGGCTATAGATTGATACTTGAAAATTTATCCCAAGATTTACCTTAAAATATATGTTATAGAATTTTTGCAATTACAAAGTGGCCTAAAAATGATGTTTTTTATTATTATTAAAAATAGGGAATATCTAATTTTTAGTTATTCTGCACTCTATTTTTCTCTTCATGCTTGTGGCAAATAATAATATTGTCATTAATGTTTTTTAATGTATTTTAATGAGATACTGCTGTAAACCAGAGTTGTCCAATATTTTGACATCATATTGAAGAAATAGTCTTGGGATGACTAGACATCAATAAGCAAAAGATAAGTCCATGCTAATCACCAAAACCCTTTCCATGGTATATCTTTCCCTTTAGGGTAAAGTTGCCCTTCTCAACATGAAGATTATGTCTAAGATTTCATATTATCTCCCTGTCATGACAATAACCAAGTCATTCATTAAAAAAATTAATAGTCTATGAGCAAAACTGTTCTGGGAAGAATGCATGGCCTCCATAAGCATCTCAAAAATGCAACAGCACAGAAAGTCAAATGGGATGTCCCATTCCATTCCAGCGATTTATTATCAGAAAGCCCACTCACTGGTCTATAATTTAATTCAAAAGTATGGCTATCCGTAAATCTCTGAGATAGTTCAACCACAAATCGACCATTCCCTGGAAAAGGATGCTGACTAGATCAAATACTCCACACGCTGAATCAACATAGCAACAATTCTGAGGGCACCTTTAAAAACAAAATAATAATTTGGGATGTCCAACTCCTAATTAATCCCAAGTTTAACATAACAAAGCCTAGGCTCGGGATCACCAACCATAAAATCACTGTGCTATTCAAGTTCTGGGGCCTCGAGCTGAAATTTCTTGATTTTCTAATCAAGGTTAACCTAGAGGCTCTGCCTACTAACTGGTTTCTGCATTACAAAAGGCAGATTAATAATATAGACCCTTTGTGCCCCAATTGTTTCAGATATGAAGAGACATATGACCACGTCATCCATACATGCAACGGGCTTGGCAAGATTAAGACATTTATATATCAAAATTCTAAAATTTACTTTTACAGAATAATTTCTCTTAAGGACTGCATCTTAAATAAGGACATTCTGACCATTAGATTGTCAATTTTTTTTAACATACTCCATCTGGCTGATGAGATGTAAGAAGCAAGTCATGTTCCTCCAGCCAGACACAGATACTTTTTTTGTCTATCTAATTAAAAAAATTAAGGAAAGGAATAGAATCCTCTCGACAAAGTTCTTATATGAAGAAACATGGAAGCTCTTCCAGATTCCAAGACAGACTTTAAAAACCAAATTTCTGATGTTTAAATATAAATTAATTAACACATATGTACTTGTAATTTAATTCTCTCAAATGTATTTCACATTTCTAACAAAAGTTTAATTTTGTAACCACATATAAGACCTCAATAAAACTATTTAGAAATTAAATATTTTTGGAAATTATGACATGTATATACTAGTTGCTGACAAAGACCAATTAGACATCATGATATTATGCTCAAATTGATAAATATCTTAATTATGTCTCTCCTTTATTCTAGTATCGTTTTTTTTTTTTTTGGTGTAGTGTAAAATATGTTGACCTACTATATTGCAAATCTTACACACCCTACTATATTATCCAATGCTTTTAAAATATCTTAAGGCGATAATAGACTACACTTAAATTGCATAAAAAATAATCTCTTCTCAAAAGATATTTACCAAATTAGGTGGTTTTATAATTTGCATGTGGAACAAGTGAAATTATCAACTTGAAGATTTATTCAGTCAATAACGATGTCCGTATTACTACAAAATAATTCCATTAAAAAAAAAAAAATCTTACTATCACATCTATTAATGTTACTTTGTATTCTCCCAATATAGTCTCAAAGCTTTGATTAACAATAGAGCAAATAAAAGGAATACATGAAATAATTTTAAAACAAAATTTTAACTTTAAAAGCCTTTACATGTTTTAATGAGACAGTAAAAAAAAAGTAAAAAAGAGGTTTATTGATCCAAGGCTAAAGGGCAGCCTTTTTTTCATCTTAAAATGTAAATATAGTTCTTTTAAAATAAAAATAATAATAACAATAAATAAAAATTATTTAAAATTTAGAGGGTTTGTTGTTTAAAAAAAAAAAAAAACACTTCTTTGTTTACCTCAATGTAGCATTTTAAAACATTTTGTTTTTTTATATTGATTTTAAGCCATTGGCAATTCTCTTCCTTTTATTTTCTATTTTTTGTTTTGAGAGGAAAAATGCAACCAAGTTCTTAAAAAAAAAGTTGAAACAGTTAAATAAATTGATTTTTATTGAATGGTGTCCCTTTAAATGAAGGCGGAGGAGTGTTAACGATTTCTATTTATATTTAAATAGTAATGTGCACGACTTAGTTCTCTTTCCTTATCAAATAATAGCAAAAAGTAAAATATTATTTATTATATTTTTAAAAAAAAACTGATTAGATTATTGCACAAGAGTACACAAAAAGTTTGAGTAGTGGAGGTGACATAGCTCGTCCACAATGTATGAACCTTAAAATTTAGTGATCACTATTCTACCACAAACTAAGCCATGCTATGTATTTACTGTATTTATCAATTTGATAGAATAAATGTAATTAAAAATTTTATTCCATCATCAAAAAGATATCATATACATGAAACAAGATTTATAAAAAGATGCTTAGCAATACTCTGCCAAATAAAGCAAGTAACAATAAAGTAATTCACGTAAATAAATATATAAGAGCGATATATGATTATTGGAAAAATTGAGCATCTTAATCTAAGTGAAGAAAAAACAATAATATATTATAACCCAATATTTTTATATCATAATAGTATTAAATTTACTTTATAATATGTAAATTTTTTTTTTTTAAAGTGTCATAGCATTGGCCGGGCGCGAACCCGCAACCCGGGCAACTGCCTGCAAGTGCAAGGCAATCGCGCTGACCTCTCGACCACCAACGTAAGACATATAATATGTAAATTTTACACTGATATTCTGAAGTCTAGCTATTCAGTAATTTTTTGCACATAGGAAGACAAAAAAGTTCCATATCTAGCATCTTTTGATTATTGTTATCTTTATCTTAACAAATATTTTTAAAAAATAGTCACTGGAAATATTATGATATTTGAGTAATAGAAGTGACCGTATTGAGCTTTAATCCAGTAACTTTTAATTCTTGAGATCTCCTCCCAATCACTGCATTAAGCCAAGCAATGAGAAATTGACTTGTCAACAGTAGTCAGACAACACATCTAATCCTAATTTGGATCTAACAACATTTAACTTGGGTGTCTGGAAGTGAAAAAAAATATCAATGTAGTATGACTGTAGGCATCATCTTTTAAAGATTACTGCTATGTTAATTTGCTTGAAGGATTACGTGACCAAAGAGTTCCGGCATTAGAAACCATTTAATGATATTTGCGTACTAACAATTCTAATTTAATAAAACAAATATGATTTAGTACCGCGGCTAAGTGGTGGACTCTTGTCTGCAGCTCAAAATCTTTGGATCACAACTCATTCTGTCATGTTTGATGCTCAAATTTCTTATAAATTCCTAAATATAAATCATTTGACTATTTTTATAAAACAAATAAATAATCAATAATAATTACATAAATATATAAGAAAATTCTACTGCATGTATATATTTTGATATATTAAAATTGCTGTCACTTTAAAATTGAGATGCTACAATAAATTATATTATGAGGATGACAATTAATAACAAACTATTATTATTAATGATCAAATATTTTCACTATAATGATAATGTTCTGTTCCTAGTTAATCCTTCAAGCAGAGAAAGTACACAATAAATATATGAATAGACAGAAAAATTAAAAAAAAAAATTTTTAAATGTAGATTTTGTTGGAAGAAAATGGAAAAAATATGAAGAAAAAAAATGAAGAAGTTTTATATTCTGAATTAATATTAGAGCTAGTAAATTAAGTATAGTTTTAGGATTTTTTAAAAACAGCAAAATATTATATGAGTGACTATGATTAGACTAAGCAGTATAGTAAAAATATAATCATTCAGATATAAATCATGTGATAATATAAAATTGAGAAAGCAAAAAATTAAAACAGGCAAAACTCTCCATACAGTAGTGCCACTAAGTGCAAGCCAGAGTAATCAATGGATGTCAGTAGGCTTGTGCATAAAATCCCTATCTAGTGCCTACTCATCCAATATCCCCAGACTAGTTCCTAGCTTGTGGCTTTCATCAGTGCAAAGCTTTGGATCTGAGAGCACTGCATCCAGATCTTAGGATCTAATACAATCCTCCAGCAGCCACTTAACTATAAAACTAAGAGTCTAAAATTAAAAATACAATAATATTTTCAATCCAAGTTCATTAGCTTATATAATCACATAGGTTTGTAATCAGTTCAGTATGCATACATTTTGGTGTCTTTGGTTCTTTAATAAAGGATTGGTATTAAACCACTAAACATCACTACTACCATTTCTTATGCTTGCTCATAACTGTTATTAAAACAGACAAAACTCTCCATACAGTAGTGCCACTCAGTGTAAATCAGAGTAATCAATGGATATTGGATGAGAAGGCACTTGATAGTGATTTTATGCATAAGCCTTCTGACATCCATTGATTACTCTGGCTTGCACTGAATGGCACTACTGTATGAAGAGTTTTGCCTGTTTTAATAACAGTTATGAGCAAGCATAAGAAATGGTGATCTTGTGATTTTTAATGGTCTAAAGCAAAAAATTGTGTAATGATAATGAGGAAAAGGATTGGAATGCTTAATAGATAAAAGGAAAGAAGAAACAAAATAAAGAAAACCTAATAGGAACTAAAATAAATAAATTTTTGTAGAGAAAGATGCTACGAATATGACAAATAAGTGATCTAAAAATTCTAAAAAAATTAATTATAATTTGAAAGCTGCAGATAATAGAAATAGATTTCAAATGATTGTGTATATTGATTAAAAGTAGGTTTAGAATTATTGTTAAAAGTGAAGTATCTATATCTAAAGATGAAAGAATTTTAAATCATAAGATCATAATTCAATTAATTGATTAAACACTTTGTATTGCAATTATTTTCTACCCCAACTTAATGACAATTTGAGACAAAAAGTTTCATTTTTTTTATTTATTTTTAAACCATTATTCTATAACAGAATTCAATAAATTCAACTTGGTTTATTAGAATCTAAATTTACAAATGAAAAATATTCTAAAAAATTATTTTTGAACGTTCCAAATAATAAAAAATATTAACATGAACTACATTGAATAATAATGATTTTTAAATGTTTGCCTCATGTGTATCAACTATGCTAAAAATCAAAAAGAAAATTTGTTAATAAAATCTTGGTTGTTTAAAATTTGATTTTAGAATCTGAATAAATAATATAAACAATTTCAAATATACCAAATAATGCTCTAAAATTATAATTATTAAATTATCCTCAAGGATTGGCATAACTGAATTTTAACAGTACATAAATGTATATTTGTTGTAGTGACTTTTTAAGTATATTGAAACATTTAACATAAATTTTTAAAAATAAAAGATATTTCAAAAAATATATAAATGTAAACATAAAAATATTTATTGATTGATTGATTATGAAAATATTTTGTAAAATTAATTATAAATATTTAAATAAAATCATTTTGCAGTTTGATCAGAGCCATGAGGAGAGCATATCCAAGTTGGTTTATATCCTTAAGTTTAAAGAATAGATCAATCAGAAAATGATTAAACAAAAATAAATGATGGTTTTTCTGTAAAGTTTACTCTGCGAGTTGATCACTGATGATTTCAGTTTTTTTGGTGGGTGGGTGTGTGTTTTAACTAATGAGTTAGTATTAACATTAATTCACATATTTACTGGAAAAGTGAATTTAAAAGGTAAAAATAATGTTAAAAAAGAGACTGAGAGAGAATGATTTAAAAAACTGCACTCAGCATCATCAGAGTATACAGACAAAATTCGTGGCTGAATTAAGGTAATTAAAAATAAGTAGAAAGAGAAAAATTTATACAAATAAACACACAGTGAATTGCCAAAATTGAAAGAGCTGTGAATTTTTTCACTCCAAATATTATGAATCAGAAAAACAGAAATTTCTAATATAAAAGAGAAAAAGAGTAATATTAAAAAAATAAACCCTGGATTAAAATAAAATTGAAAAAAAACAAACAAAACAATTAACGTATGTAGAGAAAGCTTAACTATGAATGAAAAAAGTAATAAAAAATTTGCAATGAAGAACTAAAATAAATAAATAGAAAACAATGATATATTTAATACATAATACATTTTTAATATTTACATTTAAATTTAAAATGTATATGTTTTTAAAAGCAATTTTGACAATTCTCAAAATGACAATATCCAAATGAAGATGTACATTTTTTTCTTACAAAACAGAATGATATTTAAAATTAATTTACTATATACATGTAGCTACTATCTTTTATCTTGGTTAAGGTGTACATATAGAATAATGCTGCTGCTTAATAAAGTACATTATTTTATTTGCTTTTTTGTTTGATTCTTAGAGTATTAATAATAGTGATGTGTAAAATGCCCCTATACAAGCATTTTCCCCATCCTTTTTCTATGATTCCTTGTAGAATGGTGAAGAATCACGTATCAGTCACATATATATAATTAAATAAGTGACTATCCTAAAAAAAAAAAAGCCCAATATTTTATATAAGTTTGATTTACATAATATTAGATTTTTTAAATATATAATAACCAGCACAAAGCTAATAATTTTTATAATACAAATCATAGAGAACCTTTTAAACAACCGGGAAATTTTCCTCACGCTAGATGGACGCATAGCTCCGGGATTCAAACCAAGTTTATCCATCCCACAGGGATCCCCATTAAGCACGCTGTTATTCACAGCTTACATAAACCCTCTCCTACTCCAAATAGAAAACACACTTCCAGGCATCCAAGTAGATTACATCAATGAAAACATAAAAACACATTTCCTACATGGACGATGTTGTCGTCTTTCTTTCCTCCATCGATCACCTTAACAATCTAGTAGACATACTTGACAGTTACGCAACAATGCATGGCCTCACATTCAACAGCGAGAAGTCAGCATATGGTCATTATTCACAGGAAAACAAATTCCAGCCATGTTCAATGCCCAACCACAGAAGTTCTTGGGATTCCCTGTAGCAAAGTCCTACTCACTCATGAGACAGGAAATCCAAAACTCACTGCTGGAAAAAACACAAACCACAATAGCATCAATATCAAAAATTTACTTGTCCCTCTTTGGAAAGGTCGCATTACTAAATGCCATCCTGCTTCCCAAAATAACATACTACCTTACTGGATTCAACCCCACCAAAGGATTCATAAACAAAATAAACTCGGCATGCACCAAACTTTGCTGGGGAGGAAAAGTCGCAGCCATCAGTATCAAGACAATGCATAACCCCAGGAGAGAGAATGGTCTCTCACTCCACTCCATTGAAACAGTCAACCTACAAAGAACACACAATGTGCTTCACAAACTTTTTAAGGACAATGAAGCCATTGAATGCCCACTACCTGTCGAGCCCACAGATAGGCCACCACCCTCTAAACAAAACAACTGGCTTCGACAATCAGTGACTCTAATCCTGAACCATCTTTCAGCCAATGCAAGCCTATTCACAAGAAAACTCACATATTGGGAGATCTTCAATATTACACACCGCAAGAGTTCCACTATCTCTGCCTACCTCCATATTTCCAACCAAAGACTCATCAAACTAACGAAACACTGGCACCTTCCCCCAAAGTATGTTGACTTCCTCATTAAAGTAAATCTGGAAGCCCTTCCCACAAATGCCTTTCTCTACTATAAGAGAGGCTTCAAAAATCTAGCAAGCACATGCGCACTCTGCCAGAGAGAAGATGAAACCACCAACCACACGCTAACAAACTGCCCAAGTCTACAAAAGCTCCAATCAGCATTACGGAACCGATTCAAGAACCAAACCCACAATTCTTTGTCTCTGACCAATGTGATAGAACAAGGAACTTATGCACATCTTAGACTGGCAACATTTGTGAACTTTACAATCTGGTCTCTTCGATGTAAGCTGGTCATAAGCAAGTCTGAATACCCGAACATTGAGACAGCCTTCTATCAAATGCTGAATAAAATTCGCAAAACAGACTTTTCCACAGCCTACCTTAACATTGCAGAAAACACATGGGCCCTAGTTGATCTACCCAGTGAAGAAGTACTCTAAGATTACGCCTGAACACAACACCACAGAACTTTATAATACATGCATATAAATCATTGTAATAATCTGTATAATCCATAGTAACAATATGTAAAACCAATGTAACCATTGTATAATTCCTCAATAAAGTTTGAAAAAAAAAAAAAAAATTGAATATCTCAACCCTCATTTCTGAAATTTAAAATAAACTTTGAAAAATCTATCAGAAAACAATGGCTTATCTTAATTGATAATCATTATAAAGTTTCACTTTGCATGAAGAATTATATTTTTATCAATATATTTTTAGAGGTCAACACCTAGCGTACTTTCCAGCAGATTATTTAAGTTCCTTAATATTTACTATTATAAAAAGATAAAACAATATTCCCCTATGAAGGAATAATGAAAGAGGTAATACTCACTTCGAAACTCCATTGCTAGTTTGTATATATATTGCGTTTTTCTTCTTAGTTAATAATAAGTTAGATATTCTTTCATCGTCTGACAATTGTATGACCAGTTGGATTACCAATGGGCTGACTACCCGAAAAAAAAAAGTTCTAAGCCGTTTGTAAATCTCTGTTATCAGGGAAAACATTTCAAATGTGATCTAAATTCGAATTCTTGATCATGGATGTGGCAGATAAAGCAATCACTACAACACAAGAACCTACATGCATTTATTGTATTTATATTGCGTATTAACAAATAAGACGACTTAAAAATAATATATAAAATCACAGAGAATAACCTCCATCCCCACCCCACCTCCATGAATATTATCTTCAAAGACTGCCAGTGCTGCTCATTAATTATTCAGAGACAGTACAAAGGTATAAACCAATATTTTCAAAGCATAGCTTGGCGTTGAAAATTTAATAAACATGTAACCACTTCAGGTATTTCATCATTGTCACTTATTGCCCAATTCAGAATCAATTCGATTCTGTGTAATTATTGTTCTATCAAACTCTGCATCTTTTTTAAAAAAAAAAAAAAATAGAAAAAGAGAAAAAAAAATAGATAAGTAAATGTAATAAAATTGTGTTGTTGTTTTTTTTTTTTCTTTTTTTTGGGGGGGGGGGGTATACAATAACTGCAGCCAACAGAAGTAATTAAAGCTCAAGAAACCATCAAATAGGTTATATTAATTAATTAATTTTTGTTTAAAGTGACTTTTTTTTTTAAAGAAAGCCTGTCTAAAAAATGAAATTTCCAAAATTGAATCACTGCAAAACCTAACAGTGTAAATAAAGTATATCTATTTAACTTATAGTTGTTTTTGTGTGTTTTTAAAACAGTTTAACTATTAACAAAATATTATAAAGAAACCAGTAGAGATTCTAACGAGAAAATAGAATTAATAGTGGAATTATTAAGTCCTTCAATTCTGCTACTGCGATCATAAATTTGACAGTGATTAACAATGCTGCTCATGGTTTGTGTTTATCCACATCTCCATAGATCAATGACTGTTAAATTCTATTTATGAAACAAGTTAAGTACAACAAACGTAAGTTACAATAATTCTGTTGAGGAGACTCCAGTAATATCTAGGAAAATCAAATCCAGCTGAACTGGAATAAAAAATTGTTTGAAACCTCATAAGAAAACTACTATTTATGCAATAATTTCTTTGATTGTAGATTCTTGATTGATCATCCAGAAATGGATATTGATTTGAGATGAGTCATATGATGAAACAATATGTTGAGTTATTGGCAAGTATAAGCTATTTAACAGCTTTTCATACATTTTCTGTGAGGCAACTTCTATTCTAATATCTCGCAGAGGAATAAGTAAAAGAACAGGAAACCACTGCAAAGGAATAGATTTGACAGCACCCATAATGTTTCTCAAGCTAATATTAGAATAATTATCCCAGATAAATAGAGGAACAGTATTTAATAGTAGAATATGCCAGGGCTAAAAAAGCTGTCTGTAAAGTGCTTGCATCACAAACCTAATTAGTGCCAGCCAGTTTCCCAAGGAAGTTATTCCTAGAAATTATTTTAGATAAATTAGCAAAATAAATTTAGCTAAGATCCAAAATTACTCCTAAATAGCATAGAGTACAGCTATGTTTCAGTCAATTGTTGCAAAAGGTTATATTTGAATTACAAGATGCTTCTCTCTTGTTGAAATGAAAAACTGAGTATACATTTTTGTTAGATTAGAAATAAAAATCCAGACTTTTTTAAAAAAAAAATCTAAACTTTTAATGTCCTTATTAAGAAAGTTTTCTAGATCTGGAAATATCTTTTAAAAGTCAATGTCATATTATCAGCATAGGATAAATTTTCTACATTACTTATCTGAAAGATAAATGAAATGGTGGTGGGGGGGGGTGTTATAAACACCACAGAATGTTTTTGACAAATTTTTCTTAAACATTATTTTACAAAAACTAGGAGAATGCAATAATCCACATTTTAAAAATAAAAGTTGGCTTGTTCATTGTGTTTGTATTTGATCAGAGAAAGTACAAAGATGTGATAAAAGTGTCTAAGACACTAACTGGCTATGGTCAATAATCATTTCTTGCAATTTCCAATGAATATTTTAGCTGCATAAATACAATAAAACAAACAACTTATAATGTAAATTTAAAAAAGGCAGCAAGTGCAGTAATTTCTTGAAATTTTAACATAATCAAGACAATGACACTTCTGAATAAAAAGAAAGTAGAAAATAGAATAAATAAAACTAGAGAGAAAAAGAGAGAGCTATTATCTGCAAAAAAAAAAAACACCATAAATTATTCTTATTATACACAAGTGTGTCTTAATAAAGTTTAAAATAAATAAGCTGAAATTAGTTATACTAAGGCACAAATAAAGAATTATAATAATTAATATTAGGATTGAGAAAAACATTAAGACATATATTCAGATAAGTTTTTGGATTTAAACCATTATTAAAAATAAAGATAATCAAAATTATAGATATATAAAATCAATCAAAAAAAGAGGTAAAATTACAACTGTTTCGGAAAACAAAAAGCATGCCAAAGGCATAAACTAAACATTGTTGTGAATTCATTTTTCATTAATAAGGATATAGCTTCTGATATGACTAGAATGATTAGAATTAAGCAAAAATGAATTACTGGAAATTAGGCATTAATTTTATCAACATATATTGAGTTAGTAGCACCAACAGATTCGTAGATTTGTTTTTTGTTTGTTGACATTATTATTGGTGAATGGATTACAAAAAAGACCTAAGATATTTAATAAAATTAAAAATTAGTCAAAGAAGGGCAATAAAGAAAATCCATTTTGATACTTTCTGTACCTTCATTAGTATAAGAAGAAAAAAAACCCTCAGCATAATCTAAACTCACAATTTCAGCTCAGGGATGAGTAGCATTTCTTACTAGATCAAGGATGGAAAAACTATAGCCATTTCCAAAGTAACAACAACAAAAAAATTATTTGACATATGATATGGCAAAAAAAAATGTAAAGATTAGCACACCTACTTTTGTTTATATGTTAAGATACACCACTGTAAAAGGTAATGAATTGCTAGTTGTCTATTGGTCTCTATTTTTAAGTGGGAATGCAGAAAATCACAAAAATAAATAAAGATTTACTTCATAATAATTTAGTGTTAAATATTGAATATTTTAGAATGGATCAATTTCTACACAATGACTTGTTTTTAAAAACATCCAGCCTAAAATCTAGAGCTGCTCTCCAAAGTAAGATGAAAAACATTTTTTAAAATTACTCCATATTGTTCACAGAATTTAGAAATTCACTTTTAATGATAAGTGATGAGTTAAATTACACCAAAAACTGCAGCAGCAAAACAACAACAAAATAATAATAATAGCAACAATAATAATATAAAAAATCATTTTTAAAAGTATATTTATTATATTTTAATTATAATATAATATGACAACAATGATTTTATAATATCAATCCTAACATGATAGAATCAAATCATAAAAAGTTTTATTGTTTTTTACTCTATTTTCATTTATTGATATGCTGCAAAATAAATGAATATAACTTTATATTTAACATATTTCTATGAAATGAATGCAAGGAAAAAAACAACTTTTTTTTTACAAAATGAATATTAAAAAAAAAATTTAAAAGTACTTTTCTATTATTATTAGAGAAAAAAACATGCTCAACAATTAAAAAAAGAAAGTTCACATTTTCATTTATAAGAGTTCTAATTTTTGGAAGTTTTAATATTTCATAATTATATTAAAAAAGAGAAACATTTCAATAATATAATAAAAGTCACATCTTGCTTATTTATTATATATTTGCAAGTAAAATGATTTTGAGTCTAATTCATTATCTCAATGTATAAACTTTTCTACAGCTTATTTTAAAAACAATTAGGATGCCTAGAAAATGAAAAGAATTTATTCACCAATATTGTTGCAGACACTGAGTGATTTAATTCATGGATAACCCAAAATGTTGCTTAATTCAAAGTTTTTCTGAATATTTTTCATTCAATCAAATATTACTGACTTATACATTTACAAAGTGCTGCAGAGTTATTTCTCATTTCCATAGACTCATTCATTCAAATGAAATAGACTAAGTTCTTTCTTACTTCATCTTGGTACTACTTTTTATGACATTCTTTTATGATTGATTTTATCATAATCTTTGGAGGGATTTAAAAAGTCGTGTAATAGTACACAACCTTAATTAATTTTGAAAGATAATTGGATATACAATTAAACTTAAACTTCACAAAATGTTCATGAGACAAAAGGGGTGAAATTGTCCCCTCAGTTTAAAGGAAAGTCTTGATTTTTCTTAGATATTTCCATTAGATTGTCCAAAATAAACTTATGACACCACTTTAATCAATTAATTATTGACATTTTGGTGAAAATGAGAATATTGTATTCTAAATTGCTTTACCCTATTGTAAAAGCTTGTTTTGGTTAATGCTATAGTTGGTAATCTATTAGCATAATATGAATGCATATTTAACATCATCATTAAAACATTATTTTGTGATTAAAGAATATATCTGGGGCTCATTCTAATATGCTTTCTCATTTAAATTAGTATGTTAATGCAAAATAGGTTTGAACTCAATATACTCCAAGTCCTGCATATCATAAGTAAGGGTCAAATAATCCATTTCTCAATATCATATTTCTCCAAAATTCACTACTTACAAAAATATCATATGCAATAAGATATTCCCACATAAATCATGCTTTGGAGTTTGCCAACATTTTAGACCACCATAATAGTATTTTCACACAAAAATTCACAGAAAATAATATTTCCATATAAATGTCTATGGACCAACTATTATCAAGACCCTACTTAAATTTCCAATTCTTATGTGTTCTAGGCATTGGTAAAATTTCTTTTCTATTTACAGCAATGGATAATTCTAACAATCTTATTTGAATTCTTTAAGGTTATTTGGGTTTTATAGTCATATAATCAATGTGAAGCAATTATTAATAAATATACAAAATATTTCAAAACTTCAATGAACAGTAATTGTCAATGTCTTAAAACTATCCACCTTGCATATAGCGCCTTTATTTTTGTAATTAAAAGTACAATATACCTCATTTAGTAATTATTTACATCCTTAAACTTCTAACTAGAAACATTGTAAGACAAAAATGTCTGAAATTTTTATTAGCTGCATGATAATGTAGACATTCTTTATTTTCAAAGAGGATTATATGCAGATATAATTCTATTCATCATTGTTATGTGCAAATAAGATTTCAATATCTCATAAAATGGAGAAGTGAATATGTGCACATTATTTGAGTTATTCTATTATTTATGTAATTAATTTTTTTTTTTAAAAAAAAAGTGCTTCTAGCAGTATATATTTTGTTAAGATTAACTTAATTTAAAAATTGTTTTGCTAAATATAATTTAAGAATCGTTAATTTTATCATTAATTAAATAGAGTAGTCTTCCAAATCTGTGAAGTTTAGTCCTAGGCCAAATCGTAATTATCAAATTTTGCAAATGATAACAACTCATATTATAATGTGTTTTTAATACATATATATATTTGTACATATTGTATATATAGTGTAAATTAAAAAATTAAGATTTTTTTTTTTTTAATTTATTTCCAATTTTTTTTGTTAAATATTTTTTGAATTACAGAAAATGCTAGGTGCACAAATACTGCAGCTATTTTTCTTTGAATAGATTAATTTAATTTAGTTAAATTGCTAACAATATATAATAAATTGCATTAATCTTCTTTCAGATATCTTAGATCAGAATAATGTTGATTTGGATATGCTTTTTATAACTTTGTTGTTATTCTGACTAGCAAAGTGGTTTCCAAAAAAATCTAAAAATGTCAACTGATATTATAAAAAGTTGGTATAATCTTAAATTATGGCATTTTTTTAATTATTGTATTTACAAAAAAAAAAATAGCATTCTGCCAAGAAAGCTATTATATATTAAAAAGGTAATTACAAAAAAAAAAAAATCACAAAAATGTAGAAAAGTATTTTAATATATTATTTCTGCAGTAAAAATTGGACCTAATAATAATAATGACAGAAAGATTTCTAAATAGTAGACTAATTTCTTTAAATGTACCTAGTAATCTAATGTCATTCTAGTATTAGTACATAAATATAGATTTAAATCTGTGTGTGAATATATAATGAAGCAACTAGAAACAATAAACATCTGGAATATCCTTCAGTAATTAAGATCATCATTAATCAACACTGAAAAAAAAAAAAGAATGAGCCGATATTAAAAAGGATCTCAGAAGCATTAGGATCAATACAAACAAAACAAATACTTAAAAACCTAAACAATGGATACCAGATAAAACATAAGATTGATTGAAGAAAATATAAAAAACTGAAAGAGTGCAGGAAATTAATTATAAAATAAAATTTAGTTGCCAAAGAAATACGAACACACTCTCCCTACAAAATTATCACGAATGATAGCTACAAGTTAATAGCAATAAATTATCAGAATCATATAATAATACTATGACACCTCTCTCATAAATTCAAACTTGAAAAACAAATATTTAAAAATTCTTAGCATTGTAACAAACAAAACTGAAATTGTTGAAGTATAGAAGGAATAGTGATAGTATCTTTACTATGATTAACTGCCAATTATAAAGGCAGAAAACTTTTAACAAAAATGATTTCAAATTAAGATATTCATAGTTTAGAAATAGAAAAGGCTATACTTACATTTTAAAAAAATCATAGAAATGTCTGGTGTATATAAAAATGAAAACATCCACCAACTATGTAAAAGGATTTAGAAAAGCATAACATCTTTATACTGTTTACAAAAAGCCAACCCAATTGATTTATAATATCTCAATAATATACGGAAATAAATTAATACTCAACATAATTTATGAAGGTCTAAAGGCATTCATTTTCCTGCAGATATCCAATAAACAACCAGTATTGATGCTTAGAAGAGGCACACACAAAAAATATTTATTTAAGGTATATCAAATGATTGAATGACTTATGTGGACAACAAAAATTTTTTTTAATAAAACAAAATGAAAAATCTCATTGGAGATTCTCTTAGATTTGAATGGACCTTTTTGATGAAATCTCTATGAATCTAACCCTGCAAAAAATCAAAGTAAACTAACTTAATTAGACTTAGATGTTAGACAAGATTGAACATTCCCCCATTCTTTTTAATGTCTACAATGAGATTATAATGTGCAATTTTCTTGAAGGTTGGAATGCAGTAAATGGCAGATCATAAATAATTTGAGACAGACTGGAAACATTTTGACGTTAGATGTTGACAAAATGATATTAACAAATATCATGGAAAATTAACAGAGAAAAGCAAACAATATTGTTTTGAAATAAATACCTTAAAAAACAAAAGCCATGATTATATTATAGATCATATCAATAAAATCCCGCAACTCCCAATTAAAAATATTGGAGAATATGAAGTAGTATATAAAATTAAGTAACTAGTTTCCGTCATAATCAATAATAGTAAATTGATCAGAAAATATGCAGGAGAATTGCGATAATAAAAGCAGCAATGATAAAATTGTCTGAAATATGAAAAAACTGAAATATTTCAAAAGCTGCTAAACCAAATTTAATTGTCTAATTTTTTCAATAGCCATTTATGTAGCAGACTTGATCTCTGATAAAAAATCAGATGAAAAAGGATAGTTGCACTTGAAATATGGTACTAATGGAGAATGCTTCTAATTCCCTATAATACCTATAAAACTAATGTGTCTGGTTTTAGAATAATTTAAATTTAACAAGAGACTACATGTACTAATAAGGAAATGCGCAATGGCATATTTAAGACACATAGTGAGGAGTCTCATCATTGTAGAAATGTTTGTCATTGAAAGAAAAATGCAAAATTATCATTTCATGTGATCATTTTCCAAAGCAATCAACAAATCAGATTAGAAAGGTCATTGGTCATGAGATATTGCATATTGCCCAAAATTATAAAGTATTTATAAGGTACCATGCAATTTTGTAAGAGTTCCAAATTAAGATATATCTATTATTATTATTTATGAGATTGACATCATCTCCTAATAATCATCATAACTTTCAGCTCATTCATAAAGTATTTAACACCATATATGAGATTACTTTAGTTTTTGTTCTAGTTTGAAATGATGTTTTGTTGTTTCTCAGACATGACTAGGATTAATTGTCTCCAACATCTTACATCATTACTGCCTAATATAGATAATAATAATGACACATAAAAATTAATTAATAAATAAAAGAAATTGGAAAAATATAAGAAAAGTACTAATAACAAAAATACCCTTATGGAGAAAAATTGTTAAAGAAGTGAAGATAAAATATAATAAATATTTTCATCTCAGTATAAGATGAATTTCTACCAATTTGTTTCAAACCAATTCAGTCATTACATTAACAATTTCAAATCCAAAATTCTAAAATGCTTGAAAAAAAGAGAAAGAATGTGAAAATAATACTAATAAATTTAGAAAAAACATTTATAATTGCTTTTTTACTTTTAATATATTCCAAAAAATAATATGTAAAAAATATTTTATAATAAACACTTTTATTCACTGTGCCATAAAAAGCCAAAAATAATTGGTTTTTTTTTTCAATCATAATAGGAATTTTTATATTTAATTTGAAATAAAAGTATGAGATATCCAGAAATTAATTAATTCAATCATTAATTTTTACAACTAGTGATTGAATTAATTAATTTCTGTACAACTTACACTTATATTCCAAATTAAGTATAAAAAAAAAAAACTCCAATTGTAGCTGAAGAAAACAATTATTTTTAACTTCTTAGTGCATAGTAAAAAGGTGTTTGTTATAAAATATTATATATATTATTTTTAACTTTTTAGTATTGGAATCTTTTTCATAATTATTCCAATTTTAATTAAAATGAAGAATAAAAATAATGTCACAATCTGTTTAAATTTGAAAGGAAATTTAAAAATTGATTAAAATATTATTTGTTTTATGAAAGAAATGATTTTTTTTTTTTTTTTAAAAAAAAAAAGTTTTACAATAAAGAAAAATCAAGAGTTGTTTTTATTTTTATTTGAATTTACCATAAATGCTTTTTAGTGAACTTAAAAAAAATACTGCAATGTTATGCACATTGCTAAAAATTATTGCAAGAATATTGTGTTTGATATTTGGCCCAACAACAGCTTTAGATTATATAAAATACTAGATAAGTCTGAAATATTTCATTGCCATATTACATTGTCATTGATTTCTAACATGTAAAAATATGAAGAAAACCTAAGTTAAATAAAAGTGTTTAATAAATCTAAAATTTAACTTTGAGCTTATAAAAATATAGCAAATTTTGTTTAGCTGATGTTCATGATTAAAGTTATTAATTAATAGCAAAATCCAATATTTTGATGAAATTATAATTCCATACAACTAATAATATATAGAAAAGGTAACATGACAAAAGATCACAAATGGTTATCTATATAAACTTTGACTTTTTCAAAAATAATGAATAGATGCAATTTGATAAATGCATTACCGTATGTAAATAATATTTATTTTACAAAGCGCAAACAGTATTGAAATTAAATTGAGAGACTGCAAACCTCTCGCGCTTATTACTATTCAACAGCCAATCAGATCATAAATACAAGACAGAGAATTTAACAAGAAGAGGGTGGTCTACCCTCTTCTTTACTTGTCTTTCTATGACTGGCTTGGATATATATAGAAAGACAAATAAAGAAGAGGGTGGACCGGCCTCTTCTTGTTAAATTCTCTGTCTTGTATTTACGATCTGATTGACTGTTGAATAGTAATAAGCGCAAGAGGTTTGCAGTCTCTCAATTTAATAAATGCATTACATAAAATTGAAAATGGTAAATTTCTGTATTCTATTCTTCTGAGTATTACAGCTGTCTGTTTAAAACAGTTATAAAAAAGAATATTCACTATTGGAATAACTATTATCTATACTGATGCAACAATTCAAAGGAACAAGGGCAACATGATAATATAGTAAATAACTTTCGAACAATACTTGACTTAAACAACATTATGTAGATAAGAACTATAACATGTAAAAGTATTGCAAAGAATTTGTAAATTAAAAATAACATTAATATTTAGATCATAATATTTTATTAAACAAAAAAAAATGCATTCATAATTTTTGTAATTCTGTATGGTTTATTATAGTGATAAAGTTGTGGACTCAAGTTAATCTGACACTTCTAATATGCAAATGCCATATAAGCTATTGAATAACTATTAATTATTAATGTCTATAAATGTATCATATTCATGAATGTAAAAGTTCTTTAATATTTAAAAACCTTGTTTTATATTATAATATCAAAATTTAACAAAAAAATGTTAGTTGAAAAAACAAATTATTGATTTAATATAGATAATAATAGTTTTAATACTTAAACAAATTATAATATCAAATTAATAGATTCCAATTACTATCATAAGGGAGATTGTTTAGTTTGAATATATTTGTGGTAATGAACATAAAATAAATATTAAAAGTAGCTAATAGTGACTCTATATTTAAAGTGGCTTAATTTTACCTCAAACATTTAAATAGAGAATTAAAATATTTCAAACAATCCTTTTTAAAGGTTTTAACATAATAAAAAGCAGAAAATTATCAAACAATAATAAATAAAAAATCTGAATGATTATGTATTATATATACAGACAGACTGTTACATTAATCATGATATAACCGTGTAATGTCTTTTTCTTTCTCTAATCGCATTTTTAATGTAAAGGACATCCAGAAAAGATTTTCTTTTTTCTTTTTCCTTCTCATGTTAACCATCTAAAAATTACAATAAATTAAAAATCAGAGACTTCCTTTTCCTCTCTAGTTTTTTTTTTCAATTACAGCAACTCTAAATTATATTGAATTACTTGGAGATATATATTACCTTACTTTTTTTAATGATATATAAATAATATTATATAGATATATACAATATTTGTTCACAATATTCTACATTCATTTACTTGACTGCTACTATAAAAATTGCAAAATATGTTCATAAAGACTGGGCATAAGTAGTGGAAATGCTTCATAGCACAACTTTAGTATATCCACTACAAACCCTATGACCTGGGATGCAGATCAGGATGAAATGTAAAAATTCTTCCATATATCTAAGGATTTTTCTTTTAGATAGCTAGATATTTCTTTTGTAAAGGGATCTGGAGAGAACTATATTTTGCAATTAACAACTTGAGTCTGTTTTACCTTGCTAGGAAATTATAAAAGAAATTAATATAATCTACAGAAAACATTTTGTCATTATTTTTTAGGATTATATTACAAATAAATATTGCTTAATTTTATACTTCCAAATATACAACTATACTGCAGTTTCATAATAATGCCTACAATACTACAATAGCATGCATTATTAACACACATATTTAAATGTATAATTCAATTAGATAACATCATAATGAAAAGATAAATATCACGAATATTAAAAAAATGAAAATAAATATAAAAATAGTTGCAGAATAATGAATAATTGGAGTTGGCAGTTAAAGTAGAATATGACAAAAATTAAATTAAAATATAAATTACAAATTTAACAAATGAGAGTGAAAAGATAGATGGTTTTTGAAAAGAAAATTTACAAGTGAAATTTTTCACACAATAGCAACACTTATCATATAAATTATTTACTAACTCAAAATATTTTTAAGAATATAAACAAATCTTAAAGCCTATATAGATTGTGAATCACAATTTAGTTATAAAAAAAATAATATTAAATTTTTAAAAGAATAATAAGCAAATGGCTTTGCCTTTACACTTAATTTTAGCAATGTTTAAATTTTATTTTGTAAAGTTGACATTTCAACTGTTCAACAACCTATGTATAAAACTTTCATAACCTGTTTAACAAATAAATAAATAAAAAACATAGTGAAAGAAATTCTTTTGAAGAAGTTTGTTGAACAATCAAAATGCTGGTTTATATAATAAAATTTAAATATTGCTAAAATTAAATGTAAAGAGAGGTGATTTTCTTGACATTGAATGAAAGGCAATATTAAAAAAAAAAGAGAGAGAAACTTATTTCAATAATTTAAAAAAATAAAATAGTACTTAAAAAAAACATTTTATTGGTAAAGAGAAAAAAGATATAGTAAAATAAATTTAAAGTTTCTAATAAAAAAAAACCAATGGGGTCACGAACTATACAATATATTGTGTTTTCCTGAAGGTTTGTGATGATGATGTTTCAGTTGTATTTATTGTTAAATTATTTCCATCATCTAATATGAATGAGTATTGAAGGTCTTTAAAAAAATTTAACTTTATTTAAATATTCCAAATACATTCAACTGTTTTATATGCACAATGTTTCGAGAGGTATTATTCTCCCCTCTTCTTCAGATGTTGTTAGTTTGATCCGTGACAGTACTAACATGGGAATCGAACCTAGATCCTTAGATTCTTGAGTATTGAATATTAAGATAATCCTCTAACCAACTGAGCCATCCTGCCAAAGGCAACAGTCAATAGAAACTTCATATACTTATCAATGAGGTTCCTCCTGATTTCTCCACTTTTTCTTCTTAAGAGCTAAGTTGATTAGTGGTTACCATACATTATGTATAGTGACACTAGGTTGACTTATGAGTTTATTTTCCATTCTTTAAATTTTCTTCTTCCTACCTTTTCTTCTCTATCTAACATTTTTGTGTTTTCCCAATTGAACATATGTACATTGGTACATACATAGTCAACTACCTTAGACATATATTTTCTGTCCTCTAATCATAAGTTTATTCTTGCAAGAGCTTTTCAATGTGATGACTGGTCTTATATTCTTCCACATTCACATGGTATTTCATAGATGCAGTTTTTTCTTTTCAGCATTTCAAGTTTAGGTTTTGTACATGTTAGAATTCCTCATATCTCTGGAAGTCTGTTCTGATATTATACTGATTGCAGATTTTCCTTAATTTGTCTGCTATTTTTGGTACGTATGGGAATTGTTTTTTCTTTTGATGGTTCTTTTTGTTGTCTGTTTAAGGTTTTTTTTTTAACAATAGTTGATGGATAACCATTTTTCAAGAACAAAAAATCTTGTGACAAGATTCCCTCATGGAAAATCAAAACTACAGTTTAATGAAAACCTATGTATACATAAAAATACTTAGCCTATACATTCAATCACATTAGAAACACAAAACATGGAGTTATACTATCACTATGGAACAAAGCAAAAGAAGTTTGTTCAGAAACCAGTGATTTGGAAAAAGAATAGATCTTTATAGAACAAATTCTTATGAAAAATGGTTATCCATCAGCTGTTATTAAGAAAACTTTAAATAGACAACAAAAAGAACCATCAAAAGAAAAAAAAATATTAGTACTGTAGTGTACCCATATATACCAAAAACTGCAGACAAATTAAGAAAAATCTGCAATCAGTATAACATGAGAACAAAGCCATATCACACTATGAGGAATTTTAACATCTACAAAGTCTAAACTTGAAATGCTGAAAAGAAAAAAACTGCATCTATGAAATACCATGTAAATGTGGAAGAATATATATTGGTGAGACTACAAACTGATAATTAGAAGACAGTAAACATGTGTCTAAGGTAACAGACTATGTATGTATCAATGAACATACGTTCAATTGGAAAAACACAAAAATATTGAATAGAGAAGAAAAGATACAAAGAAGAAACTTTAAAGAATCTATTCGCATGACAATGGCAAACAATCCCATAAGTCAACCTAGTGTGACTATACATAATGTATGGAAACTACTAATCAACTTTGCTCTTAAGCAAAAAAAAGTGGAAAAATGGAGAAAATGCCATAGGTAACTATATGAAATTTCAATTGCCTTTGGTAGGATGACTGTTGGTTAGAGTGTTACCTTAAAATTCAATACTCAAAAATTTAAAGGTCCAGGTTTGATTCCCATGCTAATACTGTCACTGATCAGGCCAGCAACACCTGAAGAAGAGGGGAGAATAATACCTCATGAAATATTGTGCATATACTAATAAATAAAGTTAAATTTTTCTAAAGACATTTAATACTCATATTAAATTATGGAAATAGTTCAAACAATAAATACACTATATTTTGTTTCAAATCCCCTTTATGTACAAACATATATAGCTCATTTTGTTAATAAACAGTGATTAGAAGAGAATATGTATTGTTTTTTAAACTGCAAGTATAAAGTATTTTTTGACATGCACACATATATATATAATAAAGAGCAAATATTTCTAAACAAATTTATAAATATATATGTATGTTGACTTTTATATGTATAATATGCATACATAAATTAAGATTGTAGTATAAACAAAATTTTAAATAATAATAATAATATGGTCATTAATAATTAAATGAGGAAGCAATTTCCATATATCTTATTGAGTGTGTATTCACTCATGCTTTCATTAAAGCAATAAAAATAAGAAACAAAACTCATATTTTTATTTTTAAAATAAAAAATGAAATATTTAACTTTCTTCATTATAAAATATACTCTGGATGATATTCTTTTTTTTTTCCAATAACTTATTTCTCTTAGAACTTGTTAACAAAAAAATTAAGATCTTTTTAATTAGTTTGACGTTTCTCAATCAGTATCAACTTTTAGTATGCTCTAAAATTTTGTAAAACTTTTAGCATTATACTCAGAAAATATTTTATTACTGAAATATTGCATATGAAATTCTGAAAGAATAATACAGCAAGAATAAAATGTGCTTATAAAATAAACTGAAGAAATTTTATTAATATATATATTATGCTATCAAAAATTATATAGCAATAAAGAACTAGAAAAAATATCTCCTACAATTACAATATCTTCTGAATTTCCCAGGAATTTAAATAAAGAAATGACATATGCAATTAAATTTGTGAAGGAAAAAGCTCCATTTGATGATATAATCGATATCTTAAAAGAAGCAGATGAAGAAACAAAAAAAATTTTTGTCAACATTATATATCAAATATTTAAATGATAAAAAATGTACCAGATAATTGGAAAAATGCTGTACCAATATCAATATTTAAAAAAGGGTGATTAATAATTACAATTTGTCTCTAGCAAACTTTGGATTTTAATCATACAAAAGAATAAGTTGGATTTAAGTGGTTTTGTGTGGTGGACCATAACCAAGTATTGAGAGAAGTTATAGAAAGAAGCAATAAATATGAGTTGCTATTATGCCTTGGATTAACTTGATTATATAAGCATTTCTTCAATGATTAAAGCATTGGATGATCAAGGAGAGCCAGAATATTGTCATATTCTAAAGAATTTTTATAAAAATGCAACAGCAGTAATTAGATTATGTAATGATAAAAAGATTAACATTAAGAAGAGGGTATGGCAGGATAATTCCATATCTCCAAAACTTTTTACAGCAGTTTTTCAAAAAATATTTTGTGGATTAAAATGGGAAGGTAAAGGAATAAAAATAAATGGAGATTATTTAAATCATTTAGATTTTGTAGATGAAGTAGTCGTTTTTGCAAATAATGCTTTAGAGCTTCATGAAATGTTGCAAGAGTTTTCAAATGAAAGTAAAAAAAAGTAGGATTAAAGGTAAATACACAAAGGCTAAACTCTCCATACAACAGCAACACTCAGTGCAAGTCAGAGTAATCAATGGATGCTGAATGGTTTGTGCATAAAATCCTATCTAGTGCCTACTCATCCAATATCCCCACACTAGTTTCTAACTTGTAGCTTTCATCATAGAGGAGCCTTGGATATGAAAGCTCTGCACCCAGATCTAATACAACTAAGCATAAAGAATGGTGATCATGTGATTAATGGTAAATGTTAAAAAGACTGAAGTAATACTCAAAATAAGAAAAAAAAGATTGATAATGATGAGTTAGAAGTTAACAATTATAAATATCTTGATCAGATTACTATTACAGATGGAAACATAATAGATGAAGTTAATCATAGAATTAAACTTGGTTGGAGTGCTTTTGGTAGAAATAACTTAATACTAAAAGAAAACATCTGTGAGTTTGAAAAGAAAGGTTTTTAATACATATGTTATCAGTTCCTTCTTATAGATTTGAGACTTGGACACTTAACAGAAGAGCAATACTGAGATTTCAGTCTTCTCAACAGTGTATGGAGATGTATGTTAGGAGTAACAAGAAGAGATCAAAAACAAAATATATGGATAAGAGAACAAGCAGATATTACTGATATTATTGAAAGAATTAAAAGATTGAAGTGGAGTTTGGCTGGACATATTGCTAAAAAAAGATAATAGACAGTTGAAATCTTAAACAGACTTCTAAAAGATTGTAAAATTCCTAGAAATAAACAATGTGAGAAGGATGATGAAATAAGAAAGTGAGCTGGGGTGGTGCTGAGAAGAGAGATTAAAGAACAGAAAAGATTGGTGGAATTTGGGGAGATTTTCATTCTGCAGTGGATCAATAATAGTTGAAAATGATGATGGTGCAACAAGACAGAAAAACAGCTATCTGGTATTGTAAAATTTATTTATAAATTTTACTTTTTCTTCTTAAAACTTGATCATATACAACACTCAGAGAAGGAAAGATGGCTGCTAGAATATTGCAAAACTTGCAACTTGTAATTTTTTTTTGTTTTGTTAAATTATTTACATTTTTCTTTGGATAATGTATAATTGACATCATGTAGTCAAATACAATGTAGTTCATGGATCTCTATACATGCAGATAGTGAATGATAAAATGTAATTAATGAAAATTGGGGGAAACATCAAAAGTAATAAAATGTTTAAAAATGAGCAGAGAAAAAAAAATTAAAAATATTTTTTGATTAAAGCAATATCTAAAATATTCAATTAAAAATTTAAAACATAAAACAAAGTTAAGAGAAGAATGTAAAAAAATAAATAAATAAGAAAATGAAAAAAAAAGAGATTAGATTTACTATAAAATATACAAAAAATAAATAAATCTGGATACAATAAAATAAAGTTATAAAAACACAAAAGTTAAATGATTAAATGTTTTCATTAATAATAATAGAGGGAAATATATTTTAAAAATGAGAAAAATATATAAGCAATTTATATTATAAAGATAATAAGATTTTATGCTACTTAAATGAAAGGGCAAAAATGAGGAAGATTGAACAATAATAAAAAAATGAATTTTGGTTCAATAATAAAAAAATGAATTTTTAAAAGCTCTAATTAATATGAAAATTGGAAAGACACATGGTTGATAAAATTATGGAAGAAAAGTTGATGACTATAATATATCTCAAAAATAGTATAAATAATTTGAGAAATTAATAAAAAGAGATATTAATAGTAAATTGATATATTTATTTACTGAAAGAGTATTTCCATTTATAAAGAGTACAGAAAGAAATTGGTAATTAAATGATTAATATTATTGTTGAAATATATATATACATAAAACTGCAGAAACAAATTTACTGTTAATGAAGATTTACTTCATTAACATGCAAAATCCATAATATATATATATATGCTTTACGCACAGGTAATGAAGCTGATAACAGTAAATAAATAATATTCTACAATTTAATAAAGCTGAGCGCTTTCAGGAGGATTCATACTCCCATATTCATAGCTACTAGAATTTTGAGAACTACACAACTGCCAATGCAAATGTATGCAAATTAATGTAAAGTGGCTACAGAGACCATTTTCGAAAAAGTGAAAAGCAGGTCCCTCTTCTATTAATTGATACAGTATCACTTGCTATGTAGCATGCTTCTCTGACCTTGTGCTTGGGGTTATTCCTCTCAAAGCAGACAACACTGGCAGTGGTTAGTGGGAAACTATGGCCAGTGACTCTTCATGTTTAGCAAAAATTGAATTACCTTCAAACTTAGTTTTAGTTTTTATCTATGCTGTGCTATTCTGGTTGCTATGTTAGTCCTATTTTCTCCATAATATGATGCTTGGCAATTTTTTGGGGGGCAAGTGATCTTGTAAATAATTTGAGGAATGAATTCGGGTTTGATCCTATCTTTGGTATTGTTGATGAGTCTATTGATATTGGGAGGCAAACAAAAAGTGACTTCAAAGTCACAAGAGAATTTGTTAATAAGACTTTTAGCTATTGAATGGATGTATGGAATGAGAATTCTTGGTTTGTTTTCTTGTTTATGATTGTGATTTATCTTATAAAAAAATTTATTAATTTCCTGTTGATAGCTGATTGAGTATGCCCTATTTTTACTAAATCTGCAATGTAATTGACAAGATTATTTCTTTTGTTCACCTCATATTTTACATAAATTATGGTTCCTGAACAGAAACAAAGAGAGGGTTGCAAGTTTATGGGATTGGGGTGCATAAGAACTAGGGCGTGTTAAACCACATACTTACACTGGTTTTACTATCATGCAATAGTCTAGATTATCTGCATTTCTGCTGACACATATGACGAGGTATTTAACCTGATGTAATTGGTTTTCCCCATGTTGAAGTGAAAGTAAGATTAGTGTTATTCTGGAGGCTTGTGAAGATCAGTGATGATATTATCTGGAGTTGCAATGAATATGTCATCAGTGTATCCTGTGTATATCATGTCTGGTGTGGACTTGAAAGAATACAGGTAAAATTTGCTTTTGATAATGGTTGAGTACAATGCTTTGATACCTCTTTGAAGCCTTGGAGGATACAAATAGAGTAAATTTTTTAATGTTCATCATTCTTTATGTTTTTGTCACAGCAGTTGTTATTCTTGTGTAGTTTTCACATGGGAAATAAAAATGGATGGGTTGTTCATCAACATATATTAATCAAGGTGGTAAGTTTATTGCCTTTATTTCTGAGTTTGAAATCAAGAAACATCATGTTACTTCTTCAAGTTACTTGATAGTCCTACTTGAAATGTCAGTTGAGTTTTCATGAAGGCAAAATAAATGTGTGTTAATGATTTTGTATTTTCTTATAGATGTTACTATCACAAAAGACCAAACAAATTATAACAAAAAACTATAAACTTGCCAGCCAAAGCAATTAAAACAGAGAGTATTAAGAGACTGCAATTCAAGCTGACATTTGATGATGATTTATTATTTAAGTATCTACAACTGCAGATTAATTTCAAGTGAAGAAGAATTGAATTAATTGGAAGAATTATCTAATATTAAATGGGTCATTATTGGAATTAAAAACAAAAATGAATAGTCAGTGGATTTTTAAAATGATCTCATATTTTACTACAAAGGCCCAAATACTAAAAGCATAAATGAAATAGTATTTATAATAAATAAATGGTGGAAGAATGCTGTGGAGATTGGGGGTATGTCAGAAAAAGTAACAAGATTAATTATTCAAATTAATGGAAGATACTAAAGTTCTCAATGTGGAAGGAAAAAGATTTTTATATGAATATACAAAATGCTTTTGATCAGACAAATAACATTTTTAATGTTAGAATTGGGAAACAATTGAAAAATGAAAGTGCTGTACTTAAATCTGGTTATGTTGACAGAAATGAGGCAGGCCATAGGCCTGTGGAGTTTATACAAAAAAAAAACAAAACTGCATATTATGAATTCTTTCTTTGAGAAAAATGTTAGACAGAAATGGACATGTTAAGAAACTAAATGAAAGTATAGCAGATTGGATTATTTTTTGTCTAACCATGTAATGTTCTTAATAGATTCAACAAAAGAAGTGATCATCAATTAGTAAAATGTAAAATATGTTAATGTAAAACTAGCAAAACAAAAAAATTACTAAAAAAGATACTGAAAGTTGATATTCCTAATCTTCACAAATACTCCAATGAAATTAAATTTTCTAATCATTTTAAAGTATTGTCAGATTTTAAAGATGATTCAAACTTAATTGAGATTAATAAAGAGATAACTTATATTCTATTAAGAACAGCAACAAAGATAGCTGAAACAAAAAAAGCAACAATTTACTAGTAAATTTTCTACCGAGACAAGACAATACACAAAGAAGAAAATATGAAATTTTTTTAAAATAATCCATTAAAAAAAACTGAATATCTAGAGTTTTATAAAATAATGTGAAAAAAAATTAATATGTAAAAAAATATAATTATGAATTAAGAAGGAAAGCTTTAGAAGAGAATAACACCTTGATATTTGAATGAATGTTGTTTCAGCAATAAAAGAAACAATGAGAACTATTACTAAAAAGAGAGACCTTAGGAAATGTATAGAAAAGTTCTATAGGCATTTTAAATGAAGAGGTGAGATATACAATTAAATCCATAAAGAAGTGAAAAGGTTTAGGGAATAATGGAATTATTATTGATATTTTAAAAAAGGTAGGTGAAGAAAGAGAGAAATTGCTGACAAAACTATATACTAAATATCTAATTGATAACAATGCACTGGATGATTCAAAGAAAGTAATATTAATATTTAAAAAAGATGATAGAGGAAATACTAGACATTACAGATTTATCAATTTTCTATGACCTAAAATTATAGATGATATGGTTATTTTTGCAAATGATGCTACAGAGCTGTAGAAAATTTTGCCAAAGTTATCAGATGAACATTTTTTTTAAAAAAAAAAAGAGTAAAGAAAAATATGAAAAAAAACTAAAAGTAATGCTGAATGGATTAACTTAATCATAGTATTAATAGAGATGGAAATATAGTGGATGAAATTAATCATAAAATTAAATTTGGATGATGTGCATTTGTAAATTAATATTAAAATGGAATATAAGTTTAATATATGTGTTTTACCAATTCTTACATATGATCTCAGACTTGGAGACTTAACAAAATGTCAATACAGAGATTTCAGGTTACTCAACAAAGGGTGGGAAAATATACATTAGAAGTAATAAGAAGCAGTCAAAAATAAAATGCCATGAATAAGAATAGATATCATTGACATCATTAAAAAAATTAAGAAACTAAAATGAGGCTAAACTGGAAGAGATAATATAAGAATAGTAGAAATATTAAGTTGGACTTCAAGTGATTATAAAATACCTAGAAAGAAATCACATGTAAAATGAATAAGTAAAGATATTTGTTGGTGTAATGTGATGCAGAAAAATGGCTAAGGATTGGAAAACTGGATTATTCTTGGAGAGACACTTATCTTATAGTCAAATGACAATGATTGAAAATTGTGATGACATAAAGAAACAAGTATGACAAATTTAGCTGCAATTCAAAACTGTATATACACAAATGAAAAATTAATTCATTTCTTTCTCTTCCTCAAAAAAGATTGACTATGGTATTTCACTTAAAGAGAAAAGAAAACATTCAAAGAAAAAAATTGAATGTTCAACTCCTTGTTCATTTAATAAGTACATAAAAAAACAGTATTATGTGTGTTGTATTCATGAACAAGAAATTAGGACTGAGAAGTTGGGTTTACATATTATTTTTTTCATAAAATTTCAGAGGTTTAAGGTTTGATTTATACATAGAAAATTTGGGATGAAACAATGCCAATTAAAACAATATAAAAATAGTTTAGTTGAAATATAAGTAAAAACTGATTGCTTCTTAAATATAGTGACAAGAAATTAGAATAAAAATTACAATCGCTATACATGCTTTTAATAAATGAAGTTTCATCTATGAAAAAGGAATGAATGCTTTATTTGGCGGTGGCCTGAATATGAGTAGAAACAGTAAATAATTAGAATTATGATAAGAAAGAAGAAAACATTGAAGGTATTATAGTTTAAAGAAGAATGATGAAAATAAGTTAGAGGAACAATTGTTAAATGCAGAATTTAGTACAATAGATACATTTTTAAAATCAATCTAATTAAATAAATGAAAAAACATTTGTAGATGTCATATAATTTATGCACAAATTCTTGGTATCAGCAAAAATATATTACATGAAAAAAAATTAGTAATACAGATTGACTGACTTGCCATTTATAATTATTATGTATAAAGCATTTCTTTTACAATTTTTTTGCACCAATTCCTTTTTATTAAGCTGACGTTTATCATACTTACAGAAATCCTTTGTTGTATATTTAAAAGAACCTTTTTATCTAAACATTCCACTTCATTACATGACTGTCAAAATTGACTTAAAATTTTTTTTCACTTTCTTGATAAATATAATTTAATTCTATTGGCTTATCTTAATATATTATCATTTTTGCTAGTAGATTTTCATCATGATTTTTACTTTACTGTTGTTGAGTGAAATGTCTCCATTTTGATTCCCAGTGCTAATCACTTTATTTGAAACATTTTATTTCCCACATATTCTATTTCTATGAGAATATAATAGTGAATTCCCTCTTTCTGAGTTTCATTTTTTTAAGTTTACTCTTGCAATAACCTTTAGATTTCTATTCCTTCACTTTATTTTGAAATAATAGAAATGTGTAAGTTTCAGAAAAATTGTGTTTCATAAAACATAGGTTATGTCATTTGTGGCTATAATTCTCAGCAACTATGTTATTAGGATTTTTTTTCCCTCATTTTAAATTCATATTTTTATATATTAAAATAGATAAATTTGCTATTTAACATAAATTGTAACAAATGGTTCCGAGTAAAATCATTTTAAACATGGGATCCCAATGATTTTATGTTAGCAGCTTCAATAAACTGAAATCAAATTTCTTAATCTGATCTCTTCAAAGATCAATCACACTGTATATATCTAATAAAATATTTTATATCTTAATATTTGAATAGTGACTTGAATTAATTATTATGTACAAGTTGTAAACTTTTACTAATGATACTAGATATTTCATAGATATTTAGACATATAGATAATAAAACTATAAAAGGGCAAATACAAAGTCTTTGACCAATAGAACATTTGTAAACAGTATTACAAATTTTATAATATTGTCCTTTGTCCACATTATTCAAAATATTTTTAATTAAACAATTTATAAAACAGCTTTCAAAATTAAACAGAGCAAAACTCTCCATACAGTATTGCCACCTGTGCTAAACAGAGTAATCAATGGATGCCATGCCAGA
Organism: Epiperipatus broadwayi; assembly: GCA_028023455.1. Classification (NCBI taxonomy): domain Eukaryota; kingdom Metazoa; phylum Onychophora; class Udeonychophora; order Euonychophora; family Peripatidae; genus Epiperipatus; species Epiperipatus broadwayi. The sequence goes on from JAQFVV010012434.1 coordinate 1,810,983, forward strand.
AGGCATCCATTGATTACTCTGTTTAGCACAGGTGGCAATACTGTATGGAGAGTTTTGCTCTGTTTATCAACAATTAATGTGCTAGTATAGGAAATGTGATCATGTGAAGCTTTCAAAATTATTACTGTTGGAGTTTGGAAAGAATTAATTATTTTGAAATACCGCACCCTCCTTGAAGTTCAAAAAGAATTTATAATAAACATAAATTTTGGAATTTTTAAAATTCTGACATCATTTCTTAATTATTAATAATTAAAAAACTAAAATAGAATTTATACATCATCTTATTTAACATAAAAAATAGCCAAATTACTAATCTATTATTTATTTATGTGAGTTAACTTTACTATTTCATAACTACTTAAATTACTAATTCTTCCAATTATTTCGGTATATGCTCATCAAACATAATATATGTAGATCTTTGGTTTGATATGCAACTATCATAATTTTTTTTTTAGCTGAATTTATGTCTATTAAGCATTTTCTTTATGAAATGAAGTTAAAAAAATAATAATTATCAATGATTGATTCTTTAATGGAAATAATATCTATAATCAATAGCTTTAGTGATTGAGATTTCATAAGAAGCTTGAACACCAGAAATGTCTATACTGGAATCAATTTATGGTTCAAAGTATGAGACTGTATCATTGCATTAAATCATGTAAGGGTATCAGATTATATAATGAAGATCACAGAATTACTCAAATCTCTGAAAATTATTTTTATTTATTTTTCTTATCTTGATCTACTTTCTCATCTTATATTTATCTTTTACAATTTCGCAGTGAATCTTTTTTTTTATATATATTAATTTATGCCATCATTAAATTATTTTGATATGTAAATGAAATAAACTGTTTAGTTGTCTTCATTGACTATTAAAGTTAATTAGATCTCTTTATTTCATTTACATTATTACAATCATTGCCCTAGGCTGACCCATTATCACATATTGATATTTTTTCCAAGATGTTTTCACTATTAATCGCTTTTATTTCAGTTATTTTCTTATTCAGTTGATGATATTCTCTATTACAATCACTTTGGTTTCCCTATGTTATTTGCTTGATTTGGAATTAATTTCTTTAATTTCATAACTCTGGTATTCTTCTTCTAAACTATATATTCCAGTGATTATCTATAGTGTCCATCCTCTGTTTTGTCCAAATTTCATGCTCTGTAATTATTCTAGTAATGATACTTAAATTTTTTAATCTCATTACTTCTCTTTATAAAGAAATAATCACTTATTCCATGTTATACTTAATTCTATGAGTTATAGCCATAAATACTTTCTATTATATCATCTTAATTTAATAATAATAAACAGCCACTCAAAAATGAATATGGCCATTCACAGCCCCCCCTCCCCAGGCAAGTGACAGAGGGCAAATTATTCAAAAAATGAGTTTTGCAATGATTATAAAAATTAATCCATGAACCATAAATACATCCATATATAGAACACTAGACATTTTTCTATTTATGTGATATTTTATATTATCTTTTAGTTTATTTAACAGAAAACTTCACATCATGTCTAATTGTAGCTTCCTAATGCATTTTATTCTCCTGCCATATCTTCCCAATTGATTGCTTTAAAATATCTTTGAGCTAATGCTTAAAACATAGATAGGGTTTAAGAAAGTCTTCTATTATTCATTAATTTTACATGCCCAAACCAATGGAAGTGTAATTTAATAATAAAGGACTCAATAATATCTCTTGCCATTGCATTTTTAAAATTTTATAGAGCACCTTTAACTGGAACTTTTCTAATGCCTTTATAGTGTGTTGACAGGAAGTTCATGTTTCATTTCCATATAATAAATTAGGTAAAATAGCAGATCTATATACAGCTAACTTAGTTGCAAGCATTATTTCTCTGTTATGAAAGGTTCTATCTTTGACTTGATAAAATCAGCAGCATCTTTGTTGAACCTTAATATCTAAGTCTACCTTTCAACTTATAAAACTACCAAAGTATTTAAACTAATTTACATTTTCCAGTTGATAATCATCCAAACTTAAAATTGCTGAGGATTTTTCTTCTGTCACTGACTGATAAAAAAACTTGAGTTTTTTAACTTTATTTAATATAATTCACTAAGATATTTACTAGCACAGTTTCACACTAATTTTTTTGATTACATCTGTTTAAAATTAACTTTATTCAAAAACAAAGATCTCCATAAATTACTTTCAGAATTTTAAGAACATTCAATAAATCATCTTTTGAACCGACAAAAATAGCACAATCATCAGCATACTGTAAATCCAGAATCTAAGAAGATGAAATTCCTGTTTTTATATTTAATTGCCACAAATCAAAAATTCTATCAATCAAATCTATATCATATCTTGATCCTTGTTGATTAAGCTGCTTTTATGCAATTCCAAAGAACACTTTAATAAAAATTGAAAACAATATTGCAGCAGTGCACATCTTTGTTTAACACTAGTTTTCATTCCAAATGCCTCAGACTTTCCAACTGTAGCAATAACATTTCTTGTCATTCAATCATGTAAAAGTTGTATAATATGAATAAATTTTGGGGACAGCCAACTAATTTCAATCATAGACTGATCTTATTTATCTGAATCTAATGTACTGACCAAATCAACAAAAGCAAAATATAAATCATTCCTTTGTGCCCAACACTTTTCTTGTATTTGCCTGGAAAAAAAAAAACATATCTATAGTGTTTCTTGATTCTTTAAAATCACATTAAATCTCTGGTAATAATTCATTTATAATAGAACAAAATTATTAAAATTACTAGTGGATAATAATATAATCACGATAATGACTGCAATCTGTTCTATTCCCTTTGTTTTTAGAAATTGGAACAATAAAAGCATCTCATGTGACATAACTTCATGGGTCCAGATATTCCTAAATTATTACAATATTTTTGAAGGTAATATATCACTACTATATTTTAAATTTTCTCCAGGTATTTCATCAGGACCTGCAGCCTTTGCATTTTGATTTTTAAATTTACAAATAGCTGTTTTGACTTCATTAAGTTGAAATATCTTTGTTCAAATCCAAAAGAGTATAGATAAAATAGATATATCATTAAAAGTTGTCATCTCAATTCTTGTATTACATTTCAACTTATGAGTTTTAATAATTAGAAGTCTCAACATGTCTATCTGAATTATAATTTCTTTATTGACATATTACATTAATTAGTTCCATTATTTCATAACTACTTACAATATTAATTTTTTCAGTAACTTCCATGTACAAAAATTGAATATATATAGTAATATATATATAGTTTTTAATTAACGGACATTTTATTTATATTATATATAGAGATTATTCATGAGTGTGCAAATATGCTAAACTCTGACGAAAGTCCATTGTTCAATTTGCTTAAATTAATTTGATATATGACTACTTATTATTAAGTAATTTTTAACTTTTAAAACTAGTTGAATTTTCTACACATTTGAAATATAGGGTATTCACCATGTGTAAATTATATATTATTTCTTCTCTAACTGAAATGTAAGCCACTGTTTTTAAAATCAATGATGTTTAATTTGTGAATGGAATGTATAAAGACTCATATATCCAACATCCCATGCACAGCATCATTAGTTATATGCCAAAGAAAAATTTTTAAAAATCAATTCAACAATTTTAATCTAAATTTTTCTGTCATTTATCTATTTTTTTAAACATTTACATATATTTTTTCTTCTTATCTAAAATAAACTAACCCTTCCCCTATCTTTTAGAATATTGATCAACTTTTTTCCCTCTCTCTTAGCCTCCACAGATTTTTTTAATATAAAGACTTCTAAGAATTTGTTCAATATGTCATCAACTTCAGTTATTAAGAAAACGGTCTCTTGTCATTATTTGACACTACAGCTTTGTTAATCCTATATTTTTAACTTGCTTTAGTGTCCAATTTTTTCTTCTGTTCCATGTAAACCTATTTTCCCTATAAAACAAATCACTTCATATGTTTCAGTACAAATTAAAATAAAATTTAATATTACCAGGTTGTTCCATCATGGGTCAAAGTATAAAAACCATTTTCTTATATCTGACTTTTATAGGCACTAAAATAACTTCTACTTATTAAAGACTATTTGTCTATTATAATTTTTATTCTAATCATATTATTATAATTTTCAGCTGATAATCAATCACCTAGATTTAAAAACACTATCCTGTTTCATTATTTTCTGCCCAACAGTTTATATATTATATGTTATAACTATTTGAGATATAGGCAACTTCTATGTTTACTTGTCAGAGCAATTAATAAGTTGAATTGAGGCAATGAACATATTAAATTCCTACATGGCATTCGGTTAAAAAAAACTCAATTAAATATTCAACCATACCAAAATTATTGTATTTATTTATCAGGGCATATATATACATATGCTTCCTAGTATAGTTATAGCTAGTCCATAATATAACTATCAAATCATTAGTAGATAAACGAATATCTAGCAATTCCTAACTCCTAGATGTAACAAGAAAGAAATTCTTCACCAGCATTTGACTGACCTGGTTAAAATTATCATTCATTTCACTGTAGATAGATGCTGCAGAGGCATTCACCTTACAATAGACTATTTAATGACTACATTTTTTTTATCTTTATGCAATATGTAACATAAATATACTTATTTATAAATAAATGGATATTAAAATCTGCTCTGATGTTATAGCCTTCTTTAATAATTGATGAGTTTAATTTTTTTCAAAAAAATATTGAATCTTATGTCATCATAGATGCTTTGCGCTGTTTAGCAAAGATATAAAAATAATTGGTTGAAAATTAAAAGTTCCTGGACGAAGAAAATGGAGGGGAAAAAAACAATCTTGAGTATTCATTTGAATGGAACTGGACTTATATAGATCTCGAACATCACTTGACACAATGCACATACATATTTCTTTCATTACGGAAAAAACAACAACAATATCTTTATTTCATTTTAAAAATTAAATATTAATATATATATAGACACACTTTTATTTTTTAAAAAGCAATATAGATGTATATAATAACGCTATAAAAATATTTAATATGATAAACAGCATACTGTATACATTTTAATTATATTACAGCTTTATTTATTAAAAAAGATGTGAGATATTTTAATTTTCATCTAATTTGATATTTCTTTTGTAAATGAAGAATTTTATTTAAATAAAATTATTCTCACACATATACGAGTTTTTTTTGTTTTTTTTTTAAAAATGACAAGAGTTTTTATTTTATTTTTTATCAGCTTTATTCAAATTAAATCCTTTGCTAGATTTGCATTTGTTTTAATATGTCAGAGACATGTATTCATCTTACTAGAAGACTGCTGCATGCCCATTTTCTTAATTGGAACACAGTCTAACCTTGTTTACCTGCCTAGTTAAATGGCTTCTAGGTATGTCACTGTTAACTTGGTTACGTTTCACAAAACCACATGGACACTCCATATTCTTGTGTAGCGAAAACTTGCCGCCAACAGCATCTCAGAGCCAATTGCTTTGGGATGTTATGTTATATCACCGCTTAATGCTGAATGCTGTCGGTTCTTACTTTGCTATTCAAGTAAAGCCTGCTTTGAACTAATCTACTGAGCTAGACAAGTACATATGAAGAGGCTCGAGAGAGATCTGCAGCTTCAGGATAATCAACGCTTCATTGTCTTCAATGGTGTTGACACCTGGTGCTGGAACTGTGACATGACTGCTGATATTTCTTCTGATCCTAGCAGATCACTGGGAAAACAAGTTAATTCCAAGAATGCCTGGTGTTACTGGAGGTAGCTGGTGACTTTGTTATCACCATTTTCCTCCTTTTCTTCAGGTGATGCATGCCTCATGTTTAGAGCTAGGTCTGCAGGGAGCAAATGACTTTGTAAGGCATTCAAGAGAAAGAAAATTGGTTTATGTAAACCTAAGTGAGTTTGATGGAAGCAATGACAGTGAAGGTGATTTATGATTAGGAAAATAGAACAAAATAAACAAAGCACATGTATATAAACAATAAGAAAGTATATAAATAAGGCAAAATTATTTGTTAAAATATAAAGCTTTTTTTTTTAAAAAATTATTGTAAGAGAAATTTAAAAAAACTAAAATGTACATTAATTTACAGCAATAAGCTACCAGAGTAGTGAATTTTAAATCATTAATAGCAATAAAACTATTAACAATATTATTTCGTATCTTCCTAAATCTGTAATTATCTTTTCATATAAATATACCTGTTATTTATATATATTAATTAAATTAATTATAGTTTATCTTTAATTCACTTGATGATATAAAATAAAAAATCTATATAAAGGCATAAATAGTTCTTTGACCATGTCTCCTGACAGCAATATATATCGAAGATAATAGAAACTTTAGCAATATCTTTTAGTATGTGGATATGTATATTTATAAAATATAAATTTATGGCTCACTTAGATTAACATATATAAATTTAAAGTTAACATTTATTTGTATGTGTGCATTATATATATATTAGTAGAAAAAAGAAGGTTGTATTTACAGTTACAATAATCTTTAATTGGGTCGAAAGTTTATACATGGGATAAGAATAATATGATAATCGTTAGCTTAATAAAAGAATCATTTATGAGATGGTGTCTAAAGTATAAAAAGTTTGACTCTTGTAATATATATATAAGACTGCTCAAATTAACTTGTTAATAAATTTACTGTTGCAATGAACAGATATAAATAAACATCCAAATTCTAGTCATTCTTCATTTATGGAATACCTACAATGAATGACATACAGTCATACAGTCATTTGGTCAAAGTTAAACTTTCAATAAATGAGCAAAATACAAATGCAATAACTGATTCATGCATTTAAGAACATATAAGTAAAATATCATTAATTCAAATATCTATCGTTGGAAAGCTCTTTTTACCCCCCAAAATTTTCAAAGGTCGTATTTAATATTTGATAATAAATAAATTATTTTGTACACATAGTTATTTATAAACAAAATTGATAGCAAACATATTAAGTAAATCTCCATAAATTAATAAATATAATGATAGTAAACTGTGTGTTTTTCCCTCCTATTTTAGTAGAATTTGAATCTTTAATGATTGATAAAAGATCCATTCTTGAAATTTGAAAAATTCAGAGATATGCAAAAATCCTACAAACCAGCATTTTCAGATTCATGATGTTTTATTGCAAATTTTTTATAGAACTAGTGAATGTTTTCCAACAGACATGAGGGACGCTACATATAACTTTGGACAAATTGCTGAAAGACTAGAATTTATGTATATATTAAGCAGAACATTATATACTTATAATTATTTAGATATAAAATTTAAATAAGTATAAAAAAAAGAACAGTTTTTTTTTTTTTTTCAAAAAAAGCTGTTTAAATTGAAAAACATATATTTACAAAATGCATTCAGCCTATGTAAAGTCATGTTGTTGTTTTTTAATTGAATGCTTTAACAAATTTAATGTAAATTAAACAAAAGATAAGATAAAAAAAAAAAAAATTAAAAAAAAAAAGAAAAAAAAAATTAAACAAAAGATTTTAATATTATATAAATAAATGTGATAAATGTACTTGGCTTTAAAGGCCTACAGTTTATTAATGGTGAAAGTATATTACAAATGCACCCAACCTGAAAGGCTATAGTTTTTTTTGAATTGGTTGTTTTAACATATTTTTTTTTGCTTTGATGAATTATTTGCTTTGACTAAAATCATCGTAATTAAATTAAGCCTCTAAATTAAAATTAAAAATTTTAAATACAATTATTAATGGTGAAATTAACGTTAACTATGTGATATCAAACTACATGATTTTAATTATACACTAGGCAAAACTAAATGTAAATACGGTGTTATAGCATCTATTTTTTCCCCACACTAAATATCACATATGAAACATGAATTCATGTATTGTAATCATATTTTTCTCACAATTTAAATACTATACCTATTCAGTTCTGTACTGTAGTTAAAAGCACATGTACTGATTTTTTCCAACCATTTTTTATTAATGTTGGAATTACTTCCTTCACATAAAATATGCTTTGTAATAAAAATTACAGAATATTAAATATAAAGGGTGAAATTAATTTCATTGCATAGAATGGTTGTAATATAAATTATGGTTTAGTTAGATATAGTTTTTTTTTAATGCTGTTAAATTCATAATTTTTGTAATTTGTTAAAACAATCAATTAAAAAACAGGAATTTGTTAAAGCAACCAATTATACAGCACTATGAGCAACATTCAGACAACAGACAAAGTAGGGATTTTATATAAGACATATTCAGGAATTTTCACCGAATTTTCTTGTTTTAGTTTTAAAAAAATTATATTGAAGTAAAAAGGCAAACATTTTATTTTAAATTTAATCAATATATTATCCAATCCATCATGATTATAAGCTATTTTATAAAATGTCTACATGAGTTTGTTCCTCTGAGTATTACAATTCATATTTTCTAGCAAATAACATTAAGCATATGGATAGAAAATCCTATAACTAATCTACAAATTTTTATATAGATATATTTAATTAATAAATAAGATTATAGATAGATGTTTTGTTTTATAAATTCATAAGCAATACAAAAATGTATTTTAAAATTTTAGTGATTCAAGACCATTTTTACTTTTAATTTATTTTAGAAAAAAATTAACAACAAATTACTATAATGGTTTAATATATTTCTTTTGAAATTCACAGTTAAAATTAAAAAAGAAAGAAATTCTCACATCAACAAACATATTAATTTATTACTGTATTTGCACTTATTTTTCTATGTTGTACATTACATAGAACACAACACTTTGAATAGTATTTGCTTTCTCACTAACAATACTTGAAGTTAAAAAATAATAATAATCAAATAAAGTTATTAACAATGTTTAATAAATTTGAAATAAAGTGTTAATTTTTTTTTTTTTTTTAAATGTAATAATTTCAACTAGTAAATGACATTATCACAAACTTTCAGACAAACCATATGTAATAATGCATATTAAGCATTTTAATTATAACACAAATTTTGCAATATTACTCAATAATGTTATAACATCATTCTTTAATAAACCGTATTTTAATAATATTCTAAATAAACTATTAATGTAAAGTGGCAAGTATATTTTTACTTAAATATAAAAATATTGCTTAATTTTCAATATGTGCACATGCAAAAACAGTGATGATCAACTAAGTGATAATTAGATTTACAACAATAAAAATTAGTAATAAGTCTATTTTAAGGTAAAGGTAATCTCGGGCTTAATATCCATAGAAATATAATCATCTTCCCTGTTACCAGAGAAGATTGCCTCACCATATTACAATAACATTTTATTTTTACAATAAGTGCACTGGCATTTATTTAATAAACCCAGATTAATGAAACACTTTAGTTAAAATACATGTTTAATAATTACTATTAAATGGCAAATTGGGTTATATATTACCAATCTACCTGAATGAAAATCCTCATATTGTTTGTTTGATATTTATTAATCCTTATATTGTTTGTGACTTTAAAATATCATTTATCTAGACCAAACTCAGATACTAGAATGTGGGCATGACAGACAAATAGCTAAATTTTAATTTTCTATATTGACACAACTTATTTCTGTTACATATAGATAATTGAAATCCCAATAAATAATGCTCTTCTCTTTACTTTTCCTCTATAAGAGGCTGCAGGAAAAATTCTTTGTCCGGAAGTGGTCTATTCAAAGGTTGTTTTACCTTTTACATTAGTCAAATTATTAATTTTGACAGTAGTTAAATAGTTATAGGTCATGGTAAATATAGTTAGCCTATGTAATGAAATATTTCATTGACACCTGCAATATGAATTTGCATAAGCTCACATATAACATATTAATTAAAAAATAATAAACATGGATAATATATAATTTTTAAGACAATGATAAAATTAATAACTGTACATTTGAATCTTTAAATATTTTTATTCACTGTAAAATGAAGGTAAAATATTGCTTTAAAAAAATGAAAGAAATAACAAACTAGACATTAACTATCAATCTTCCATTATTTTTTAAAAGGTAAGAGTAAAGAATCTTTCACATTAGTAATATATATGAAAAGATAAATAATGACTGCTGTTCTAAATTAATTCTAAACTATTAAATCATCATGGCCCCATGTTTTATATTATGAAATAATTCTCTTCTGAAGAACTTAAAGCTTTTAAAGACATATATCAAATGATAAGTAAAACCTTTCTGAAAGTTCAGTTTCTCTGTTTGTAGTATCAAGGGTACAATAAAGGATCCATTTTCAAGCCTTTTAAAATTTGACTGTTTTCAATATATGTACACATATATGTAAAACTATTTCCATTTTTGGTACAGAAAAAATGAAAAATATATATCAATATATAAGTACAGAAATAAATTAATGCAAGTTCAAAATACATCAAGAAAACATATTCTATTATTTCAAATTCATTAATTAAATTGAGTCCAGGTTCATAGTAAAAAAAAAACTGTGAATCTATATTAATGTGTATACTGGCAAAAAGCAAAACAAAAGAGTGGGGGACTTTTAAAAAAAAAGTCTTTTGATTCACTGAATAGAATTGAAAAACTAATATATAAACATGAATTGTGCTTTAAATTGAATGGTCTTTTTACATGATAGTATATCAAAAAACACCATAGTTGTTTTTTTTTTTACTAACATAAGACAAAATTTGTCATTCAATCTATCCTCTAGCAAAGCTGTAGCTATTTGTATTTTGAATTTGTGCTAGGCCTTAAAAGATTTTGAAGAATATAATAACTAGATAATCTTTTATAAAGTTTAGTCCATATTTATTATGATCATCAATATTTGACAATTCAAAAACAAAAATTATGATTATTCTATACTGATTTATTACAGGAAAAAAAAAACTATTTTAAAAAGCTTTCTAAAAGCCACACATTTTAAATAATTGATTATTTTCTAAGTAGAGAGGATATTCTAAAAAAAAAAAAAGTTTTCTTCCTCATTATAAGTTAATTGCTACAGTATTTTAAAACCATATCTTATTTGAAAAACAAAACAAACTTTAAAACAGTCATGGCCAATTTGAATTGTCAGATTTTATTAACTGACTATTTGGAAAAAAGATATCTCAAAACAATGATTAATTCCAATTGGACTTTTACTCAAAGTCTGCCAACTAAGACATATCTTGAACAATAGCAGTTTCATTGTCAAAACTTACAGCAAGTTATTTATTTTTTAATTGTTACTAATTCATTTATATAAAAGAGTTGACTGTTATTGTGCCCACAAATAACAATTATAATTTATAAACTGTTACTTCTTTGTTTGATGATGCCATAATTTATACATTAAAATATTAGGACAATATTATGTACTTTGTAGGAATGATTCATAGAGTAATATATGAATATGCTAATCATATAAATACCCAGATATTTATTTTTGTGTAATATTAGTCAAACATGTCACATAATTTAAAAGTTATAATCTCAAACAATTTGATTAATAATTTTATACATATATACCAATATAGCATTAAGGACATTTTTATTTGAAATATATAGAAAAAACAAATTGCTTGTATAATAAACAAATAAAAACAAAAAATAGAATTTAGTTTAAAATTTCAAAACAAAAAAATATATATAGCATTTTTTTGTAATTTTATTTTTATATATGTAGTACGTTTAAATACATAATTTATTTTGTGTTTTCTCGAAATTAATTTCTTGATAATAGTTATAATTATCATTATTCGGCATTCGAACTCTATATATATGTGTGGAGATGGTAATCTGAACCAACTGATGAGCATTGTTTTAGCACGAAATACATATATTGGTGATTATTTATCTTTTCAAAATATGTGTGATCAGGTGGGTCAGCAATATAAAATAGCCCTGAGAATTATGGGTCGTGTGAATGGCTGAGTTCGAATCGCGCATATATTAATATATAAATGCAGGTGTTAAGCCTGTACAATGTATTGATTATCATTATTGTACAAATTATTAGGAAGTAAAATATTTATTATAAAGTCTCTGTGTTATAACAAAAACTTTTTTAATTAAACTTTTTTATCTTTTAAATTATTAACTAAAATTAATTAAATATATGGCAAATAATAGATTATACTATTTAGGTTTTCACTTAAGGCAATAAAAACAATTTCTCGATGCTCTCTATGATATTTGTGAATGTGAAACAACTTTAAATCCTTATTATGCAACATTTATAATGATCAGTACATCCTCCTTCTCAAGAAAATCTAAGAATTTTGAAAAACTATACTGTTCATCAAAATAAAAATGTTATCTTGTTATTTTAATTAAACAGCATCAATGAATACTATCTACAATAAATTCAACTATTTATTTCATATTTAATTCCTATTATTTGTCTGATGAATCACAATTCTTCAAAAGAGTAGTTCCTCGCTTGCTCAATGGGGACATGCGTCTCAGACTTGCAATCAAAGATTTTTTTTGGCCTGGGCTATATACCCTTTCCACATCCCCTTCCCTTCTCATAGGTATCCTTCCCCTTTTCACCATGTTGTTACTGAATTTCATTTTATCATGTAATCATCACTTTTTTGTAAACCTTTTTTACCTGTATTTGTATCTGGTTTTTTTTGTTTTTTTGATGAATAAACTTTCCTCACTGAGAAAAAAAGAAGTTCCTATTTTTATTATAACATTTGAATAGGATAGCAAAATAAAATAAAAATTTTTTTAAACTAATAACAAATGGCAAAAAATTTATTTTGCCTTTTAAACAAAATATACCTAAAACATAGCTTAATCTCAGTTTAAGTGTTAACATATTACATATTAATTATAACTTGTCTAGTAAAATGCAATTTCATTATGCAGACCTACAATAAGTTATGTCATAGTTGGGTAGACTTGAAAGAATTGCCTTTAAACACTAACATCAAATCTTAGGAGTAGCAAATAGATATAACTATAGTTCAAGCACATACAAAGAATATTAAAATCAACTTGGCATCAGAAAAGCAAATAGTCAAGACATTTTAAAATCAATTCACCAACAGTTCAAGCTTCTCATTATTATTTAATAAAAATGAATGCATAAATTACAAATGAATTGATCATTTCAGTTTTGAAATTAAATCTCTTACTTCTTAAGTTCTCAACTAATTTATTTTTTAGTCAGCATTATTTTAAAACTGCATATATACAAACAAATTATACACAAACATATTTGTATATAGGTAAAAAAAAACAATATTTATATATCCGTTCATTTCTTCATTTATAAAATAAATATTTTTGATAGTATATTTTGAATTATTTTAAAAGTTGTTTTGCAGTCACTCAAATTTGCAATGAACACAATATATTTTTTAGTTAAATTTTGACAATTTTAAAAACTGTGCATAGAAAAATAAATTATTTTAATTGCACATCTCACTCATCATTGTAAAGCTCTGATTCTGAATCATTCTAATTAAGTACTTTTTCCTTTTTTTTAAAGTTATCCTTATTAATTAAGATTTTCAGAATATATAAATAAAAATAAAGCATGAGCATTTATACTGGGTAAGGCAACAAACATTAATTTAAAGTTAGTCACAGAACATAAATTGTTAATAATAATCACGTGGTAATCACTCTGAAGGCCACATGACATCCAAGCAGCAGAAGTGATAGCTGAGCTTTAAGCCATGCTCCTTTAGCGCTCAAGACAATTACAACAAACAAACTAAAGGCAAAACTAACTTAAATAATAATTAATTGCTTAGGAAGTCACATGATATTCAAGTAAATTAATAGCATATCAGTTCCACTCAGTAAACTATTTTATTTATCAAACTCAAATGACAATCTACCTGGAAACCTTTAGCTCTGAGTTTGCTACTTTTCCAATTTGCTAAACTGCACAGCACATCACAACTAATAACAGATTATTGTTACTAATTGATGCTTCTGTGAATGGTAATTTATGGGTAGATAAAATCTGGTTTTTATGAGGAAGCTCAGTTTTTTATTTAGAAATATGATTTTATGAAAGCTAATATGATAACGATTTAGGAATAACAAATATTGTACTTCTAAGAAAACTTTATTTGAACACACATAACATTGTTCTAATTGAATTGTAAAAGATTAAATGACAACTATAATTTCAAAAAGCCAAATTACTATCCTTTTTCTAAACTAATGTTCATATCTAATTTGAGCTACTATTTATTTAACTGCAATGAAATACACTACATTATTTAATACATTACATTATAAATGACTTAGTGACTGTGATATGTTATAATTTCACCTAATTTTAATGCTGAAAAAAAGTTTTTAGAGAAAGGTCTCTTCCTCTTTTGAATGATTTTACAATTGTAATTTTGTTAGTGATTGGGCAAAACGATTATTCTTTAATTGAAAAATTTTATAATAGCTATGAATAAATTAAAAGGAAATCAATACTGTTTTTATTCTATGATTTAAACTTGATACATCTTGTTTTTCAGAAGACTGTTTAAAGATCATATTTACCATATAAGCCTTGGCGTATATGCATGTTTAATTCCAAAAATCTATATTTATTTAAAAAATATATGTGTGCATGTTTAAAAATAAACAAACTTTATATATGATCCCCACTTGATAAAATAAATTAATAAATGATTAAATACACGCAAATAACATTTTCAAGCATTATGAATTAAAAATGAAAGAATTTTTAAGAAATGCTGTATTATAATCAAATGCAGCAAAATGCAACACAATTTTATAAGCAAACATTGATTTTATAAACATTTGTCTATTAATTATTTTATATAAGAAGTCCAAATCATTCTGGACAATTCAACATGTTTTACGTAGTACAAGTTAGTTTTGGTTTATTGTCTTGGCTTTTAGCTATCTCAAAATAGAAAAAAGTGGTATACTGAACTTTAATTTCATAGCAAAACAAAAAGTAGCTTTTTCATAGACAAGTATATTTTGAATTTTAAAAAAAAAATCATTGATTTATACAGTCTGAATATATTGGATAGCAGATTAAAACTTGTTTTATAAAATAAATTAATAATAATATTAGTGACATACTAAATTTAAAAAATAATAATATTAAATTTTCCATTTGTTTTCTCAATTATATAATAATAACAAGGAACCAAAGTTAAAGTTTATAGTGACTAATATTAAAAATCAATAACCCCTATAATATTTCCACAGCATTATTTTCACTAAAGGCCTCATTATTCAAGAAAATAATTAAAAAACTCCTCCTATTCACACAAAAAATAACACATTAGCAGAAATCTATTCTAAAACCATTTCTATATTGTTTGATTTGTATTAAGTTTTATAGCAATGCATTTTAATGCTATATTGTAATATAGTAAATAATATTTATAAATAAAGAGGACGTGAATCCAGTCTTTCAAGCTCCCTACAGTCACTATCCAATATAACCAATACACATGACCACATACATGTGAAAAAGATAAATGATCTCCAATATACATATTTCATACTGAACCAGCATTCATCAGTTGATCCAGATCATCATCTCCCATATATATATAATCAATGCTTGGATTTATATTGAGATAACAAATACACCTGGGTCTCATTTTACATGATAGACAGGTTCCTCAGAAAACATGCGCAAACGAAATCGCGCAAAAATAGACGTAACTTACATTGAAAAGGGGGGGATATGGTCTGTGATTTTTCAAAATTCGCGTAAAAGCAAAGCACCAACATAAAATTACTTTAAAATTCGCGCAAAAAAAAAAAAAAAAGGAAATAAAATATGACTAATAAAAAATTTCAAATTTGAAAAAAATTGATACAAGACAAACTTTTTTTAACTATAATATTTAATTTTATTCAAAATAACATGTTTGTTTGCAAACAACTAGCGCCAACTTCACACTCATGTTGTAACAGTGGTTTTCTGGTGACAAAGTAATTAGTAATTAATCTTTGAGATGATGATTTTATTAATTGTTTATGAAACTAACAACTAAAAATTAAATTCTTATTTTTGTCTTTAATTTTCAATTCCGTTTAAAAATCAAATTTCACATTAATTTCAAGTCGCAGTAAGTAATTTTTAAATTGTTAATTACAATTAAAAATGAGATTTTAATTGTCAAATTTTATTGTGCCCACTGCTATTACTGACCTTTTAAAAATAAACTTGTGGACACTAAATGATTAATAATTGATTACATTTTTTTTTAAAAAGCAAAAACAGAATGTGATTTAAAATGCAAAATTAACATGTACAATGTTTGAACAAATTTACATTATAATCTGGTAAAATTTAATGTGTGTATATATAAAATGTGGAAATTATGATTTTAATTTCATTATTACATAAAATCTTACTATTATAAAGCACTGAAAATATTAAAATTACTAAGATGAAAGTCGAATTCCAATAATGTGCTATTACTTTCAATATAACGTAAGTGCATGAAATTTATTATTTAAAGTAATAGCGCATTATCGGAGTTCATACACCTGGGTCTCTTTTTACGCGGACTTATTTAACACACTTCCAGTGAAACACGAATCGCGTAACTTCAAAATCGTGCTAAATATGACCGCGTAAAATGAGACCCAGGTGTATACAAATTTTAATGGACAGGCTTCAATCTTCTCCACTGCCAACTCTTCAGCCATCCATATCACCTGATGATAGAATACTGAAAGCCCTAGATGGCTGAAGATTTGGAAAGTGGAGGGGATTGAAGCCTGTCTATTAAAGTTTATAGATTTGCTATCTTAATATAAAACTGAGCACTGACTATATATATATGGGAGATGGTGATCTGGACCAACTGATGAGTGCTGGTTTAACACAAAATACAACTATTGGAGATCATTTAACTTTTCAACATGTATGTTGTCATGTGTATTGCTTATATTGAATAAAATGCTTGATGGTAGGGAGCTTGAAAGTCTGGTTTCAAATCCCCTTTACTTACATCTAGGTTAAATATATACATTATAATTGTCTTTCAATATTAAATAATATTTAACATTTTTCTGAATATTATATGTAATTAAAAAATACTATATGCTATAAGTTATAAAACAGTTACATGACTTGAGTATTTTTATGTTAAGTTAATAATGAGCAATCTCAAATGCAATTTTCTTTTTAAATTAAAATTTACAAAAATGTTTTGGACATTTATTTATTCAGAAAAGATAGTCTATAAATTTTAAATTTAGCTTTTTCTCATGTTAAGCATGCTTTCGATATATATAACATATAATAATCATAGCACTTTTACTTCTTTTAGTGTTCAGAGTTTATATGTATACTGGATATATTTTAATATTTAAAATTATTTATTTAATATTCAAAGATATTTAAATCCCTTCAAAGAGCCCACTTCTTCAAGAGAGGGAATCTTGTGTATTTTTTTTTTTTGTTTATAGTAAAGCTATCTTTAGCTATTGCCCAAGCCTCTTTAATTTTTCATTTTCTATCTTCCATCTCAGTGCATACAATTCCAGCTCTAGACAAATTGAATTTATTGCCAGAATTTTGTTCATGATCTATAAATATTGAGAAATATTCATTGCTTTTCTTCTATGCTGGGCTAGTCTTCTTGAGATATTTGGATTATGTAGTTTTATTTTTGTGTTTAAATCCAAACATTATGAAATAATTTATAGTATCTCATTGCTTTCCATGCCCTTAAAACAATTTTTAAAAAATATAGACATATTTAATCTTTAATGTAATATCAAGACATATATTTGGGTTAAAGAAATATAATGATTTGTAACATTAAAAATAAATATTAGAGATTAATAATGAAGTGGTTTAAAATCAGCAAGTATCTATTAATATTGTTAATAAAGTGACTGATTGCAAATTGAATCTTTAAAAAAAGTTGCTTATATATTGCTTTATAACCCCCCACCTTTAATAATTGCTTAAAGAATTATTAATCTAAATCTTTATTCATTTAATTAATGTGATGAGCAGTTGTAGCTTGATACCCACTATTGGCAGCTGATTCATTGAAATTTTCTTTTTTAAAATTGCAGGAAAACTATAAGCATGACATTTACAAAAATCCCATAAGTCATTCCTCCTTGACTTCCTCTTTAAAATGGCATATCATAAGTTGAAATTGGACAAAATTTGATGTTTTTATTAATAGTTTCATTTAATAATTTTCTTTTCTGCTCAGTTTACTAGATTGCATGATGAAGAAGACAAAAGCAGAATTTCTTTATCAGCCAGACTCGTTACTAAAATGGATTAAAAATGGGCTGATGATTCACATTTCAAGGCCTTCATCCCAATAAAAATGTAATCAAAAATGGGTCATAAGTATTCAATTTTAATTTTTTAATTATTTAAATATTTTTTTTTAATTATTTGACAAATGGTATAATTTATAAAATGTTTTCCTGAAGGTTTGTGATGGTGGTGTTCTAGTTGTATTTTTATATTGGACTATTTCCTTCATCTAATATGCGTATTGAATGCTTGCAAGAACATAAACCGATGATTAGAAGAGAGAAAACAGATGTGTCTAAGGTAGCAGACCATGTATATATTAATGAACATATGTTCAATTGTGAAAATACAAAAATATTGGATACAGAAGAGAAGGTATAAAGAAGAAAATTTAAAGAAGCTGCTCACATGATAATGGCAAAAAATCCCATAAGCCAACCTAGCATGATTATACATAATGTATGGAAACCATTAATCAACTTTGCTTTTAGGAAAAAGTGGAGAAATCAGGAGGAACCTCATAGATAAGTATATGAAATTTCTACTGACTATTACCTTTAGCAGGATGACTCACTTGGTTAGAATGTTACCTTAAAATTCAATAATCAAAAATCTAAGAACCCAGGTTCAAATCCCATGCTAGTACTGTCGCTGGTCAGGCCAGCAAACACCTGAAGAAAAGGGCAGAATCATACTTCTTGAAACATTGTGCATATTTTAACCTTTTTGATGTGTTATTACTAACAGTTGAATGTATTTGGAATATTTAAATAAAGTTAAATTTTTCTAAAAACATTCAATATGCATATTAGATGATGAAAATAGTCCAATCTAAAAATACAATTTATTAATGTGTTTGTATTGGTGTGTCTGTGTACTATATAAATTATATAATATTAAATCATTTAAGCTATTTATTATACAGTATATAAATTTGTATTCAAAATATAACAAAAGTGGTTTATGTACAATGTAATTTTGGGGCTCTGATCCAAATTTGAGGCAACCTTATTTTATAGACACGATGATTCTCAAAAGGTTTAATAATTTATTAGTGTGTTTATATTTGTATAAGTGTGTTTGTGTTTACACTTGCATGTCTATGTTTGTATAACAAGTAATGATTTGTATATATAAATTATAGAGCAACAATGCAAATTTTAAGATTGATTATCAAATGTACAGAAAGGTTGCTGTTGATAAAGCCATCACAAAATGTACTGGGCATAGTACCATGTGACAATATAAACACTTAAAACCAATAAAGAGATTTAAAATGATATATACCACATGGAATTGTATGCAGGAAATAATCAAATTCTGACTCTTGCCTATGCCTTAGCATGCATACTGTGTGGAGTCAGTAGTTTTGCCACATCTTGCATCACATTATTTTCAAGTCTATAGCTAGAAAATGAGCTATATGCAAATAAATTATATCTTTGTTGGCAATAAATATATAACAAGATAGCATCACTGGTGTGTATAAAAATATAAACATCACTGGTATACACAAAAAATATAAAATGAAGAGATGAAACTCATTTTATCATTGATACAGACTGTAGCCTACAATTTCTAGTTTTAGATAGACAAAAAGCCAATTGCTAAGATGACAAATGCATATCCACCTTCTGGAAATGATTTGTTTTGTATCTTTTATTACGATGAATCTTTTTCTTATAGACTCCTTGAGATTTGTTAACTTTTGGGGTACAAGATAAAAATGAAGAATTCTCATGCGACTAGTTTTGGAGATTCTGAAGCTATGGATTATATCAGTTAAGAAGTATTATATATGGTTTGAAATTATCAATGAAGATATAATTTAAATTTAATTAATGATAAATTAGAAATTATGAACAAACAATAAAGTAATAATTATTTCAAATGTTGAAATTTCTTTTTTTTTCCTTACTTTTTTAATAGTAATCAAAAGTTAACAAACAAACAAACAGATTTTCCCAAATCAATAAAAGCATTTAAAAATAAATTGTTTTTAACCATTGGCATATATAATGATTTTAATAATAATATTAGAAAATGCAATTAGTTTGAAAAATATACTCATGTAATATTGTGTAGCAGTAACAAATTTAATTTGCCATTCACCAAAATACAAAGAAATAAATAAAAGATATAGTTTCTTAGAAAATCTAAACAACTTAGATCTGTTAGAGTAAACCACACACATTAATTACAAAATATAACTCAGAAAACAAAATATGATATAAGACCAATATCTAGCGATAAATATCAACAAATAATTATTTCTCCGAACATTTTCGAAGGCTTACCCTTCATTATCAAGGACTACAAAATTTCTTATAATCTCCAACAATATACTGATATGCAAATATATGAAATGAATCAGGTGAATATGCAAATAAGGTTCAAAGCGCCTCAGCATGCCATTTCTTTGATAAAGTGTAAAAAGACTCCCTCTTATTTAATGCATGCTCATCCGAAATGATAAAAAACCCTTCTTTAATTTTCCTTCTCAGATCACTTTGTTCCCTATATAATACTTTAGGCTCATCTGGTCTGCACGCATGACCCGCAGCAATTGCATGTTGTACAAAAATTGATGGGTGGGATGAATCAGCTAAAGCTCTATTATATGAATATACATGTTGGGACAATCTAACATGAACGGATGCTTTCGTTTCTCCATAATATGCGGCCTGACATTTGTTTTCTCTGCATGCAATTTTGTAGACTGCCTGCTGTGCTTGAATCGAAGGAATAAAATCTTTAGAGTTATTTAAACACCTATTCAAATTAGGGGGCAACTTAAAACATACACAAAACTCTGAACGAAAGATCGTATGGATTTGATTGTAAATATTTCGGATATATGGAAACAAAATCTGAGGTTTATCTTGCTTAACAATTTGATTATGTCTTCCAATAATCAGAGGATTATATTGGGCCTTAATGAATTCATTTCTGTAGATTTCAATGTTGTTTCTCTTGTCATTTTCAAAACTACACAAACAATCGTTTCTATGTAGGAATGATTTTAGGCCAGCAAATTTATGAATGTCAGGCGCATTTGAAGAATGATGTATATGGCCTCTAATGTGAATGGGCTTAATGTTCCATCAAAAACAAATTAGAGCTTATCTTAAAAATTTATCTTTATGATAAAATTTTAATAAATAAGATCTAATAAATGAATGTTTGTATTCAAAATGATTTACTGCAGAACAATTCTGAAATAGAGCAGTCTTTTAATGAAAATGGAAATGAAAGTAATACAAATGAGATAAAAATGATTTTAAAAATTATTAAATTTATGATTTGTTTACTATTATTTTAAAAATAGCAGCTTAATAGATTTTACAAATATTGATTATTTTTTTATGTGCACCTTACCTTAATGAGTTCCAATCAAATTGGAAAGAGGTCTTTTTACCAAATTAAATTAATAATCCTGAGAAGTATATATGAGTGATTCTGAATTGACTAGATTTCAACCAGTTTCAATGTCAAGAATATAATTTGTAAATAAGCAAAGAAAAAATGTGATACTAAATCATTATGATCATTTTAATATTTCAGCATTTATTATTTAATTTTTCATACATTTTATGTTAAATTATTAAAAATTCATTTATCAATAAATCCCCTATGTGGGGGGATTAATACAGTCAAATCAAACATCATATGACCTTCACAGCAACAAGCCATATGATTTTATATATATATCAATGGATTATGCTCAAATTATTAAACTAGTATTGATATTGGTTTATATTTCACAAAACAATAAATATTGCAATTAATGATTGTGATTATAAATACATAACTACAAATGCATGGTTTCGTATAGATTATTCCTTACCTTTCATTTACAAACCGTACACAATGTTTGTTTATATTCAAGATAATTCTAACTGCACATTCTTAC
The DNA here is from genome assembly GCA_028023455.1 of Epiperipatus broadwayi. Classification (NCBI taxonomy): domain Eukaryota; kingdom Metazoa; phylum Onychophora; class Udeonychophora; order Euonychophora; family Peripatidae; genus Epiperipatus; species Epiperipatus broadwayi. The sequence continues at coordinate 1,833,186 of JAQFVV010012434.1, forward strand.
ATAAGGAAGTATAATCATAGGCCACACAGAGAAAGTAGTATTTCACAGCCGCTTACCACTCATTCTTCCTACTTTTTCTCAAGAGTGTAGAACTGAGACATCGAGTTATGCCGCTTAGGAACTCTTCATGTGCCCTTGATATGGCCATGACTTCATTCAAAAGTGAACAAAATAATAAATATATTTAAAATAACTGCAAAATCATTTATGGCATTAAATGATTTAATTTGAAAGTACTCGTTCAAAATTACAGACATTGTTAGATCTATAAGGAATTTTTTTTTAAAAAATATTTTGTTTGTTTTTTTTAGCAGAATATTCTAAGTACAGTATAATTTAAAATAATCAGAAATAAATAAGACGTAAATTAAATCTAGATATTTCTCATTTATTGTTTAGTGAAACTATTTATAACATCTTAAATTATTAACAAACTTTGTTAAATGTTGTAAAATTTACTAGTAAGTCCATTTCCACCTGAATAAATAATGCGAAGAAACTCGTCTTCACTTCTAAAATCATTTACTAAATAATCTAATTTCATCTCACATCAAATCAACAGTGATCTCTCGCTATTTACTTTATTTAAAATTTGATCTATCAGGAGACAGAAAGCTTCCACACGATTCCCCTCCCATATCCGATGTTGAATAATAATAATATTATTATTACAGAGGGAGGCAAAAAAAAATTGTGGCTTTATATTATATTGTAAAATTCACATAGCTTTATTTTTTTCTATCACTACTGTTTTCAATAAGATATTTTTTTTTTTTATTAAAGCTATCTCAACTATAATAATTGTATAAAATTATTATATATAAAATTTATTTTCTGCTTTGAACAATGGTTGACCCTTTAAAAGAGCTACTAATAATAATTCTAAACAGGGCTTTTTTTAATAAAAAAAGGTGCCGGAATTCACTTCTAGTCAAGCTTTTTACTAAAGAAAATTATATTCAAATATCATTTACATGAAATTTAAAGCAACTTTTCCAATACCATGAAGCAAATAAAAAAAATTAAATAAAATTTATCACAATTTTTTGATTTTAGACATGTCAAATCTAAAATTAAATAAACAAATACAAATATACAACTAATAACTAAATGCAAAATGAAATTGTAAAACTTTATATAATTGAATAAAAGTTTATAGTGATTTCCAAAGTGTTGTCCAATTCTCGTCTGACAAATTGTCTCTATTCATTTTCTTAGTGTGAGTGTCTATGGCCAAATGATGTCCTCTGAGTAACCCCAAATCAATATATTGTGAAGGATCAAAAAATATCAAAGATGGTCCGATGACTTTGATAAACAAAAGTGCCGAAACTGTTTTGATCTTCAATGAAGATCTTATTGGAGTAATAATTAGATTCATTTGCGAAACCCATGTTTACATTCACTTGAAGAAATGGGAATAGATTTCAGAGCATATATCAAATGCAATAGTTTTTCAGGATATGTCTTTTCAAAAATGTATTAGCAAAATCCACAGATTATTTCTTTCATTTAGTTGTACTATGATTGACATATTTCTAATTTCCATGCTTTAAATGTCAACTGAATATCACTATCTTCAGGCCAATATTTTTGGCCAATTATGCAAGCACAAAGTGCAAACTCAACAACTTTGCTATCTAGCATCTTTTTTTTTAATTGACTCTTTCAACATGACAGAAAATGTTTTCGGGTCAATAGGATCATTTTTTGAAACTTTTGTATGAAGTGAAATTCTACAAAAATGCAGATTGTATACAGTAGCTACAGCACATTTGTAAAAAGGTCCAAAATTTCTGTTTTCTTTCTTCAAAAACTTGAACTAGTGCATTTATTTTTCAATTTACAATGTAAAGGTTCACATTGTGATCCAGTAAGTCCAAACATAGTTCTAACAATTCTCAGAGAGTATCGCACATTAACACTAGATCCAATAAAAATGCTATAGATGTTATTTTTTCTTTAAGTTATTGTAAATACATTTATCATTTTTATTTCTTGTAGGGGGATCATTCATTGCTTCTTCAAAATGACATCCAAGAGATTCAAAATTATTCCACATAGCTGAAACTAAATGAAAACTAGATACCATCTATCTAGTATTTAAAACTCTTCCAATTTTTAGGAGCTCAAAACCTAGTGATTCTGCACATTTATGCAACTCTATTATTTTTGGCAATGCATGGTATAAAACATTAAATTTATAAATAAATGATTTGACTCTATCAATTCCTGAAATTTTCATACAACATCACTTACTGATAATTCTAATCTATGATTAGTTCAATGCCAAACTATAATGGAAGGAAATTTTTGTGTCAGCAATGCTTTCACTTAATCCTAACATCACTGCAGTGCTGTCACATGCTACTAAAATTAAATATTTTTAAAATAATCTTTGATCATCCCATAAAATTCAAGACATAGGAGTAAGGATTCAAATATTCCTTTTGCCGTTATGTTTTCAAGTTCGATCAAATATAAAAATAAATTAATCGGTGAATTCATTTCAACACTTTTGATAGAGCATCAAACAAACACAAAAAGAGTGTGTTTTTTTTTTTTTTGCTTATGGTAGTTAATTCATCAATTATCAATGAAATTATATTTTTCGATTGAACAATTTCTTTAAATACATTTTTTTCTCATTTCATCACTTATATGATTCATGATCTTAATGCATGTGTTTATTGACTGAAGAATACGACCCATTTCAATTCCATTCAGTTCTTGCAGATCAATTTCACTTTGAAAAGTAGAGAATGATTGATTTTCCTTTGCTACTTTATATGCAGTTCAAAAAAATTTTGCTGATATTATATTTTCTCAAGATAATGATTTTAAAAAATATGTTTTCAATCTCTTTTTTTGACTTCAAAAATAATTTTTAATGCTGCTTTGTATGTAGCAGATTCTCTGGGATCAAAAAATTTTTTTCAAAGTGAGTTCAATTATAACATCCTATCTTTCCTAGAATACATGATTTCATTGTTGGCCCATTCTTTGGAAATTTTCATTCCCATCGTCACTTCACTTTCAAGAATTCTAAAGTTTCTGTAGGGTGTGCAGCCAAGTTTCATTTTGTTTATGTTCAACCATTCATTTTTTGAGCAAAAATCATCTTTTTGATCCAATGACCAGAAATCCAGACAATCATTTTGAGTTTGACATTACACCTTAAGATTCGCTTGAGATGATTCAGGAACATCAACTTGCACCAATATTTCCATAAATTTTATCATTTTGACTTTTTATTAGTGGAACCAACAGTAGAGAAATAATTGGAAATGTTTTTCATTTTTAAACTTGGAGTAAACTTTTACATTAAAAAATAAAAAAAATAAAACTGTATCAGACTTAAATAAAAATAAAGAAATTAAATATTCCACATATTGTCAATCACTAGGCAGGTGCATTCAATCACAAACATCAGACGACCACAAGTGACCAATGGGGATGCGGGCAAGTCCATTTCTCACTACATGACAGTGCCAATTTCAAATCCATCCACATTTCATCTGATTCATAAAACACCATATTTTTTAATTGTTTGAATTGTATAAATATGAATTGTAATTATGAATGTGTGATACCATTTCATCTAATTATGTTTGAAACATTAAAAATACACTCAAAAAGGTGCCGGGAATGCTGTTCCACCATGTTACATGACAAAAAAGCCTTGGTTCTAAGTACAATATGTACAAGAGAAAAATTGGACTACTAATTGAAATATATAAAATAATGAGGAAGTACTAAAAAATCTAAACGAGCTATGTGCAAACTAACTGTCAGTAAATGTAATAAGCCCACCAACAATTTATCTTTGATTGTATATAAGCATATCATTTGCTGATATACTTAAACACAGTATGTGATTTATATATACTAACTTAATTTTAAAACAACTATAAGCTATTTTGAAATCATTATAACTAATTAAAGGAAAAGACTGTGTCTAATCTTTAACTACCTCTTAATATAAAATTGATCTTCAGTTATTTTTACATCTATTAACTGAAGATTAATTTAAAATTAAGAATTGGTTAAAGATTACACTCAGCCTTTCCCTCTACTTAGTTATACTAAATTCAGAATAGCTTACAGTTGGCTTGAAATTACGTTTATATAAATCACACTCTGGATGTAAGTATGCAATAAATGATATGCTTATTTATGATCAAAGCTAAAGTGTAGATAGGCTCATTCTACAGTCAGTGATAGATAGTTTACATACCTCTTGCTGGAAGTTTTCAATACTTACATATTATTTCATCAAATTCAGGTTATTAAAAAGTTATCTTTAATCAATATATATATATTGTAGTTCAAAAAAAATACTAGTTTTATGCTTAGATTTTTAGTTCCAATTATCAATCTTCTTTCCAAAATATATGTAATATTCAAATTTATATATATTACTGTACTTAATATATATAAATTTGAATATTATATATATAAAGAGCCTCATGGCATAATAATAATGCATCTGGAGTTTGACTTCTATGGCTAAAACTTGAAATATTTTTCAAAATAGTTGTTTCCTTATTTTTCAATAAGGAAACCAACTTTATGGACAATTCAGATAATCGTCCAACATTGGTTAGTATAAGATTATCAAGATATTCTTAGCAAGAGAATAAAACAAAAATGAAAAAAAAAACTCCCAAATTCACACCATTTATTGACTGACAAACGTTTATTTTATTCTATGTATGGCTATTAGAGCATTCCCCTGAAGTAGGTGATTTAAAGCAGTTCAATTTAAAACTTCTAATTCTACCACAAATTCTTGCATCATGCGAATAAAGGATATCTGAAGAAGATAAATGACCCCCAACATATATATTTTATGCTGAACTAGCACTTATTAGTTGGCCCAAGTCCCAATCACTTACCATTTGTCTACCAATAAGAAAATATTACATATATGAATTACAAGTGTCAGACTTTTTGGACTCATGGACTCACAATTTTGATACTAAAAACTTCAGATAAATACATAAATCATTTATTAATAAATACAAATAAAAAATATATATTACATTTATGAACATATAAATATATGTATATATTTTACATATAACTTTTTACATTATTTATACACCAATGATTATGATCTAGGCTACTCATGAAAAAAAGTTTTAATTTCATCATTAGGAAATTAGAGCTTAGCTTCTCAAAATATATATACTTTGCCCTGAATATGGCTCCCAAAATGCCTCTAAATCAAAAATCTCATATAAAAATAAGCAATTTTAATGAGATTCTATGGGGAAAAAAATAATTTATGACTTTAAATTCAAGATATATCAAAACCCAATTAAAAGATAAAGTATGAAATTGAAAAAAAAAATTGATAATTGATGAATAAACATTTTATTAAAGATTAATTTTTCAAAAGTACTAATCTATGGATAAATATATATATATATTTCATTTATGGTTTCTTGATTGAGGACCCACCATGTTGCTTCTTACATAGTTCAATAATGTTATTCCTTAAATCATAATTCATTAAATTAAAATAAAGCATATATAAAAAACAATTAACACAGTATACACTTTAAAATTTATTTTTAATGCATTTTATGTTCTATTATCAATGGTTTTTATTTTTGTAATTTCTGACAGATAAACCTTTGAATTATTTTTTTGTAGTGCTGTTATGTTTCTTTGCTTTTTTCTGAAGCAACAGTTTGCAAATTTATTTATTTCACTAAATGTATTCTAAATTAAATAAAGAACTTTTAATAACATAAATGATTAATTTTCTTTTTTTGCTGAGATTGTTTTTAAATGACTTGTAAAAAAAGCTATGTAAGAAATAAGAGATTATCAGATTTAAAATTGAACAAATCAATGATATTTTTAAATTATGTTTAGAAACTTTGATCATAGAAAATTGATTATTAATTACATAATACATAAAATCACTTTTTTTCACTTTTTTTAATTCAAAATAATTTACAATAATGATCACCAAATTTTAGCTGGAAGCAAAATTATTGTTCATAAGAATTTTAATCCAAAATTCAAATGAATGGATATATTTTAGTTAATGAATATATTTTAAAATTTATTATTAATGCACTTGCATGGTCAAAACATATTTTTGATTCCTCTAGTGAATGAAATTTGCATTTTTTTTTCTTTTTGTAGCTATTAACAATGAAAATCTTCTTTATTTCGAATATGTCATAACTGACAGCAATGATTGTATTGCAAGGATATTGGATGCAAATTAGGAAAGTATATTAACGATACTGTAATTCTATAATAACAATATTATATATAGTATAATGAACAAACTCTATAGTGTACTGTACCTATTTATCATGAAAGCCACTATTTTATCCTTGAATGAAATAACTTTAATGAAATCATTATCCTCTGATGTTGTCAATCTTACAAAATGTTCACCATTTTAAAAAAAGGGATGTTCTTATTTTAAAACAAATTCAAATCACTTTTACAGATTATAATAGCAATTGAATAAAATAATGAGTACAAATTGATAATGATCACTATGGCGAATTTTCACATAAAAGTCCATCATAATCCAAAGTAAAATTGAATATATATATATATATTAATAACAGAAATATGATTAAAGAACCAGTCTATCAAAATGAAAAAAAAAAAACATTTTATAAACATTTTATAAATTTCTTTTTTACTTTACAACTCATTTAATCTAGACAACATTATAAAAAAGGCTTTTCAAATTTTCATACCTGTTAGATTTCATTATTTTAGCATGAATTACAACTTACTTAATTTTTTAAATCTATTCTGGATGTGCACACATTTGAAAAATATTAATAAACACAGTACAATAAATAAATTAATATACACATATTTATAATTAAATTTAAAAGAATATAGCTCAGCAAATACTAATAAATTAATATTAATAAGTCTAAATATTTTGTCTTTCTACTGCAATCACTTTTTTACTTCATTCATTTTTTTCATTGAAAGCGAGAATTTTTTTAAAAAAAATATTTATAAAATCACATACACAAAATTTTAATTACTAAATCTTATAGATATTACTATAAATAAGTGAATATTATGTGCATTTCATATGAAAATGTAGAGGAATGAATAATAAATGTTTATTGTTTGAATATTATAAAAATGCTGTACTAATATTAAAAAAAAAAAATTAAAAATGGAACATATAAATTCATATTCAAACAGATATTAAAATTATTAGTTTATTTATTTAATATTCAAGTTTTCACCAACACAAAATTGTATGAAAAAAGCAAAAAGTTTATAATCTGTGGATGAAATGTGTATTGTTGGATTATTATTACATGTTCTCATGATCCAATAAGATCATTAATTCATGAAGACAAAAAATCCAAAAGTGCCAGATTAATGGTATTGTATATGTATTTAAATTTATTAATTAATTTTTTTAACCAAAGGTTTTACTAAGAAATATAGACGCTAGTTGCATATGCATACTATCTATTGGCGGAATCACTTCACATACCAAAGTAGAAAAAAAAGGTGCTAATCAATATATTTCATATTTTTATAATGAGAATACTTTTTTAAAAAAACAACTACAACAAAAACATGAAAATAATGATTAATTTATTTAGAAAATAATGGTGAAATTAATATCTTTTAAGAAAAAGGATGATTAAAAAACAAATATTTCCAAAAAGGATAATCAATGTAAATATACCACACAAAAATTGAATTACTGACAACAGCAAAGATAATTCCATAATAAATTGAATTACAAAACAAACAAACATAACACTGCATAACATAAATTATGTAATCCATTCAGAAAATTTGCTTATGGAGTTACCCCCCCCCCCCATTGCTATGAACTTTCTTCAGAATTGTTTCCTTTCATTGATAATATAATTTCTTCCTAAACATTTACATTGATTGTACTTATTAGAAGTACTATTTATTTTTCAATTATTTTTTATTCAATAAAAATATTAATTTCATGTTTGTTTTCTATTCAATCTATTATCAAATTGCATTTGTCCTTGTCATTAATTTAATTTCTTTAGGATTGCATTTGCCCTCATTTGGAAATTTAAATTATTAAAGCTACAGCAAATACATGTTTAACTATTGTCATGAGTTCTGTTAAAGCACCACCCAGTGGTGCACTATAAAAATAGTGTAACTAATTTCATTTCTTCAAATTACATTTGCCATTGTTGGTAATTTTATTTCTTTTTAAACGTTTACAGTGATCACACTTATTGGAAATATTTTTATTTAAATCATTTTTTCCCTCATTAAAGACAGTATTTCAAGTTTGTTTCTCTTTTTTCTCACTAAAGATATTAATATCAGGTTTTCTCAATAAATTATATTGTTTCCTGTTATTTTATCTTTTTTTTTTTTTTTAAAAAAAAAATATTAATTTCATTACAGAAAAAACAATTTTAGCAATTAGCATCTTCTTATCTACTTCAATATGTGGATGATGATTCCACTACCAGACCAGTATGTATATGCAATTAGTACCAAAATATATACATATTTAATGAATTAAAATCTAATCTAATGCTAATACTAAATACATAAATTATAAAAAATGAATTACTAAAACTTTTAGATAAAAATTTAGTTTGAAAGCATTTACTGTTTTTTTTTTTTTTAAATTAACATTAAATTTTAATTTCTACTTAAGATTAATTAAATGATATACTTTTTATTTAATTGTACTAAATCTTGTCTATTAAAAGTGAATTAAACTTTTTTTTTCTCTCGTGTCATAGCATCCACAGCTCTTGACCACCAATGCATTAAACTTAATTTCTATTTAGGTAACAATAGCACATTTGGCTTTTTAAAATGACAATAATAAAGTTTTAATTTATTAAATGTAGTATATAATTCACAAACTAATTTCCATACCCATCTCACCCCATTTGTCAGTAAGATATGCATCTGTAACAAAACCTAGGGAAAATAGTTAAACACAAAATTATATATAGATAAATATAACAAAAATCTTTTAAAATTTCTGTTGTTTTTTTTTTTATAGAAGTTAACTTTGACCTATTACCAAAAAAATAACTTCTAAAAAGTTATTATTTTACAAGCTGTTGTATAAATTCAATATGATGTTGCCTTTTTTTTTTTTCACAAAAATATTTCTTCAAAAATGTTGGAAATGAAAATTTGGAAATAGAATTATATCAATATTATTACAATCTTTTGTTTTAAATGTTAAGTATTGGTTTCAATAATAAGATACTGTACACAATTACATGATATCACTATTTTTTTTTTAAAAAAAAAATAACAACCTGACTTTAAAAAATTACTAAAACAAATAAATTCATTATGTATTTATTAAATCATAAATTAAAAAGACATCTTATTACTAAAATGTTTTATTTAAAAACTATTTTCTAAATATGCATGTAAAATATCATAATAACTTCTATGAGTGATTTCTATTACATAAATAATGTAAATAACACAGTATAACAGTACAAAAATAAATAAATAAAATATATGGACAAATGCTCAAGAGGTTATGTAACATTCATGTAGGAAAACAATAAACCAAACACAATAAATCTATAATTGAACGTTTAGTTATCCAGAAATGATCAAGCATAGAAGCGCCTAAGCTTCAATATAAAATCTTTAGTTGTTGAGTCTAAAACTTTATTTTCCCATAAAACACTACAGGTTAACATTTCCATTCAATTATCCAAAAAACCTCGATTTTTTTAACACTTAAATTGCAATCAATTAAGGAGTTTCTAGTTGTTGAAGTCTGCCACTACCAACATTAAGATAAACTTATCAGTTATAAATGGTGAATACTTTATTCCAAAAATTTAGCTAACTTACATATATATGCCATAATGAAAGGTAAATCACCTAACCATATATTTTATATAATGATTATCTAATTGCATATACCTGACTATGAGTCGTACAATTACTTCTATCTGCATAACAGAACTGAATTTAAATAGTGCTTTTTTAATACTTCATTTTAAATTAAAACAAATATTCAGAAATATTCTATTGTAAAAATTTTAAAAAAAAAGTTTTTTTTTTTTTTAATGTCTGTGGCCTCACCTTAAAAGAGGATTTTCTATATTAAATTTCTCAAAGTTTCTGCCAATGCCAGGCTGCAGAAATAACGATTTTCATTTTTGTTAAAAGATTTGTAGTTGAAATCTTTTAAAAATAAGAATCAACTTAGCAGCTAGGCAACCTTATTATACATTCTAATTTGAATGCTTCTAAAGTGTAAAAGGACAATTACGCCTGCAGATGCAGTTAATAAAATTTGAGAAATAACTACCTTAAGGTAACAAGTATTTGTTTTAATTTTAATCAGCTGAAAAGAAATGTCAATCCTTTACAATCTGGCTTTAAAATTTCAATTAATTAAAACTTTAATTGAAAAATATACTATCTACAAACCAGTTCATATGAATGAGCGTTCCAGCCTTTATTAAAAAATAACAAAAAAACAAGAGCAATATGTAAATGTAATAAAAAGAAATCTTAATATAATCACTTGATAGAATTAAATAATGAAAAAAAAAAAACTGGAGATACACATAATTCACACACATCCAGCATACATTTTTTGTGCATGATAAGTTTATTTTTGAAAAATAAGTGGATACCATTTGTTAAAATATTGGAAACGATTGTAATCAATAGTTGGTTTGTTAAATATTCCACCTAAGTTAACAAAAATTTATAACATGGAATGTTCCAGATTCACTATAAAGCAGTGATTCCAGTTTTATAATAATCACAATATACACATTTCTTGTTCTCAAAAAAATTGCATACATCCTATAATTCAACCTATACATCTTTCCTTAATCTCAGCATTATGTGAGAATTAAAATCAACACACTATGAGAATGCAATGCATTTATATACAAATGTGTAATGTTTTGTATTGCATTATCTTAGGTTTCTTTATTAGCAAAAATGTTATCTAGATTGCTTAAGAATATAATTAAATCTGGCTTTTATGTGCATTTATAAAGTACTTAGTGGACATGTAAATTTAGAGATTGTTGGAAGTAAATGTTAAAGTAATAAATTCAATTTCATTCTTTTGTATTTTGAGAAACAGAAAATAATTTCTTATAATTAAGCAATGATTAATCAGTACTGCATGAGTTTATTTTTTTATTATCTGAAATGCCAATCTGGGCATTTGGAAGGGAGATAAATTATCAGACTTCTCATTTAGCTTTAGCAGTTATATTTTTTGTAAAAGCAGCAATTTTTTTTAAATAGTCAGTACAAATTTGATAGTTTCTACTCTTCATAAATAGCAGTTATGCATTCCAGAAGACATAAGCACTCATAGACAATACGACCTCCCCCCACACACAGTAATACCGATTAGATTACTTAATTTTATCATAATCACAACAATTTGATATAACTATACAGGCAGTTAAGTATATTAGAATTCAAAATCTCAGTGTTGAAAATTTCAAATCATCATCTGGATAGCATATATATCAGGAATAAAAGGTGCAGATTGGGTGGATATAAACAAACCAGTGCTTTTATTAAGGAAGCCCACAAACTTGAAATTATTCTGAAAGTTTGTTTGGCCCTGGCATCTGATGCTCATTGATTACTCACGACTTTGGAGTAGAATGAAATGAATTGGATTGCAGATTAAATTTAAATAGTAGAAGTTGTGTGTTATTTTGATACAAAATTAAAGGATTATTAGTATTAAACATTTTATTTTCAAAGGTGATTATATTATATAGATAAATCATTTACAAAATGAGAAAGATTCAAGTAAATAACTTTTATTCTATATTTTTTGGGTTGTAAGACGATATGCTAACTATAATCATTTTTTATTTAATAAGAAACCTCTGATTACAATTAATGAAACAAAGCTAGAATTTCTGTAGGTCATATATAATTTTCTCTCTTAAGTGCCCTACATAGTTTAATGCAGTGGAAGTGTTGGATTTGGGGCTTAAGATTCATGGTACAGCTTTAACTCTGTCACTTCCAATGTTTGAACTTCTTATAAATTGCTGAATGTAAAACATTCAATTTATTTTATTTAATAAATACTTTGTTATCTGTCCTATGATATTCAGGGAATTTTAAACATATGTCTATAAAAGCCAAAAGTTATATACAAACAATAGGACTATAATAAAATGCCATAGTGAATTCAAAATAATTGTTCACCTTATACTTGAAAAAATCCTATGTTGTCGGGGGGAAAATGGTTGATGATTGTTGTTTTCAAAAAAGTTCAATGTTAAATTTATTGTTTCTTTTTTCTTTCTTTTTTTTTAAAAAAATTTTATGCTACCTTTAAAGTTTTATAAATTTAGCTTTTTTAAATATATATATATATTTTATATTCAGCAGTCAAAATATTACAAAATTAGATTAACAATCTATTTTTCTTATTTCCGGTATAGTTTGTTGACTTCTCTTTTTTTTTCCTATTACCTTTTCTCTCTGCTTTTTCTCTCTCTCTCTCATTTTCAAAATACACCTGCCTTTAAGATAGTCAATCTTTTTTTTTTTTTAAAAAAAACTTCATCAATAATAATTTTATTTTCAGATAAAAAGTATAGTTCAACGCTTCTAACCTTATGCATACACACTAATTTATTTATTTTCTATAAATTTCCTTATCTATATTTTAATTAATAAATATCAATTTCAGATGTATGAAGTTCCAAATTTCAAACAAAACATTTAATAAGTTATATTTTTATTGGTTCATAAAAATCAATCTTATGTAAATAAATTACAATTCTTTGATAAAATAATAAAATCTGGCAGTGATGACAATAGTTGTTGAATCAGAGAAAATCATATTAATGTTGTTATAACTTTAATTCCATGATTTACCATGCATATTTTTTATTTTATTCTATCTCAGTGTAATAAAAAATGTAAATATACACTTATACTCAGTTAGCACTTGACTTTTATGTGAATTGACAATAGCAATCATTATCAATTTGTACCCACTATTTCGATTTGCAATTGATTTTGTAAGGCTTATGACTATGCCATCTAAAAGCAAAAAAGAGACTTTCATGCTGATATTGCACAATACAGAGTTAATAGACAATACTCGTAGACAATATTGCAGTGCTATATACAATATTTTGATTGTAAATTTAAAATACAAGTAATGTGTGTATAGTCATCATCATTATCAATCCACTGCAGGATGAAGGTCTCTCCAAGTTTAATCCATCTTCTCCGATCTTTAGCTTCTCTTTTCCACATCACCCCTGCACATTTTCTTATTTCATCCATCCATCTCACATGTGGTCTCTTTCTGGGTCTTTTATAATCTCTTGGAATCCAGTTTAAAATTTCAATTGTCCATCTATTATCATTTCTTCTAGCAATATGTCCAGTCCAACTCCATTTCAATCTTTTAATTTTTTCAATAAGGTCAGTAACACCTGTTTGTTGTCTTACCCATACATTGCGTTTTCGATCTCTTCTTGTTACTCCCAACATACATCTCTCCATACTCCTTTGAGTGGTCTGAAGTCTCTGTATTGCTCTTCTATTAAGTGTCCAAGTCTCAGATCCATAAGTAAGAACTGGTAAAACACAACACGCATTAGCCAGCATGGTGAGTTTATTGGCTTTTTACCTCTGAGTTTAAGATCAAGAAACACCATAGTCTTTCTTCTCTTTATGTGTGTATAGTACAGTATTTTATTTAATTTTGATCAGCTTCCTTGCAAGATAATCATTCGTTAATGGCATATGCAAAGTAAAGATTTTCATTGTTAATGATTACAAAACCAAAAAAAAAAAAGTTTTTATTTCAGTATAATAAATAATTAATATCATATTTTGATGATATACAACAACTGAATCTGTTAATATTGTATTAAATTTTATAATGTGTGCATTAGTTAAATAACTTCTTTTGTGAATTAAAATTCTTATGAATGTTACTGCAAGAATTATGATTATCATATTGTAATTGTTATTTTTAAAAAATATGATTTCATGGAATATACAAGTAATAATGAATTTTATATGATCAAAATAAATCTAAATTAAAAATAACAATCTATTTGCTCAATTTTAAAACATCTCATAATTTGTTTCAGAATAACAGACATTATAGCTAATGTATAGAAAAAAAAAAAATTCATTCAGCATAAACTAAAAATAAATTTTGGTCGTATACTATTCATATTTAATTTTAAATTGTATACAATATAAATATTTACTACAGTTATTTAGCCAATAAATTTTGGAATAAAATCTTTATGAATGCTAATTTCTAACAATTTGAAACTATTAGCATATATGTATTTTTAGTTTTTAAAAAAATGAACATAATTTCATACAGTTAATAATAAATTTTGTAGAATGAAAATGCAATACAAATAAAGTGAAAAAGATTCATACCTTTAATATTTATTTAAACTATTCATGTTTCTGCCTTAATGAGTACTGCACTATTCAAAAAATTTTGAATCATTTCAAAGAAAATGGCTACCACAATTAATAACAAGTGACATCTCATGGTTAAAAAAACAGGCCAAACTCTCTATATGTATTGCCACTCAGTGCAAGCCAGAGTAATCAATGGACGCCATAAAGCTTGTGCATAAAATTCCCATCTAGTGCCTATTCATCCAATATCCCCAGAATAGTTTCTGGCTTGTGGCCTTCATCAGTGAGGAGCCTTGGATCTGAGAGCACTGCACCTAGATCTTAGGATCTAATGCAAGCTTCCAGCAGCCACCTTTTATCTCTACTTAACTACAAAACTATGAGACTTAAATTGAAAACACCATATTTTCAATCCAAGCACATCAGCTTATATAGTCATATTACGGTGTTTTCAATTTAAGTCTCATAGTTTTGTAGTTAAGTAGAGATAAAAGGTGGCTGCTGGAGGGTTGCATTAAATCCCAAGATCTAGGTGCAGTGCTCTCAGATCCAAGGCTCCTCACTGACGAAGGCCACAAGCCAGAAACTAGTCTGGGGATATTTGATGAGTAGGCACTAGATGGGGATTTTATGCACAAGCCTTCTGGCATGAGTGGCAATATGTATAGAGAGTTTTGCCTATTTTAATAACAGTTAAGAGCAAGCATAAAATATCATATCTAGCATATTTCTACTTAAAGTGCTGTTTATTTAAATCTGCATAGTACATATTGTAAAAAAAAGCCTTAAATATTGGTTACACTATGTAAACACAGAATGCATTAGATACACTTTTTTTGTTTTTAAATATATTACAATTTTATTTTTTCAAATTAACTGCATGATTATGATTCTGTAGTGTACAATTACATCATTTAGCTACTCTTTCACTGTTAATAAATAACAAGCCTAAATTTATGGTATGAGATACTAATCATAGCAGCAAATGGATAAGAATTATCACAATCTTCAAGATATACTAATTTCAAGTTTATGCAGCATTTTGTTGACACTTTGGATAAAAATGCTTCTCATGCAAGAATTAACTAACCAGAATAAAACTGGATGAAAAAAAAGATCAATAAGCTTATAAAGAAGAAGCTGGACATAAAAAAACTGAAGAAATTGATTTCGTATTAAAAAGCCATGGACAGCACTTTGGTAGAATTTAACCCTGACTTAAAATGCTCCATCAAATCAAAAAATGCTTAAATCAATGAACCTATAATATTTTTTTACAAAGAAAAAATCAAAAAAGCAAGTCAATCATTCATTTTAAATTTTTCCTCTACAGATCATCAGCCATCAACACTTGGTAATATATACCTTCAAAAAACCATCATCATTAAAGGATTTAAAAAATGATAGACCCATAAAGTGGGCAATTGATAACTCTGAAAACTGGATGTTGATAATAATGAAGAGATTATAAACAAGAACAACTTTAAGCTATGTATTTTTTTTTCTTTTTACATAAATTTAAGTTGCATTACCTTGCCTACATATATATATTAAGTGCATGTCTGCATAATCTATCTAAAGTCCAGTTACATTGGGCTTATTGTAGTTACTATATATGTCAGGTTAAGTTGCTTGTTAATATAACATTAATAATTTATGACAATTTGTATCCACAGGAATAAAATATTTTTTTTGCCATAGAAAACCATTATAATCCCTTGCTTTTTATATGTTCATCCTTTATGATGACTTTTGGGGGACAAATTGTCCTTGCTAAGAGGCTAAAGGTGTATATACATGTAGCAAGCTACTCATAGTCAATGTTCCTACAAAGTTCCTATTACTAAAAATTTTAAAACATTATCTCTTACTACTGTTATACAATTCTTCCCCTCCCCCATCAGTTTGTGCATCATTTTTAAAAAGTTTAAAGTAAAATATTTGAAACTTACATTAAAACGTCCAAAAATAATCCTTAAACAAAAGTAAAAAGGACATTGGCAATATTTAGTGAAGTTAAAACAATAATTCATCAAAATTGATAGAATTGCAATGTAATTCAAAAATCATTCACTAAATATCACTCATATTATATGTAATTGCCGAGTTTCAGAGGAGCACTGGTAAAGGAAAATATATTTGCAAATGAAATAACTAGAGGGATTTATTTGCAAGTGTGCAAAAAAAAACAAAAAACAATAAGGGCAAATAGTAAATTTATGGAAAAACAAGTTGAGATTAATATCAACACAACAAAAAGTTGCTGCTAGAATACAAGAAGAAAAATATTGACTATGTGAGTATACAAAATGTGCGTGTATTTTTTTATGTTGCAAGATTTGAATAATGATATGAAATGGGATAGAATGTAAACCGATTTAGAATATAAGAAGTTATGGAGGTTAGAGAGTGGTAAAAGAAGAAATACTGAAGCTTAATGACTCAAAAATTCCTAATTTTAATAAAGAAAGTACTATGTAACATCACTTCCAAATATATTTTCATCTCTAAGTCTAAGTATTTACTATTTCATTTCAATTTTTTCATAAAACATTGTGAAATGAAAACTTAAATTGATCATTTACAAATAGTTTTTATTAAAAAAATTATGTATTGTACTGGTCAAACAATATTGATCCATCTAACATGAGCTGAAACTCAAAAAATGTACTTCAAACCCAGTCAAGCCTGAGATTTAGGTCAGGGATCAACCTGGATTCGAACCCACTCCCTAAGCCCCAGATCAAACACCTAATGAATACATATAATCATGGCACCCAAGAATTTATTCTTAAATATGGCCCCGAAGCAAAGCGGAGAAAACAATGAGACTTGCATATTAATTACATCAAGACTTAACTAAAATAGGTATTAGATAAATTAGGAATCATGTTATGTATTTAAATTATTAACAGAGGGTTTGAACTCCATCCATGAATTTGATAGAAAGGCATAAGCACGGTGGAAGATGTGGAAGTGGAAAAAAGGTAATTCGAACAACTCAAATAAGTTAGACAATAAAGATAGTTTAATAATATGATAAATTAATTATATACATTAGTATGTGAGTGAATGAGTGGTCTATCAAGCAGTAGATAATTACATACTAGAATTCACACCAACAGTTCTCATATTCTCTTTTATTGACTAAATAATATATATACATAAACATACATCTTTGGTGGATACGGTATTAAGATGCCAATCATTTAACATAAAAAATTACATAACATTGCATTTAACGCTTTTATCTATGGATGTCAAACGTGGTGACCAACATATAATTTCAGGGAGCATTCTCGGATCCATTACATATATAATAAAACTATTTTCACACCATTGCAGTCATGAAAATAAAGAAAAATACATTTTAAAATTATATTTGGTTATAAGACAAAATATGTATTGCCAATTCTTTTAATTATTAACATTTGGAAGGAAGAACACTTTATTTTCCCCAAGGCATATACTCTTAAAATACAGAAATAACAAATTACGATGGTGGGATTGTATAACAAGACTAATATAATATTATTAATTAAGAAGCTAGAAATTCTTGGAATTTATATGTATTTTGAGCAGAGCGCAATTTTAATATTATAATGTTGAAACTAGGTCATGAAGCAAAAAGTAACAATAAACAAAGAAGTGGCGGTACTGACATGATGGCAGAGAAATAACAAAAGGTCATGCTTCTGACAAACGAAGGCTAAAACCCCTTTTTAGGGCAGTACTTAGAAAAATATAGTTAGGCATGGTGTGGGCCAGATGCATTGGATTCACTGATGCACAGAGGCCTTTTATATGGAGAAGATTCTGGGAAGCTCAACTATCTGCAGGACAGAACATGAAGAGAAATCAATGGGTTTGATCCTGTCGCAACACTCAGATTAAAAACACATATATACAATCACGAAAGTCGACCAAATGTCAGTAATGCAGTACAGATAAATGCCTCTAATGACATGAAATGGTTATTTACTGCTTTAAAATAAAGGATCCTTGTTTTAATGCTATAATTTATACAAATAATATGCTATGCCACTATAATATATGTATAGAGAAGATTTCATTTAGTAAAATATACATTAAGATTTAACTCCTTCTCTTTCTGCTATTTAAAATGATTCAATCCCATCTTAGTGGATTTTATAATAACTGGGATATTTAAATAATTGATATTTCAAGAGTGTATAAAATAAAGTCAAAACTAGTGGTTATATAGAAAAAAAAATAATAGGTCATTCTTTCAGAATTGATTAAATAACATTTAAAAATATTTCATAGCATTAATTAGCCTCAGTAACTGATTTACCCCGGGTAGAATTATTTCAGTCTACTCGGAGTTAAACAAATAACAATTTTATACTAAAACACAAAATAAAAAGTTCACTTGTAAAAACAATCTGGTGAGCATATTGATTAATAATACATTATGATCTAGGGGAAGTTAATAACCTAAATTCTTGGAGGTTTAATAAAAAAAAAAGGATTTTTGAAATTAAGATTGCAAGGTTGTTTTAGATTGGCATATTAATAAAAAAAATACACGCAATTAAATAATGAATGCATATAAATAAATGACCACACCAAAGTAAAGGAAAGTGAGAGCATATAAGAGAATTGGATTGATAGAAATTATTTGAGAGCAAATTATATTTTACATATTACAAAGATACAAAATTAAATAATTCATAAAAGAAACTTGATAGGAGTTTGAGATTAGTTAAGCTAGATTTACTTTCAAGTGGTGGCATGAAAAGTTAGCTTGCATAATTTTAAGAGTCCATTTTAAAAAGTCTGGCTCATGCATAGCAGTTAAGGGATCCATGTAAGTTTTTGGGGACAGCAAGCTTCTATGCATAGCAGTTAAGGGATCCATGTAAGTTTTTGGGGACAGCAAGCTTCTATTCAGCATTCCAGAGTTCTCATTTCAGGCTATTTCCTTCATTTCAGGGCAGTAGCAAGATGGCACAGTAGTAGGAGACAACCCATAAGGATTGGGAAGGGAGATTGGCTTTTTGCTCATTTATCATCTTAAATTTCAGAGTGGAATGGAGTATAGTAGCAACACAATTGTCTCAGCAGTAACTCTTCTTGGTGTTCAAAATCAGCCCATTTTATATCCAGCTTAGGTACTTGTGGAATGCTTTTAATTTTAATCACTAGCCCAAAACATAATCTTCAATCTCAAAGAAATACTATGTGTTCCTTTTCCATTGTTCTTGGAGATGCAGTCATTAGTTAACGTTCCAAAAAATATATTCAAATCCATTTCCTGATTGGAAATAGATTTGATAAAAATGTTTATAACAAAAGTACAATCTATTACTTTTATTCTCCATTTTATTTTTAGTAAAACATTCAATTAAAATTCTTTCCCCAAGCTGAAACAATATTATGTTTCTAACCCTTTAATTATTTTTAGACAATTAACAGCTACATCTTCCACCTTGGATTTTACATAAATATATAGTTTAATAAAAAAAATAATTAAAAAAAAAGTTTTATAAACATACTGAAAAATATTTTTATTGGCCAAGTGAATTAAAGTTTTAAACTTTTGATTGGTCAATGACAGAATCAGCAGTAAAATATATTCATCTTTTAATATTAGATTCATTTTTGTTTTGCTTAGAAAAAGCAAATTAATAATTTGTCAGATTATGAAAGTGAATGAAAGTTTTTTCAAAAATAAATTTCTATTTAAAATTATAAAAATATTCTATAGTGGTGATCTTAAAAAAATACTCCTAACCTATTAGAAAATGCTCCATACGTTATTGATTTCTTTTTCAATTTGTTTGTGTAAAAGTAAAGAATTTTTTACTAAAATCTTACTATTTTTCTAAAATAATTATATTTTCAGCATATTTTATCAAAATAATTTATAATATGTAAAAAAATATCAAAAAATACTCTAATGCATTCATTTTCATTTGAAAATCAAATAAAGACCTTGGGGCAGTGAAAATTGTTGTCAAGTGTGAAAATTATTGACAAACACTCATTTCTTTTTCAATTTACGTTCGTGTAAAAGTAATTTTTTTTTACTAAAATCTTAACTATTTTTCTAAAATAATTATATTTTCAGCATAATTTATCAAAATAATTTATATATAAAAAAATACTACAAAAACACTCTAAATTTAACATTTTGAAAATCAGAACAAAGAAGTTGGAGCAGTGAAAATTATTGACAGGCACTCTTCTTTTGTTTGAAATGAGAACACACCAATCAGCATCTAGGAAAGCCTGCCTTTTCCCTTGTTGCAGTTTCAAATTTTGATATTGATTTTTTACTTGTAAAATAATTCTAGAGAGGGCAGCATCTTATGGTAGATTTTAAGCTTTAAAATGACTGTAAATTTGCTATGATAACATAAAAATTGACGGTTTTAGAGTGACTTGAAGCCATGAATGATGACTTGCAGATGTCTCTAGCAAAAATTTAATAAACTGTTGAGAAGAGTAATCATTCCTGACTCCACTGCTAAGGAAGAAAGAAGCAAAAGTTTAGCTGTGAAGTTTTCTAAAATGACATTGAAGGCAAATATGTGTTAAGTTTAGCTAAAGTTAAATTTCATCTATTTCCATGTAACCTGCTTTACTGGAAAAAACTATAAAATATCCATGAAGTAATCTGCCATAAGCCTTGTCTCCAACTAAGAGGACATGTTCCTCTGTATATGTTAGCCTGACCTGGAAAATTATTAGAAAGAAAATGAATAAATTCTTTCTGAATTAACATGAAAATATTGTATGGATGATGGATAAATTAATTGTGTGCAACTGAAAAGCCTTTACAAAGACTCTACATGGAAGCTTGAAATTACAAGTGTCAAAGAAGAACTCAAACAAAAAATAAAATCATGGTAAAAGGTACTTTTTGATGTGCACATTATCTCTCTAATTATAGATAATTTTTAATAGAAATAATACTAGGTCATGATGAGTAATTTTTATTAATTTAACATTTTCTTGTGAAACATGTTTTTAGTCATTTGATTTTTCCCTTCAAAATTAAAAAAAGAATTCTTTTTAGGTAAATGAATTTTTATTAATTTAACATTTTCTTTGGAAACATGTTTTTATACATTTATTTTTATTCCAAAATTATACAAAGTTAAGCTAATTTGAAACTTTTATCTCTGAATATAAAAAAGTTGTTTACAAACTTTTGTTATTTAAAAGGAAATAACTTAATTAGTGTTAACATCTTTATTCCTCCAGCTATCTATTCTATGAATGGGCAGTGTGTGTGACTTGATTTCATTACAGCTTAGTACTTTAGTAATTTTTAAATTATCTTAGTAAAATTATTTAAAATAAAATAGAGTAAGCTGTTATATTTATCTTTCTCTTATCATAGTTACAGTTCCTATCATAGTTACAGTTCCTAGCATCCTATAATCTTGAGCTAGCTCTAGAGAACATAATGGTTAGTTATATGAATGTAGAGATTTATGTTTGCATTTGGATATGCAGATGATATAAATATGGATGGTGCAAATATATATCTTATTTTACATTTTGTTTTCTTATTAGAAATCAAATTTGTTGGCCAGTACACTAATGATACTATATAGCCAGCACATTAATGATGATCAGCATGTGTCAATATCCCAGCATTATTTTAAATTTATTATAACTGACACATTACTACTTAAGTATGGCATCTTGATTGTTATATTTGGCCTTAAGTTTGGCAATGGCTAGATAAGTAGCCTGTTTTATAATATACCTCTTTTAAATCCAGTCAAGGGATGACTGGTTGCTGTTGCTTATTGACTGTTGATGACTAATGAGTTTATGACTATTGATTGCTGTTGAGTGTTGATTTAATTATTCTGATGTACTGTCTGATGATGAGTTGATTATTTTTATTTAATGCTGGGTAATTTGTAATTTATAACATTATTAGTATAATTATTTCTAGTTTAATTACTACATATGATTTAATCCATGCTGATAATTTTGTTTTCTGCTGATTCTTTGCATGTATATTTCTAGTCTTTTTGATCATTCATTTTATATTTGTGTTCAATGGGGATGATGATGTGTTGCCATCACTCTATGTCACTCCTGATTCCATACCATTATAATATATATTATGAAAGAGATTCAAAAAAGTGGGAAAATGTTTTCTATGATTGATATTTGTTTACATAAAGTGCTTTATTGAACAAAAATATATGCCATTTTCTCTGATTAATTTTTTTTTTAAAAAAAAAAAGAATAGATGCTCCTCTAATCTACTTGCAAAGTAAGTACCATATATTTTCCAAATATATATAACTAATTTTTATTTAACAATATGTTAATAAAAAATAGTGTTTCAAATATAGTTTAATAAGTAGATCAACTTTTTCCATTAATTATATGTAGGAGGATAATTTAAGATAGCAGGCATAATCTAGGGGGTGGGTTTTTTTTTTTTTTACAAAAAATGAATAATGCTAATTAGTCTCATTTACTAATAAAACTAAGATCAGATTAATCAAATGTATGCAGAAAGATATTGAAAAGAGATTCCCAGTAATTAAGACTATATACAAAACTAAAAATGAAAAAATTAAAACAACGGCAATTTTTAATTTAATATTTAAGAAAAATATTTAACACACACGTAGAAAAAAAAAGAAATATAATTACAAGGTTTTTCATCATTTATAAAACTTTTCTCCTGCTTTTATAAAAGAAGTACTTGTTAATATCTTGGGACTCAAATTTTGATGATCAGTAAATTTGCCAGGTTTTCTGCAGTGAATTACCTTTGTTATGGCCTGTGATAGAATGTGATGTTATTACGAAGAGCAGCAGACCTGTCATCCCAACAAATCATTGTAACCACCAAAGACACTTGAAAGAAAAATGGAAATTTTGAGGAGAATATGGAAGAGTGGAGCAGAAGGTTGAAAAAGGTCAATTAGCAATGGGACTGAATATAAAAAATAATCATCCCAATCCCTGTCAAGCATAATGAGACCAACTCCCTTCAGAGGAGAGTGAAAGAAAAAATTTCAAACTTATTTTAATAGATTTCATTTCCACTGTTAACTAGCATACAAAGTCTGAAGAATAATAAAAATGACAATTACATAAAATACTTGGCATATATTATTTCTTTAACCATTAAAAATAAAGATAACTGCATATGAATAAATAAAGGGAGGGGGGTGGCAATAATTTTTTTAAAAAAAGAGTTTTACTTAAAGTGATCTCTTGGTAGTTCAAATAGGTCAATTGGGCAGATACTTCTAGTCTATTTATCTTGGATCACTTCAAAAGGTTTTTTTTTTAACAAGAAAAAAACAACAACATATACTAGCATATAAATTAAATCAAAATGTAACAATTTACTGCTGATAAATACTGAACATATGATAATATATATATATATGAGAGATTGTGACCAGGACAAACTGATGAGTCCTAGTTCAGCAGCAAAATGCATTTTGGTGCTTTTGGTTTACCTTTATCTATGTATTTCAGGAATATATGATGAAGTGGAGGTTATTAATTATATCTTATAAAATAATACATTAAAAGAATGTACTTGAATAGTATAAATATGACTAAACCTAAGCAACAGATTATATGCAAGTGATTATTCACCTAAATAGAAAGCATGCAACTTATTTCTATAAGGAATTCTTTATCTTTCAAAAGGAAATTTTATTCACAAACCATACTAATCATTTACAAAAAGAAGGACATTTACATATCAATCTCAAAGGAGACCAGTCAACAAAATCAGAGGCTACACTTTTATATATATAAAAAAACAATTAATTTCATATCAATTAATTTAAAAAAACAAAAAAATGTAATGAAATACTTTTGTGCTTATTTATTTAAAGTTTGGTGTTTAATTTTATTCTTAAAATGAAATATAACAGCCCTTCCAGGTGAATATTTTATATACATTGTATAATTATTCTTTAAAACAATACAAATTCCATAAGCTCAATATTTCAAAGGCTTGCACAAAAATTATTTTGCAAAATTTGCCATTTTATTTTTATTACACAGTTTCATTAAAATAAAACAAACTATTTACAAAAAAACAGGAAATTGATACCCTCTCTAAAAAATAAAATAAAATAAAATAGCAAATATAAGTGAAAAATGTAAAATATGCCTTTCCTCTTTTTTGTTTGAAAATATATAAAACATATTTTTAGTAAAAAGATAGTAACATAAATGTACAATAATTTACTCTATTTATATCAAATTGCTTGAATTTTTTCCCTCCACTTATTAAATATATCAACATTGCATCATGCATGTATATTAAATTAATTCATATCAACATTGCATCATGCATGTATATTAAATTAATTCAATCTCACATAGAAATTTTGATGCAAATTGTTAAATTACTTTATGCAAGTGGAATACAGTTAATTCAAATATCTATTACTCAAAAATTGTTTTATTCATTTAAAATTTCAAAGACCATATTTAATCTTTTATGATAAATAAATTAGTTTATATATAAATTTACATACACTATTAAATAATAATAAAAAAACTATTTAATAAATATCTATAAATTAATATGCCTAATTGCAGTGTTTCTGCCTGATTTTTTTTTCTATTTTAAGAGTTTGCATTTACAGTGAGAAGATGAAAAATCTATTCTTGAATTACAAAAAAATAATAAATTCAAAAAAAGCCTGGAACTAGGAATTTCAGGTTAATAATATTTTACCTTTAGTAAATCAAAAACTATTTCCATCTTATCTGAATCCATGTCAAAATTAAGCTCAGCATGAATAAAATCAAAATTAAAGTTTAATTTATATAAATATCTACCTTTTCTGCAGAAATGTACATATTTAAATAGCATTAATATTTTACCTATATATAAATATTTTTTATAAAAAGTAAAAAATATAATAAATAGAACAATGACAAACAAAAACAATATTTTGCAAAACAAAATAAATAAAAAAAAAAACTTAATCTATAATTTGAATTGATTAGAATAAAAAAAAACATATTAAAGCCATCATCATTTTTTTAAAATTATATATCTTTAAAAAGTGAATTATAGAGGAGTACTGTGGAGGTCACACATATGTGCTATGATCTAAATTTGAATTCAGGCAATAAAACAAATATGTCTTCAAATCTAAACATAGATATTTTTGTTAAAAATAATCAGTCATAGTTGACATAGTGGCTGACTTAGATAACCATCTAACATTAGTCAATAAAGGAGAATCTAGTTATTTGTAACTAAAAAATAAAATAAGAATGGAAAACCATGAAACACTCATTACAATTAAAGTTTATCTCTTTATATTTCACTTATTGATGTTTATACAAGTAAATAATACATTATGATCAATGGAAAAAATCTATTTAAAAATTTAAATTATTTAAGATTATTTCCACTTTTACTTAGTTTGTAAAGTGAAAGAGTCTTGATTTTTCCCCACTTTATAAGATTAGTTGAACAGTATATATAAATGGAAATAACAAGAGCAATTTGAACAGTTTATTCTTTAAAAACAAATTTAAAAAGTGTATTTTTAAAAGCTACAACAATAAGTGGTAGACAAAAAAGAAACTGTGCACTCAATCATTTTGATGTAATAATTTAATTACAGTATTGTCTTTAATTATTTTCTTTTTTAAAAAAAATAGGTATGAATTAATTTGTTCAAAGCTACAAGATAATTGTATTTCTGTTTATGAATCCAAATATACATATACTTGAAATAATCTAAGCTATTATGTATTTAAATTTAGATTATTATGCATTAAGAATATTCCAAAACTATGAAGAAGATTTATTTATTCATTCATAATAGATCATCTTACAATTACATTGTAAGAAAATGAATAAAAAAAAAATTTGTACATTTTTTAGTTCAAATATATGTTAAAAGTTTGAAATATGGGTGATATAGTAAATAAAATGTCAGAAATTTTTGTTTCCACTGATTCAATGTTTATTTTTTATTTCTCTAAATAAATATTAAATTTTATGACAAAGAAATATTATTTTACAAGTATATTATCCATATTTACAGATGTTTTCTATTATAAAGTTTGAAGTTCCCTTTTAAAATCAAATCTTTTAATGTGAGATTGCAAGATATTTGTGGGAATACTGCGGGGGGGGGGGTGTAAAAATATTAACTATAAACTATATTACAGGTTGAGATAAACAAATTAATGTTGCAGTTAATCATTTAATACTGAATGATATATTAATGCAATTTTATTAAATGCATGTACATTTATATATATATAATCATTCAGCAGTATGAATTTTCAATACTTTTTATTTCTAAATAAGATACAATAAGATAAAATACAAGAAGAAGAAAAAAAAATTTGATAAGGTGTATGAAATTGCAAAAATATTAACTTTCTATTAAGCCAGAGAATGCAATGGATTTTTTCATTCAGTAAAACTATTATTTATGTAAAATAAAAAAATAAAATAAATATTGAATAATTTTCCTTTTTATTCCATTTTAAAGATTTATCTATATCTTATACATAAGTCATTAATGAGACTATAAGAGAACATTACTATATCTATATTTTTTATACATAATGATGTTGTTAAAGCTTATATCCTATATATTCATATACAAAAACAATAATAGAAATCAATACAGTAGGTATAAATTGAGCAAAACTTTGAAATAAAGAGGTGACAAAACTCAAAACAAAATGAATATATTTTTTACAAGTGGCATTTAATTGGCATAATTTATATCACAATATAATTAGTAATTTATAGTTTTGTGTTTATGTACATTATTGTTTATTCTGCAATGTTTCTTTTAAGTGATTCTTGACTTTACACTCAAATCAATATTGATAAAAAAGATAAAGAAACTTAAATATTATCTGCCATCAACATTAGATTTATACTTTAAAGTTGTTTACATTATTAAGTAAATATGATAAAAGATTAAAAAGATCAAAAAGTAAAGCAAAAAATAAGATAAAGAAATAATATTACAAAACTAATACAAAAATGATTAAAACAAAATCAATAAGATTACATATGATTAAAAATATTTAACAATAATGCAAATTTAAATGTATCATATATTTTTTAAACATAAATAGTACCCCCCCCCATCCCTCCCATTTTAAAACATTACTCAATATGCCCTGACTAGATGGCAAGTGGTTCTATAGATACTGTAACAATAAGAATTGTCCCTCCACACAACAAAATCTAGAACACAGGCAAAATACACTAAAGCTGATCGAATCCGGATACTGGGATCCAGAATCTGACCAACATTCAATCCTTTCACCTCTGCTCAACGATTTAATACCCTATGGATGACCCTTCTCAACTTACACAGACATTCAATTTAACCTTGGTCCAGCAGTCGCTCAGCGTAAAACAAGACTCGCAAATTAACTAATTTAATACTGATTTGGTCAGATATACACACATATGACTAAGTGATTAATTAATATATCTATGATTGACCTACATATAGATATAATGATGTATGTGCAATTAAATCTAGAGTTGGATAAAATAAATTCACGGACAATAAAAATATGAAAACGAGTTATAATTTTAAATATTATTAATTTAATAAAACAATAACAAATAATAAATCAAAACAAACAAAATTATATGATGGGAACGTGAGATATAACACTCGCAGACGTTATATAACTAATGATATTAATGTTACATATCTCATTATTAATGTTTAATAAGTGTAGTGCGGTATTGGAGTTTATGCCTATATTAATATGCCAAATTTCTAGCTCTTTTGTAGTCTTCTAGATCATATGGAACTTAATAGCCAAAGTTATATAACTTGATAGCGCTCCTGTTGCGTCTATCTATACAAAGTTAAGTCGAGCATATAATTAAGCTCAGAGATACGCAGGTTAGCGTGTTACCTTGATTAGGGTATACACTGATGCTAGATAAGCATTTAATATAAAAGGAGAGAAAACTGGTTAAAATATTGATTAAGCTCATAGGTGCGAATGGGTCATTATTCACGGGCTTCAGTCTCCAAAGACTCAGTTTGCCCTAAAACCGCTCAACTTGCCATGAATAGGAACATTAGTAGTTCAGGTAGTCGGATAAGCATTATGAATAATCTAGGTCCTTGTGCCCTAGTTCTAAAAGTGTGCTTGAACCCGAACTAAGTGGATAAAAGTGACCTCCACCAACAACTCATCAATAATCATGCAGCAAGCAGATAATTGTACATTGCATACTTTGTAAGAACACATCTGCAACTTATATATATATATAATGCTAATACATAAATTTATATTAGTGTGCCTTAAAATTAGATAGCGTCTATTTGCATATCTATACAATCCAGTTCTCAAATTTAATATTTTAAATATACTAATTAGTAATCTAGTTTAATATTATCACCTGCATTTCTACATATATAAATCTAAGGAGGACAAAGCACATTTGCAGGGTAATTATGAATAAAACATTAAAATATGCTTTGAGAATATCTCTGTGGCTAGTTCCTATGATGTACGAGTTACATATATAAATAGTTATAATTCATAACTAGAATTAAGCAAACTACAAGTTTAACTAGATAACTCATTATTGTAATATTAATACCCAAAACTTAATCAGTAAAATAATAATATGATCTCGAAACAGCGAGTGAGAAGGAAAAATAATAATTCAATTATTTAATATTTATTATAGCAAAGATTTGAAATTATCTTTGCAGATTAATAAGCTAAAATTATATTTATAAATACTTGCAGTTTCGAGTCATTTGGCATATTAAATAGATATAATATTAAAATGATAAAATCATAGAATAAATCGAATAGATTTAGAAATAGGCATAAAAAGACCGCAGAAAATTATACATCTAAAATAGATTATTAGAGTTTTACATTTTAAAAGAGAATTCGAGTTTTACAATCAGGTAAGATTTAGCATTTAACAATCTTCTTTGTAGATTTTAGTAAAGGTGTTTGGGAAAGGCAGATTTAATAAATAGCTAGCTTTTAAAAGAATCGAAAGTCACAGTTTATAAACAGAGCTCTGAGAGAAAATTTACCATTCAGTTGTTTCCATTGCAGTTAATTCTGGATCACTTGGGAGGATATTAAGTTGATACTTTTGATGATGATTTAATGTTAATAGAGATTTTCTACAGGCTGCTTTGCTGGTTATGGCATTAGGTTTCATTGGACCACGAAGTTCTTCTCCATCTCTGGTCAAAAAGAGGGTGAGTTATCGCTGTTCTACTCAATCATTTTGAAGGTAAAACGGGCATAGGTTCTGCTTACAACTCACTTATTATATATACGATCTAATTCTTGGCAACAAAACTTTTAGTATTTATACTTTTCAAACTCTGGCCACCTGTTAATTTTTACGAGCTTGTACGTAGCTGAAAAGTCCATTTATTTATTTTAGCAAAACATTTAATAGTTACAACTAGTAGAAAAACCCATTTATTTATTTTAGAAACACATTTTTAATTATAACCAGTAAATGAGATTTTGTTTTCCTGCGTTATTTCGTTATTAACATTTTATATTTACCAAATCAAGTCCACGCTATTTTAGGACCAATGCGTGACCTACTTTGAAAATTGTTTACAAAAATCAAAATGTTATTTTGACAAAGTTACTTTCATAATTAGTAAAAGACTAATTTTATAACCATACATGCAGAATAACAGGAAATATACGTATGCAATTTCAATAATACAGCAATAAAATTGGCTAAATAATTTAAACTAAAATATTTCTTAAATTAGAAATACTTATAAAATGGATACATATCTGTAATCTATACCTATGCTATTAAATTACAGACATACTGCTCGCATATATATATACATGATTCTGCCTATATAGTGATTTAATGCTATTTAGATGGGCACTCTGAGAGGGTTTAAACCTGGCATATAGATAGATGTATGGGTATAATAAGTGAGACGAGCAGATGAATGAAACTGACCATTTCAATACAGAAGCTTGCTATTGAGGTAAAAAATCCTAGATAATTCCTAACTCAAACAAATAAAATAAAAATTTGGCTATTGGTTCGATGAGCAAAAATTCATATAATTGAATGTACTTATTATTTAAAATATATCATAACCAACTTAACATAAATTAGTGCTTTATATTTTTCAAAAAAGAAATATATGTTGAAATAATTATATATTTTCCTAAATAAAAAAAAATATGAATGACAATCTATACAGCATGTGAATTAACCCTTAAACCGCTAATTATATTATTGGTTGTATGAGGTAAAAATCAAATCTTTTAATTGGCCAACTCACAAACTGAAGACAAAGCCTATTGTTAAAACATATTCGCCTATAATATTAAATTCAACTCAGATACGTTTATAAAAAGTATATTACTAATTTTTCAGGTTATGAAGTTCTTTCAAAAATAAATTGCTATTTATTTATTCTAAAATATTCAATTTCGTCAACATAAAAGCTATAATATAAACAAAAAGGTCGACTTTTACGTTATAGAAAAGTAAATATTTCTTTTTACTAAATCTTAAATATTTTTACTAAAATCTTCAATATTTTTCGAAAATAATTTTGTTTTTTTAGTATTCTCTCTGAAAATAATTTGTAATTTCTCAAAATATACTTTTATAATACTTTAAATCATATTCGAAATGAAAATCTCAGCATTTTTCTTTATTTTCTTTGATCAGGCGGTTTCTTTGTTCTTTCCAGCCAATCAGAATGTCTTTTTTGGCTGAGAGCACGCTAACAACCAATCACAACTAATATTCTTTCTTTGTTTAGGTTTAAATGCATTTTTTTTTATTTTACTTGTAAAATAATTTGGAAGAGGGCACCATCTTACAGAACTTTTAAAAACCTATTCAATACCTGTCAAATGAATATTTTAGCATAAGAACTGGCAGAGTTAGAGTGACGTCAGATGTCGACGAGGAGCCTCGTAAGAGGCGGGAAAAGGGTTAATGTCTCACAATACATAAATAAATAGAAAAAATTATCGAATTTTTCTTTTCAGCACTTTATAATATTTAAAATATTTAGCATTATTCTGATTTTAGTTACTTCAAATGTAATGACTCTCTACTGATGATAAAAATTTATAATTGTGCCTAGTAAAAATAAAATAAGATCAAAAAAAAAAACTACCTGATTTTACTTTTTAAGCTTATTTCTTATACACTTTATAATAGTAACATGTGTTTTAATTTCAAGAATTCATTATTCTAACACATCTCATAATACTAGTTGTAAATTATAAGTGAAGATAACACTGTGCAGTATAGTGCAATAATAGAGTGTGAAGATTCAGAGCTGAAGATTCTGATTGTTTGTTAATTAATTAACAATTTTTTTTAAAAAAAAAAACCAACAACTTAATTCTAATTGAATAAAAACTAACTGATTAATGCTCAGTCTTCAATTGTTCTTGAACATCAACCATAAGATCTCCTGAGCAGTCTACAATATAATTATAAGGTACTTACGCATTAGTCTGGCAGTAACATTTCCCATGTTATTTGTCTGGCAATATTTATTTGTAAAAAATGACAACCTATAACTTTATTTACTGGAAATAATACAAACATCTATTAATATGGATTTACATTTTTTGTGAGAAATTATCTTCCACTATCTAAACTTATAAAGATTTTTTATTTTGAAAAATGGTCACCTAAAACTTTATTTAGTGGAAATAAAACAAACATGCGTTTATATTTTTTGCAAAAAATGATCTTCCAACAAGTAAACTTTTAATAATTTAAATTTATTACAATTGGCAATTAAACCAAAAAATGAATAATATACATATATTTAACCATGCAATTCTGTTCATTTACAAAATGTTCTTTGTTTAGCATCACTACTGTAGAACTTTCTAATCTCAAACGACATTCTATTACAAATGGCTGGCTATTCTCTTTCGACAATCCTAAATGAAACATCGCCATTGTTTGGCCATGAAATTAGCAACAAAACCAACATTTTGACTAACAACTTTAACATCATGGAATATTATCTAATATTCACTTAAAAAAAATAATCTTGTTCCTTTTTAGAAGATTGTAAATATGTTTAATTCAGTCTTTCTATACACATTTGTTTGTGCCGGTGAATTTCATCATCACCAAGCTACTATGTAAGTATCAATTATTATTATTACTGAAATTAGCAAAACAGTATTTTGAACAACATTCATATTTTTATAGTTAGACATTAGATAATTTGGGTTCAAGACTTAATCAGTAGATAGATTAGCATAATAATAATCAAGGCAAACTGGATGAATTCAATTTTTTTTCTAAATAAGAATCTACAATCACTGATTGATCTGCATATTTTAAGCAAGGTATGAAAAAGATAGATATTATAGCAAAAAGAAAACTAAAAAAGATGTTTAAAATTCTTATACTGTCCAATTATTCAAAGAGAGACAAATCTAAATATATATATACACTAATATTCTTCTATTTATGGAAACATATATAAATTCATATAAACACTTCCTGGCATATGTAAAGTGCAAAAAGCTGCTAGCATGATCTCTTGCAACATATTGTTTTTTCCTCCCTTTTGATTTTTTTTTTTTCAAAAAAATATTTGCTTAATTAAGCAGGCTCTTTAATAGTTTATTAGCAGACTGTTTAATAATTTATTTAAATTGAAATTTGATTTACATAAAAATTCAACTGTGCAAAGAATCATGGAATGGATTGCTTACAAGATGACTGAATTTAATTTTGACTAAAATGCACAACTTATGATTATTTATACTGCATAGCATTCCTATTCTGTGAGAAAACAAGAGCATGAATGGAGGTTAAATTCCTATAAAAATAATGTCAATAAAATTTAATTGGTACCATAGCATAATAGAACTGTGATACTTAATTTTTAAGTATTGATAATAATACCTTTCCCTTGTGTATGTTTAAAATATAAATAAAGCCATGGCCTAAATTAGCACAAAAGTTCAAAATTTTATGCAAAAAATAATACCAATGATAATTAAATGCATGTACGAATTAGAAAAATACTAAATTCACTTTCAAAAAAAAAAAAAATTATTAAATGCTATTTAATTTACTGATACCAATTTTATTTTAATAATTTAAAATGCATTTGGAAAATGACCCTTTTTCTTTTTAACCCTTTGACCCCCAGTACGACTTTTGTACGACTTGTCTAGAAATTTCTATTTTGAGCTGAGTTTACGCTTAAACGGTAAACGTCACACATACGCGCAATACGTCATTCTTTGCATAATTTCAATATCTACCTGAAACTCTAAGAATTTTTTCTGTACGACAATTTTTAGATTTTTTATGAATATTTTTAGCAAAGTGTACCTAAAATTTTTTTTTTTGATTTTTCTCATTTTATTTATCGTAAAAAAGTTATTCCACAATTGTTGGATCAATTACTGAAGATTTTATTGTGATTTTCCGTTGAAGTTGTTTGTGATTCTGGGCTCTCTTCTCAAATTACGTTTTTGGATAACGTTCAAGGGTATGTAATTACTTTTTTTTATATATTTTTTTTTATAAATTATAATATTTTATATTTACTAAAACAAATAAATATGTTATATAATAATAAATTATAATATTTTCGATGTACTGAAACAAATAAATGTTTTTTGATAACATTCGCGAGTATGTAATTACTTTTATATATATATATTTATAAATTATAATATTTTCTATTTACTGAAACAAATAAATATGTTATATAATAATAAATTATAATATTTTCGATGTACTGAAATAAATAAATATGCTATAGAATAATAAATTATAATATTTTCAAATAAATATGCTGTAGAATGGAAAAAAGTTGGGGACTGGGGTATCTGTCACTGCGTGAGCTAATGCATTTTTTGGCATGATTATAAATATGAATAGTGTATCATGCGTGACCAAGTTTGAATTTATGGACGAATTATTGCATCAGTGCTAAAGTTATGACCCTCAATTGATTTGTGTCAATTTTAGGCAAGTAATATAGGATATTGTATAAATTTTCTGGCTTCTTCAATCTATTCAGTTATTGTTACAGTGCCATGTATTTGAACTCAGCCTTTCTTCATATTTTTTATGCAAAATAATAAATATATTTATATACAAGTTCATGCTACACAACTGGAATTTCATGTAATATAGGATATTTATACACACTTTCTGGTTTCATCAATCCATCCATTCTGTATTATAGTGCCATGTATTTGAACTCAGCCTTTCTTCATATCTTTTATGCAAAATAATAAATATATTTATATACAAGTTTATGCTACACAACTGGAATTTCATGTAATATAGGATATTTTATACACAGTTTCTGACTTCATCAATCCATCCACTCTGTGTTATAGTGCCATGTATTTGAACTTAGCCTTTCTTCCACACATGTAATCATTGTTAATAATAATAAAAAATTATCTTTATTGATTTATTTTTATTCATTTTATTTTTTATGAGTTTATTTATTTATTTTTGAATTACACTGTTCTATTACTTTTTTCTCCACTAAAAACCATTCATATTTTTACAGATAATTTACAAAACTGAACATATCTGGCTGTGGAATGAAAATGGATCACAGCAAGTCGGCTGTTTTAGTAATTTTCTCAGGGAAAAATTACCTCAGGTAAGACTTCCAATACATCATTTTTTTTGTAAATTTGTGAGGAATGTGATGAAGCTGTTTATGAAAATGTCATTTTATCATTTGAATTTCAAAATTTAGGATTTGTGAATCAGTGTAAAAACAAACATTCTTAAATCTGTTATAAATATTATTTTTTTTAACTTTTTCTTTATGAAATGATTATTTTAACAGCTTCATTATATTCTTTCATATATGTACTTGCTTTTACAACATTATTTTTATATATTTATTACATTCAAACACAAAATATCTAAGTTATTAGAGTTAGGGTAAATTTTTTTAAAAATTAAAGATGGCCGCCTGGTTTTCAAAGGGTTAATATAATGAACAATCTCCTTTTATATTAAATTTCCAAATAACTACTAATAAAGATATGGCACTATTTCCACATATTTTTCACTTTTATAAACAAAAAATTGTTTCTATTTATTTTATAACTGATTAACAAGCAAAGTTATATGATTTTTTAATGCTTAAAAACAGAAAACTCCTCTCTCCCTCTTTTGAGATTTTGTCAAATTGTTCAAGTGAAAAATTTTGTTTTAGAATGTAGCTGTCTTCAGCAATCAAAAATTTATCTGAATAATCTTTCATAAATTTTTGCTTGTGTTCTCTTTATAATTTTAAATGGAATTTTTACTTTCATTCTTTAACTTTTTTTTTTTAGTTATAATAGTATCTCAGATTCTATAATGTATTAATATCAAATAGCAGATAAAATGTACATTTTATTTACCTCTGATAACTTCTAATTTCATACTTAATTTTTTTGAGAATGATATCTTGGAGTTAGCATTGACTTTTATTATGGCCTGGAATTACCACTGTCTTATGATTTTGAACCTGAATCAGCAGTTCAGTCAATCGAATATCATTAGCTTGAATGTCAATAGAACTTGATTCTTCCTAATAAAATAATGCACAAAAATAATTCTTTGTCTATTAGTTTTTATCACCTGAGAAAAACTAATTGACCAAAATTGGTTATGAGATCTAAAGCATTGCTTCCTGGGATCTGCTAACTATAGTGAAGACATAATAGCATGCGCAAAAGTAGATTCATTACTACATAAGTGATTAAATAAATTTTCTGATAAATTAACTTTAACATTTTCCTAAAATATCTTTCACCTTCTATTTTTTGTATTGGAATTCTATTTAATAAATTCAAAATCCAACATGTTCACAAAGCTTATTTATAATAAATTAAATTTTTTTATGAACTTATAAACAGAAACAGAAACATAAATGAAAATTTCAACTATGTGATCTAGAAAATAACAAAACAACATCATAAGTTCTATTATTTGCCAGAGCATGTGGCTTTAGCTTCATCTTTTAATTTTAATTGGTTTGGGCCTTAATTACATCATAGCTAAAAAAATATTTAGTTTATTATATGGAAATTCCTATTTATATTCTATGTTTACATTTTAATATATACAATCTATTGCAAGAGAGAAACCTGATTTTATGTGAAATTCAGGAAAGTTTTATATTACAAATTCTAATACATATTTAACATCTATTTCTGATAACTAACTCCTTAAATAATCTGAATATTAAGCTAGAAGTAGATCTATATTTTAGCTTAAAATAGTTCAGATAAGTTCTATTGTTATTTGTTAGATCATATGGTTTCAGTTTGCTTTTTGATTATTCACTGATTCTATATTTATTACATCGAATTTCCCTTTATATTTAATATTTAACTTCTTAGTTATTAAATACAATTTCTAAGAAATGATTAATTTCTTAGTTATTTATTCATCCCCATAGTCACAATAATTTCAAATTTGTAACTGGTCTTTACTAATTTTCACAATATGTTCTCATTACATTTACTTTTTTTTTTTTTTTAAATAAATATAATAAGGTATAAATATATGCAATTATTATAAAAAATGTTATTTTCATTTAAAATATAATAAAAACTACAACCATTTAATTTATAAAATATTAACTACTAAAAAAAAAAAAAAATCATTTTACAGCAGCTGGAAAGATTTTTAATGTTTTGCTGACACTAAATATTCATTTTTTTTTTTTAAAAATACATTTCAAAAAATTTTAATGATATTTTTTTTTAATAAAAAAAATCAACATCTCATTTAATATAATTGAGTTGAAATAATCAAATGACTATCTCCTCTCAATAAGTACATATATATATTTTAAAAGTTTGTAATGATATTTATCATTACAATAAAGAAAAAAAAACAGAAAGCATCAATCTTATTTCCACTACAGTAATTATATAATAATTTATTAAATTTATACAAAAAAAAAAGAACAATAACATTTGATTTACTGTTAATCCAATTTAATGTATATATGTACATATTAAAATATAGTAGAACAAACATTTAGTAATA
Source organism: Epiperipatus broadwayi (assembly GCA_028023455.1). Classification (NCBI taxonomy): domain Eukaryota; kingdom Metazoa; phylum Onychophora; class Udeonychophora; order Euonychophora; family Peripatidae; genus Epiperipatus; species Epiperipatus broadwayi. The sequence continues at coordinate 1,870,651 of JAQFVV010012434.1, forward strand.
CAATTACATGCTATCTGCCCAAAAAAATGTCAGTAAAAAAACAAAACATTAAAGTACATAAATTAATAAAAAGTATAAACTTTATACATATTTTAAAGTTTTTAGTATAAACACTCACTATTTTCTTTTATGCTATGCTCTTTCTAAGATTTGCAGATTCATGTCAGTGTTGTTGTTTTTGCATCAATATAAATAATTAGCACCAATTTTTCAAATGCTGAAATCTTTCAATACATATTTAAACATATAAGGAAATATCCAAAAATAACTGGAATCATTCTCTGGAAGGCAAGCATGTTGCAATACATGCTTCTCTCACTATATATAATCCTCATCTTTGCATTGAAGTTAAAGTTTTTATTTATTTTAATATCATCTAGATAAAAATTTCTATTGCTGGGGAATAATTCTTTAGAGAATGGATGAGAAAAGAGAGTTGGAGTGATGAAAGATAGACTTAATTGGATTTGGAAAGACTGAGGAAAAATATTGCTAATTGTTTGGAAAGCGATTAGAGATGCCAAAATATTAAACATATATATATATAAAATATTTTGTGTGTTTATTATAATAAGGCCTTAAAAACTGCGGCATACATAAGATTAGTTGGATTTTAGGAGGTTTGTTAATAATAAAAAAAAAATTAATTTAAGTGAGAGAGCGATTCATTATGAAAAAAAAGGGTAATGTTGAGGTGTAAGTTTTAGAGAAGAATGTGTTTCTCATTCACCATTATAAAAAAAAATGTAGTAAGTAAGTGGGATCGAGAGTGGCAGAAAAATCATAAATTTAAATATAGAATAAGGGAATTGGAAAAATAAGAAAATATGGACTGCGTGTTATGTATATCACAATGTATGTATGATGGTTAGATGGAAACTAAGCATGCTTTGGTAGCATGTACAGTATGTAATAAGGTTTTCCATCTGAAATGCTTACATAAAACTAGGAAGGATATAAAAGGTATATGATTGTTAAATCATGTTTAAATGTGATAAAAGAAATGAAAAAATGTTTTTTCAAGCATAGATAGTTTAAAAAGAAAGTCAGGAGAATGGATGATAGAATGGAGTATATGTTTAGTAGAATGACAAGATATATAAAAAGTCATGCAATGGGTTTAGTTATTCAAAGAATAAAGAAGTTAAAGAAAGCAGTAAAGAACATAGAAAAAAATTAAAACCATTAGATATGAAGTGTGAAAAAAATCAAGGAATTAATGAATAGAAATGATAAGGAAGAAATACATAAGGAAGTTCAGAAGATCGAAGAAAATGTTACAGATAAATGGGGAGAATAAACTATGAGACAGTCTTGATACTGGACTTACTAATTAGAGAATGTGGAGATATAATTGCAAAGTAAAATAGAAACAGATATGTAAGAGTATGTTGGTGTGAAACTCAAATTAGGGATGTTACAGATAATGTAAATAAACGGGGGAGTATAGAAATATTTGTGTTATGGTGGGGACAAATAATTTTTCAGAGCCATCGAGAATAATGGATGAATACAAAGAATTGAATAGTAGTTTGAATAAGGTTAAAGAAAGAGTAAGAATTGTTGGATTAATACCAAGATCAGACAATAGGTATATATTAGATAGGGCATGTTCTATAAATGAGAGATTGGAAAAACTATGCAATAGAAATAATGTTATGATTGTGGATGTATGGGATTTTTTTATTAGTAAGAGGGACTTATACACTAAAGATGAATTACATTTAGCAAAACAAAAAAGTGAAAGATTAGAGAGCTTGATTTATGAAAAATATTATATTTCAGCAAACTTATAAAGGGGGATGTTATGAATTAGCAAAGGGATGTTAGATTACTTTGAAAAAGTATAAAGAGAACTAGGAAGACATGCATTAGATGCAGATGTGTGGATGGCAAAGGAGGCAATTCAAGGAGAAATGGGATGATCAAGTTTTTATATGAGAGATGCAAAAAGTAAAATGAAAATATTTGGTACATTGCAATTAATGGATAATAAGAGAATAGCCAAAATAGTATTTAATTGGGTTACAAATAAAGGGCAAGCAGCAAGATAGGTGAGAAAGATAATATGTCATGCAAAAAATTTTGATAAAGACTTTATGTCAATATACTTGTACAAAGAGTGGGATGATTCTGTTAGGAGGATTGTTGAATGTTATAGAAGCAAAGATTGGGATAGAAGAATAGATGTATTAATAAAAATTAGGGACTAGAGAACTAGTATGGAGAATAAAAAGAGCTTAAATATATATAGATGTAAACAGAATATTGAATGTGAGTTCATTTATGATAATATCAGTGAAAGTAGTTTACTATTTAAAGTTCAAACAGGATTACTAGCACCTAGGAAATATATACATAAATGGAGATATGTGGGTTGATTTAATTTGCAGGTAATGTAAGGAAGGCATGGAAAATATTAGGCATTTGCTAATACAATATAAATGCTTACAAGCAGAAAGGGTACAGATAATGAAATTGTGAGAGAATAAATATAGATCAAGTGATTGTACAGAAAGTAAGTTACTAATCTTTATGCCAGGGTTGGAAAAAGATAAGGGGGATCTAGATACAAAGGTTATAGAGTGGACAAAGATGATGTTGCTGAAATGGGATAGGACTTGATAGAATACAGAAACACTTAGGGTGGAGAATGGAAAGGTGAGGTGGCTAACAGGTTTTTCTTAAACACTGGCTGAGAGATTCTTGACTTCAATAAAGGAGTAACCATATCACATCACCAGTCTGCCAATTGTTGTCATCGATAGAAGTCAGGTTGTGCATAATAAATGTTTTTGTTAAGTGCAACTCACTTATTTGTCCATTATTGTAATGGTTGAAAAGTTGAAACAATGTGAAATTCTGTTGACTATTAGAGAAAATGGCAGGAGAAACTGTTATAACACATGAAATGACTTATGAGCAAGTTGCTCTAGGGAAGGCACAAGTTTATGAGTGATTTCACGGAAATGTCAAATTCACCATTTCCCAAAAAAGTGTGGAGAATAAAGTCCAACATCAAGATGATGGATTCTTTTTTGAAACAAGCTATGTTGTTCACTCACAATTATTTTGTAATGATCAGTTCTGAAAAGTTTACTTGATGTAGCAAAATGAAAATGTTATGACTTTTGGCTTAACAAGGAATGCAACTTTTGATAACATGCCAGCACACAAAGCCTTGAGGGTGGTACAATTTTTAATTAAAACAGCATGACCCAGATTATCCACCAGCTGTATTTACTTGATCTCATTCTGTGCGACTTACTTTTATTCATCTGAATAAAAAAATTCCTCAATTTTTTTTTATGGAATTAGAAGTGGAAAAGAAAACATGTGACACATGTTTAAAGGCTTTGCAAGAGTTTCTGGACTACTTTGAAGAATGAAAAATATGTTTGAACTAGTGCACTGCATTAAATGGACTGTACTTTGAAGGGAAGTCAATTTGTAACATCTAAAATTTAAAAATTTCGGTTATTTTTAAGTACCTCCTGACAAATATTATTAACTAGCCAAACTTTAATGATTCCTTAGTAAATATGAATTAATAAATTTTATATGTTGTATACATAACTTTAAATTTATTTAAAATTAACTATATCTTTGTTTTCCTCCACTTTTTTCAAATTGCGCTAATAACCTTTAGTTTTTAAAAATATATGAATTAAATAACTAGAATATTAAAGTTATAATCTTCATAATATTTTTCTATAAGTTAAATCTACAGCATAATACAGAAATCTTTTTTTTTTAATTTCAAAAATTTTAAATTTCATTTGAAATTGCTTCAAAGAATAAAAATAAAGTGCATCATGTAAATCATAAAATAATAATTATAAATTTAATTGTCAGTAAAAGTGAAAAATATATATATTTTTAAAACAATAAATTAAAATGGTGTTATATTATTTTTTTTTTTGAAAGAATATGATCAAGCGAATATATATATACACATATGTAGCATTTATATATGTAAATCTAAATGTTAAGTGCCTAAAATCATCCCAAATTTAAAATTAAACAAGACTAGTTGGGGGGGGGGGGCTTCCCTTTGCGTAGATTTGTTTAATTTTGAAATGAAATAATTTTAGTTATAGTAAATCTATATGTTATATGCAATATTCTATTTTTTAAAGTTATTTTTGTTAATAATCTTAATCTGCTTATGCATTTTAATTTTTAAATGAAGATGTAGTATAAATCCATATAAATTCATTTCAAAAAGTATCTGTATTGTGTATATATATGTGTGAATGTTAAAAAATTATACATGTATAGTACAATAAATAAAGCACTATAAAATAAAATATGAGCTATTATTCACTAATTTATCGCATCTGGTGAGGGGGGGGGGCGACAAAATATCCACATATTTCCACTGTTCTATGACAATATTTTGCTGATAACTGAAACAACTATAATCACCAATACTGCATATGTTTCCCATTCAATAAAGGTATTAGCATTAAAATAACAAACAAGAGAAGAAAAAAAAGCAAAGCAAAAATATTTAAATTAAGTTGGAGAAAATAATTATAAACATATCTGAAAAATTACTAGAACAAAAATCTTTTGAACAGGTAGAGTGTCATTTGTATAATCACAAGGAATCAACATTGACTTGATGACATTTAATAATAATAATGATAATAACAACAATAAAGTACTTCTATTTGAGTACTTGAGAGTTTTAAGTAAATGAAGATGGCAGTCCGTATTTTTGATAAATTTACAGTCCCGTCCCCCCCAATATTTACAAAAAATGTCTGCTAGGAAACATCCTATTTAGTATTTACATTTTTTTATATTACTATTATTTTAAAATAAGGAATTGTAGAAAAATTAATTACAATATTTACAGCTTATTTCCCTTTTTTTAGATTAACTTATTAACAGAAAAATGAAAAAAAAAATGAAAACAATATTTACACTTTATTCATGTCAGTGGTATGCAATCATATTGTGACCATTAAAACCTTTGAAAATAATTCACTGCATCACATTGTATGATTGGAAGGTCCCCGAATTTTTATCATTATGACACTTTACCAAAAAAAAAAAAAAAAAACTGCTGACAAAAAGAAACATACTAAATTGAACCGAAGTACAACAATGTTAAAAGCATCTAGTCACTTCCCACATTATAATATAAGTAAAAAAACCAACAACAACAACATTGAAATAAAGCTTCTTAATGAAATTTATCAGAATTTATTCAATTTTTTAAATTTAATCATTGGATTTATTATTTTTGTTTTAATTTAATAACTAACATATCTCCAATAGATTATAAGCCCTTGAAACTGTACATTTATCAAAAATACAGGCTGCCACCTTGGGTTACTTGGAAACTCACAAATACTTCTATTTACAATACACAAAAAATTAATCAATTTAAAAAAATTTAGAAATCTTTATATCTTTTATATATTTTTCTGCAATTTTAAAAAGTATATAAATTTTAATTGAAGAAATCAACAAATTACTCATTGACTAATAATAGATCTTACACAGAAACTTATGTCAATTTTTAGAATGCTTTTCTATTCATTTAATACCAAGACCTTTGAACAATTGATTGCAGTAGATTGTGTTGCTTAACGAGTTTAGCCTGTCTGCTGGTTACATGCATGTATACCCAACTGTCATACATAAATTTCAACAAGTGCATATTTTTTTGTACAACTACATTTTATAGAGCCTACTGCAGTGCAAAGATCCATCCGCCAATCCTTTTATGAAAAAACAATGAAGGAGAATGCATTACTCATTAAGCATGTCAGATAATGATTTCTAGGCAACAATAGTTAAATATTCATTCACTAACCGATGTTGTATGATTAGGTAGAATGTTTATGGCTTGCTATTTGAGGGAAAAAAATCCTAAGCTTAATTGAAATTTGAAACTTTTTCAAGTTTTGTTTTGTCTGATTTGGGGTTTGAATCCAGATTATAGACATAGAATATAGAGGTGCTATCTCTAGATCACTAAAACTATCTGTTTAAATGGTAAATGTAGAATAATATATAACAAATATGCATATCAAAATAATGAAAGAAAGAGAGAATCCATTTTCAAAAATATCTAAAATAAGCAATAATAAATAGTTATAAATGTTAAAGGAACCAGGTCTTTCATTTATCTTATAAAGTTATGCTTCTTTTTTCAAAATTAATAATTAGGATCACTTTATCATAATATTCTTCAAAAATCAATATCTTAATAAATAATTATAAAATATGTATATGTAGTATTTTTAAGCATTCAATCTTTGCATTATTTAAATAAAGTTTTAATTCCATCCTTATAAACAGATATAAAACAGTATATATATTATGACATTAGAAATGATCTATTTTCATTCTCAATACTCTAATCTATATTATTCATACTTTTCACTTCACTTTTTATTATTTTTAGTTTGCTCTCAGTTAATATTTATTACTTATTCTAAATCATTTTAAATTACTTTTTATTTAATTAACTTTTTTTATTTAAATATAATCCTCTTTTATTATTATTTGCCATCCATGATATGTCTCTGAAATTTATTTATCAGAATAAAATAATTTCTAATATTAAAATTAAAATCATATATATATTTACAAAAATAATATTTGATATTTCTTTCACAAAATATTTTTATTTCTTATAGTGAATACTATAATATTCATTTTTTTTTTTTTGCAGTCAATATAATATCTTCAGAAAATAAATTCATCTGTCTAAAGCAATGAGCCCACTGAGTATAAATCTTAGTTCTCTAAAGGCTTTGGGTTTCATGCTATTTATGATTACAATATTTACGAACATTTTGGAAAATGACTTTAAATTTATTTGCTAAGCATGTAAAAATTCCCTAATACAACTTCTAAAATTATTTATTCAATAGTTAAATATTGTTATAAAGGGCTCTGTGACTTCTCTCTTTAGATAACTCTTTCCTCTATTTCCCCCTAAGCTTCATCCTAATTCTGTTCTTATTCATTCTTCATCAGAGAGGCTTAGTTTATGCTACCTTAGTGGCATGGATAATGCAAAAGTAGAACAAGTTTATTATTCAAACTTATTCAACATAAAGTAACTAAATTTAGATTAGTCTTTTCTGCAGAAAAAAACAGCATGAAAATACTATACAATAAAAAATTTAAAAATTAATCATCAAGTTAGAAAAAAAAATGTAAAACTTTTTTTAAAAAAATATATAAATTATCAATGAATGGAAAACATATATACATATAATACAAATGAAAACAATATGTGAAATTAATCATAGAATTACACTTGGATGGATGATATGATAGAAATAAATGTTAAAAAGAAACATGATAATGTGACTGAAAAGGAAGGTATTGTTTGAGCATTCTAAAAATCCTGAGATGTTAACATAATATAATAGCAATATGGAGACATTAGATAATGCATGCTGTATGGCAAGATGTATCTCTGGAAAACAATACAAAGATCAAAAGAAAAACATATGAGGGAGAGAATAAAAAAGTATTAATACTATTATTAAAAAAATTAAGAAGATAAAATGAAATTACATTAGATATAATATTTTAGGAAATGAAAACATAATAGATTGGATGGCAAAACATAAGAGAGCTAAAAATAGCATATGTGAGATTACTATAAGGGGTAATGAAGTTTTCAGGAGTGAAGAGAAAAATCTGAAAAGCTGATGTAAATTAAAAAACCTTCATCCAGCAACAGTTTTATATAACATGATTATTCTCTTATACACCAACTTGAAAATAAGATTATAGTTCAAATTTTATGAAATAGAAAACGAATCTATCTCCATTATATCTGATTTTATGTATGGCCTTAATCAACAATATCTTGTCTCCAATACATCAATAAAATAATATTTATAATATTTTACTCTTCGTGGTCATCACAATTATTTTCAACCAAAATCAATCTACTGTTTGATATAAGTTATTTCAAGTCAAGTAAATTTTCTCTGATATCTCACTTTTCTTCACCTTACAATAACAAATTTTCCTAATTTTTTTATCAATCCAGACTATGCATATCACTTTCTAGACATTTTACAATCTCTTGTGATACAATTTAAAACTTCAAATTTCCATTTATTACCATTCCTTCTAAAAATATAGTCCAGTTCCATTTCAGTCTCTTATGTTAATGTCAATGATGCTTCTTTGTACTATCACCGATCTATTTTCTTTTCAATTTCTTCTTGTTACATATAATATATATGACTCCAATTTTTTTGCTGAATGGTTTGAAGTTTGTATATTGTTCTTCTTCTAAGTATCCAAGGTTCAAATACATAAGTAACTTACAGGTAATCTGGCTCATATGAGGTCTAAGAGCTATTATGATTATTTATTTCAGAAATGGCATAGTAGTTCTTTTGTTTTTGATTACTCTTCTGTGGAGAACTGTAGTAATATTCCCATAGTTTTTTTTTAAAAGGCACTAAAACCGCAAACTAGCAAATATTTATTTATTAATTTCTTAAAAAAATCTGAAGAAGTCAGTATTTTTCAGACAGTTTGGTGAAGATCTAAGGCATTTTTCCATTTGCTTAATCCTGCCTGCACTCTTTGACAGCTTTCATTCTTTGTAAGCTGGTTTCCATAGCATTTGTGAGATTATTATGAAAAAACTTTCGCAATAACAAAAAATATGAATTTTGTGTAGTTTATTAAATATTTCTGAATATTTTTACACAATAACTGTATAATAATTATTTAAAACCAAAAGGGTTAATTCCATTTTTTTTTATCTTATTGCAGAAATAATTTTTCTAATAAACATGATGTTATTTCACACTTCTGAGTTCTTTATTCTCTTCTATAACTTTCCTTACCAATTTACAGAGATATTTTTTGATATCATTGTTAACTTTTTTCATATACTTTTGTAAAATTCTAGATATTCAATTCTTTTTAGTGGATTTTTAAAAATGTTCTTATTTTGAACCATCTTCAAAGACTATTAATATTTTCAAATGGTTAACAAGTTCAATAAGAAGTGTTTTTGAAGATTGGCATTTGCTTTAATACAGATATTACAACTCATGAATCAATAATCACTTTCTGAATAGAATTTCTTATGAACAATACAATTTTAAAATACATATTTTCTGTTACTCAAAGAATAATTAACTTATGCTGTATCTTCATTTTGATATTTCTACTTCCTTTTCGGCTTAGCATTTTTCTCAAAGAATAAACTGATGTTTTCTTTCAGTGAAATCACAAGTCAGTGTCTTCTTTCATTTCTGTCACTGTAACCAAATTTATCAAAAGCACATTCATTTTTCAATAATTTATAAATTTGATATGATCAAAACCACTTTTTACATCTATATAAAAATTATCTATTACTCCATCACTATAAGAACTTGATGCAGCATAAACCTGAATTATCTGCATTTGATATCTTCCATCAAAGGCTAGGTACCATCTCCAATAAAAAGTCTTTTCTGACTCTTTTCCTTCTTCAATGACTTTAGTAGTGGTTAAGTATGAATAAAAAGTAAATAGTTCTAAACCAAGAGAATCTCTTGCTGCCTTGTAGAAAAAAATTTTGGTTCATCATACACTAGGTTCTATTTCTGATACAAACTTTTCTTGCTGCCTTGTAGAAAAAAATTTTGGTTCATCATACACTAGGTTCTATTTCTGATACAAACTTTTCTGTTTCCATTTTTTTCTTTTGCAGTTACTTAAATAGTCTCATATCAATGGTCATCTCCTTATACTAATTGTGACAAATGAGATTATGCATCTATGAAACCACATTTCCATCTCTTAATTATATGCATAACATTTCTGATTCTAATTCTTTTTTAACTCGAGCTCTTAATATTTAAATAAGCAATGATGAGGACAGGTTTAGTAGGCTTGTAGTTGTTAAATTTGATCATTTATTAGAGGCAAATGTTCTCACTAATGATTATGTTTGGATCTGTATTTGAGATGGTGCTTTCAGCAGGCAAAGACTTGGGTTTAAAAATCCTTAGTTAAGGTTCTGCCTATCATGGAAGTGGAAGATGCTAAAAAAAATGTTTAAAATTACTTTCTCATAATCTGGCTAGATTGTTGGGTTTAGCAAATTACTCATTACAATGATTGAAATAATAATGTCACTAGTAGTGATAAAGCAGTAGGTAGTATTAGTATTAAGGATAAGTATTAAAAATCTAATAATTTTATCTTAAATGTAGATAAATGGAATATACAAATTTTATTTGTCATAAAACTTTCTAGACCAGAATGAGGCACTGCACTAGTAGCTAAAAAGTCAAGATTTTAAACTAGTATCACTACTCAAACCACTGAAGTCTAATCTAGATCTCAGATTTCTTCACAAATTGTAAAGTATTTAAAGGATCCAAGTGTTAAAAATAACGAATTTTAATATCATTATTGGCATTTTACATTAAAAATTTATTTTAAAATTTGATACAGTCCATTTGTATATATATGTATCCCCGTATTAATTGTCATGAATTAGGTTTTATGTATGTTAGAACTTATTATGTAAATGCAATTGTTATATCACTGTTGAATGGTTATTAATCACTACATCGATTAGGGTCAGATACAAAATACTTTATTTGTTTTAACTATGTCCTGCTTTGTTTTCTTAGACAATTATATATTTATTTGTGCTAATTTAAGTACATCTTCCTTTTTCTCTCTAATTATTGTTTGCATTCTTTTAATTATTTTTAATGAAGCATTTTCTTTCATCAATATAGATCCTTCCAAATTTATATAGTATTTCATAAATGCAGATATTGTTTTCAATATTTCAAGTTTAGATTTGGATGTTATATTATTGCAGATTTTATTTAGATATCTGCCATCCCTGGAATGTATTCACTACAGTATCTATCACTATTTTTTCTTTTGATATTTATTTTTGTTTTCTATTTAAGGTCTTCTTCATGATTGCTGATGGCTGAACTTTTATGTCACTGGCTTCTAAACAAACTTCTTTTGTTTTATTTCATAGTGACAATACAATTTCATTATTTTGCACGTCTATCATGTAGATGCTAAGTTTTTTCCTCTATTTGCGTCAATGTGGAAAGGGGTTATAAACAACAGTTTTAATTTTTCCATGAGATAGAATTGCCATAAAAATGTCTAAAATTGTCATTTTTTTTTATCTTCTGACTTCATTGTAAATTTAATTGAAGAAGATATGTTACTGATATATATATATAGAACGTTTGTAATAATGATTCATCATACAATAAATATATATTTGACACATTGAAACCAGTCCTTTGAGGGAGATTTATACTTGTGATATCAACTTATGTAAATATTGTTAATCAGAGATAACAATTATATACTCATAGTCAAATTTTTCCCTTTATTGAAAGAAGTATGTGTGGTATTGAAAAGGCATTGTTGTTATGAAGAATGTTAATAATTCCATTATATTAGCAAAAGGAAGAATTATTTTCATTCATACGTTATAATATTAATTTAATTTTTTTCTTATAATAGACAGTGTTTCAATCTTTTTCTTATATAGACAGCATGTAGTATATATTTGTATATAAACTTTTTACAGTAAAGTTTACTGTAATATCAATTGTTTCTATTTTTACATTTTTCATTAATTAGCATATTAGATTAACTTATTACAAGACTATCACATAGCAAAATCAAAATGGCTGCTTACAAACAAATACACACACAAAAATATTTAACACACACATCTTATCATGACAAAAATATAAAAAGTGGAATTATACTTTCATTATGGAAGAGAATAAAAAAAAATATTCAAAAATCGATGACTGGGAAAAAGAGAAATCCAACACAAAACAAATTCTTATGAAAAATAATTATCAATCAGCTATTGTTAATAAAATATTAATAGATAACTAAAAAATTATCGGGAAAAAAAACAACCAAAAAACCAATTATAGGTGCTAAAATGTATCTGTGAATACTAAATTTAGTTGACAGATAATCCTAAAAAAATCATCAATCACAGAACTGCTTTGTAAAATCATATCTAATCTTGAAATCCTGAAAAATGTGAATTGCAATCATGAAAGACCATTTGAATGTTTAACAAACTATATCAATAAAAATAAATGTTCAATAACATAAATCAATATTTAGATAGGAAAAGACAAAATGTGTCTAGAGTAGAACATGCACATACAAAACTAACCAGGCATGTTTAGCAAAAGAACACAAACATACTGCAGAGAAAAAAATAAAAAAATATTTTAAAGCTGTTTATATGATAATGGGAAATAATTCTATAAGTCAATTTAATATGAAAATCCATGATATTTGTAAATTACTTATTAATCTTGACTTCAAAAGAAAAAAAAATAGCAAAAATCAGGATCTTCAAAGACAAATACCTAAAAATTTCTACTAACTATTGCCTTTAAGAGAATAGTCTACGTAGTTAGAGCATCACCTCAAATACAGTATTTATAAATCAAGAGAACACCAATTCAATTTCTGTGCTGTCAATAAGTAGGCTAGCAGCATGAGAAGAAGATAATTATGCCATTCAAAATTTTCAAATCTGTATGAACATGTAGTCATATTATTAATAGATGAAGGTATTTAAAAAATGATGTTTGAGTTCTAAATACATTTAATAATTCAAACTAGTTCATACAAATAATCTAACATGAAGCTACAAAAAAGTGGAAAATCAAAGAAGGAATTTATTCTAGAAATAAAAAAAAAATTATTAAGTAAATAAAAAATATCAATAAAATACAAAAAGGATACAACACAGGCACTAACAGTATCTAAAAAATTTGTGAAGAAATCATGATGACTAATATTTTTAAAAAATCTAGTTCCTTGATAATTTTCAGCAGTTGGCACAAAAGCCATTCATAAATAGAGAGACCCTGCATCAATTACATTTTTATTTATACAAATTAATATAATTTTGTCAGAATAACTGTAAAACTTGACAAAATTTTTTCATATTTCTTAAAAGCTCACAAAATATAAAGGTTTGATAGTGCAGAACTATAGTAACATCTTTCTGAAAATATATGACTTTTATTAGAGGCTAAAAATTATTTTAAATTTTAATTTATTGTAGTAAACATTCCCTGCATACAAACCCTCTTTATCTGAAGATTAAGCATGTTGATATTGCTAACTTATACTCACAACTTTTACAAAAAGCAATTATTTTCTATAATAAACCTTCAAAATTGTCTATTTTAAAAAAGAAATTATACAGATCAAATAAGATATGACATCATGAAAGTAATATTGCATTTCCTCATAATACAAAATGGCAAAACTGAGATTCATTCTGTAATAGTAAAAAAAACCATGATCAAAAATAGTAATATGCATCAAAAATAAATTGAAAAATTCATTAGTTAAAATGTGATGTATTCATTTTTTTTTTCCAATTAATAAAATTTCAAAATAATAGAATTGTAAAATAACCGATCTTTCACAATAAAATGTAAATAATCTCAACAATAATTAATAAATTATTCTTTATATAATTAAAAATCATTAATTATATATAGCAATAAATTAGACCAAATTTATATTGACTGTTATATACATTATATTAGTCAAACTACAATTTACTTACTTAATTTTTATTTAATATCCCTATAATAGCAGAATATGACTATTCTTGTTTTTAAAAAATATTTGTCTTATCACTTACAATTTTAAAAACTTTGAACATATAATACAAGTATAGTAAAAATAAATTTAAAAAACATACTACAATAATGAAAATACTTTTTTACTTACTTTATTTTTATTTAAATGCATTTACTATTTATATTCTCCTCACTCATTGACAATAAAGAAATATACTTAGCTTAATATTTATTTTCTAACAAACTACCTATATTATTTGCATTTGTTAGGAAATCGTTGTTTTTTTTTTTAAAATGAAGACATAAATGTTTTAATTAATAGTTGAGTTTCTATCTTTTAATATGTTTTTGTTTTTTTACAAAATATTTATTAAATATAAATATCAATATATAAAAGTAGATAGAAAGTTTAATTGTGCTGTGTTTAGTCCTTACTGATTAATGATATTATTCTTATGTAAATTTGGCATTCTTCATAAATTCAATTCTCATTCTTTTCTAAAATCATTTCATAAAAAAGAGCAACCCCTCATATATATAGACATATATAATAACACTATTTCCTTTAGAAAATTATATTCCAAATATTTTTTAGATTTTTTCTTCCAGAAAGCAAAAAAAAACAAAAAAAAAACAAATTAAGATTTATCTACCAGTAATAGAAGATAATAAACATTTGCTTAAAGTTTATTTTATGCTGATGTAAGCTCTCATTAAAACAGACTGCCTAAAAGTATCATGGGTAATAACTATCATTTGTGAATTATGATAAAAATGAAGGTAAAATAGTGAATAATAAACACAAAAGATTCAATCATTCAATTTATTTACTTTTTCCATATTATTTTACATAATTATTTAGTATAAGCAGAATGTATAATATATATTTTAAAAAAAGCAAGATCTCAAGATACAACCATGAAAATAAACTATATTAAAGCCATTTGAATAAATTATGAAAGAGACTAAAATAAAAATATAACACCCCTACCTCCATTAACACCTTAATAAAAAACATTTATTTACATATTAATATTCCAACTATCTCATTAACTGTCCATATATGAATGCATAGATAATACAATTGTTTTATCATAATTTGCTCTTTTTTAAAATAAATTATTAGCTTTCAAACTTTAGATTATTTATTTAATATATATAATTATTAAAATAAATGTGAAAATTATATAAAATTATTAAGAAAAAACATGTTTACAATATATATATAATAAGAATAGCAACATATAAGCACACAATATACATACAATATATATATTAGAAAGAAACACGCAATAATAAATGAAAAAATATCAATATATGCAGTGCATTCATTTTTCCCACTATTTATTTTCAATAATTTTACAATATTCCAATTCACTGGATAAAACTCCTATTCTGATTTAATTTTTTAATTTAAATTGAGAAAAACAAATATGATATCTCTGAAAAATCATGTGATAAAAATTGTACACAATTATACCAGATTGAATTTTTAATTAAAATATTTATTTATTTTAGACTGAATTACTTTCTGATTCAAATATTTTCAAAATATGGATGTTTCATGCATATCAGCATCTCTCTCTTTCCTTACTTTAATTTTCTCTTCTTTCATCTGCTGCAATCTTCCTGACTTGGAATCAGCTTGACCTGCCTGGAAATATTTGTATTAGAGGTAGAGACACTGAATATAGAACAAGGTGAGAGATAATCCACTTTATTAAAATAATGAACACACTTATCTGAATTAATAACTTGAATGTAAATGGTAAAAATTCACAAGGGATTATATTTAAAAGCTAAGAGAGGAGGGGAGATGAAAATGCATAAATATTTTTTTAATATATACCAAATATAATGAACACAGAAATAAATATTGTGTGTATATATATATTAAAGCATTTAGATCTTATTCCATATGTGAGTTACATTATCTTTAAAATTATTTTCATGTTTTATTTACTTAATAGTACCTGAATTTCTGAATTTTGAGTGAATAAATAACAAATTTATTATACGTTTAACTCTCTCCATTCATAAACATTAAGTCCTTGTATTAATTGCCATGATGCAACAGCTTGACTTAAAATAGCTCAATTGTGACTGTCAGTAGAGTCTGTTTGCAAGTATTGCATTTATTTGACAGTAAAAACTTGAAACAAAATGTATACTGATTTACTAATTCTAAGTAAAATATCTAGATGTTATAGTACAGGCATGCATTTAACAAAAAAACAATACATGTGCATTGAAACAAGTTCTTTGTTATCAAAATAGTTATTGCATTTGTTCAAGCTCATCCTTTGTTTAAAATTAAAACTGAAAATTGTAAGTTTACTGTAATTTATGAATATACTTACTTTTGTAAAATTAAACAAAATTTTTTTTTTTTAACAATTTGATGTTTAAATAAAGATTTGGAGTATATATATATTTAAGAACAATCACAATGAACATCAAATAGGAAGTTGTTAATGGCAAAAGAAAAAAAAAATCTTAATATTGTTACTGTTATTTTTTTTTTTTTTTTTTGGAAATTATAAGTAAAATTTTAAGTTTTAACGAATATAATTTTATTATTTACAAAAATTTATTTTAGTGATAGAAATGTAGTTTGAATAAATTTTAATTTTATCCCATGTGCATTTCTGACACCAGTGGCAAAAAAATAAACTTACTGTTCTGATTATATATTTCACCTTTAAGCATCACATGATCACTATCTTATATAATTTCAATTAATACTTTTTTTCTATACTTGGAAAAGTTTAAATATTTTTTAAACTTATATTTGTAATAAATATTTTTTAAAAAATACAATGAAGAATAAAGATTTATTTCTTAAAATAAAAACACACATAATGTTGTACTTATAATATGCTTTAAACGTATATAGATGAAATTAATAAAAAAATTTCACAAATAACAATGTTTAGCTTAGCACTTTTGGGCTATGAATATGGAGTAAACATACTCTGAAAGTGCAAAGCTAAACATTGTTATCTGTGAAAATTTTTATTAATTTCACCAATATACATTTAAAGCGTATTATAAGTATTAAAATCAATTGGCGAAGTAAATTATTCATTACACATAATGTTAGTAAATTGGCTGCTAAATGGCTGTTAAAAAAGTGCACAATGAGAAGATTAAAAGGTTTAGTTTCATTTTTTCTCATAAATTAATTAAAATTTTAGTTTTCTACTTAATATTTTATAATTAAATTATATGCATAAAAAGGAAAATATGTTGCAGTTTTTCTAAAATAATTAAGATTAAAGTGATAACAGTAAATAGAGAAATAAATATCTGTCACAATGTGAATACATTATTGTATAAACAATCCTTCAAACCTATATAAACTGCATTTAAGAGTTATTTACTTCATATATGAATGGTTAGGTTCTACATTAGTACCTTAGTTACACAGTGGCATAAATTAAACAACTACAGTAGAACAGAACAAAGCAGGTAACTGATGACCAAACATATTTCAAATACCTTTAAACTAAATGCTTGCTTATTACACTGGAGATTCAAACTATTCTGAATATAGACATATGCTACTAACCCATAGATATATTAGTTGTTCATACTAGCTGAAGCTACATAACATAAAAAGCATGTGAACTATATAGGAATACCTATGTATTGAAATTGCCCATCAAAAAATATATGGCAGTGTAAATGATGGTATAAGAAGAAAATCTGGAAAATATAGAATGCTTTTATTTAATAGCCTTAAAAATGATTGCATGATAGATCAATATTATTATGTAGCTTTATCACTATAGACAGATACGGCAAAGTTTAATGATAAGTTGGTACTCATTGAAACTGATAAATAAAAGTGTTACAAGTAATACAGTAATATTTATAATTATCAAATAAAATAAAAAAATATTTATAAAAAAACATCTTGCAGAAACAACAGAAAATATTGTTATATGTATGGCATATTGTTTGCATAAGACATCTATCTGTTCGAGATATGATTGTTCAGATGCATTCCCAGCTGAATTCGATTCCAAATTTTTTATATATTGATAAATTCAGATGATTGTAGATGTTGAAAAAAAAGTATGGTTGTTAAAGTCTTTTAAAATTTTGCCAGATAGTTAATTCCCAGTTACCTAATATGAAGAGATTTTAATATTAGGACCAATTTTTAATTATCTGATGAAAATACAGATTTTAAAAATGTACATAATTTAAACTGTTATTAATGAGTTTTGGAACAAAAAAATAGTCTGGTTTTATTAGTTCATACTCTCGGAAATTTTTTGAGAAAATATTTTTAATTGATTTGTTACTGTTTTTTGATGAACTTGATAACGAGAACAGCAGCCACTGTGTACACTAATAATGGAATACATTGAATAAACTCAAAGAATTATCATATAAGAGAGCTGAATTTAATTACATAAAATTCCCAAAACTCAGTAAAAAAAAAAAAATGTATTAAAAAATGATTATTTTTCTTGAGTAGGAAGCGTATGGAACATGTAGATTTAAACATTCCAATAACTTTTACTAACCTTGTAAATATACAAAGATTATTAAATATGTAGCATTTAAAATATTTTGTGGAGAAACTATTTCCAAAGCATAAACCCAAAAAATGAGCATTATTTAAACTTTGATCAAATAATTAATTCTGTTGGAAATTGATTTGTGAATTATTAGTATAGTTTATGAATCAAGTTAATTTCTCTTCTAAAATTATCCATATATATTTGTATGTGAATTGCATTATGTCTAAAACTATTTTTAAATAACTGAACCCTGCAAGAAAATCGAATTTTGATTAAATAGATAACATATTACATGTTTAAAAAATATATATTTTAATTTCTCTTATATAAATTAATTAAATTTTATGTAATATTACACAAATAAAGTTATATGTGTAAAAAGAAAAATACATAGTTGTTTTTTCTGTCTAACTACTTAAGAAATTAAAGTGCTGATGATAAACAAATGTAAATCCCTGAATTAATGTAAAACAAATCCTTAAAATATATAGAGTTGTAACAGACTGTCATTTAATTAGATCATTGTACATGAGTTATAAAACTCCATAAGTTTAAAAAGTTGCAGTGAGAGACATTAAAACAGAACAATACACCAAACAGATTTCAGAATAAATGGAAAGAAAATACCTAGCTTCAAGTTAACTGAGTGTCTAACCACCAAAGTTCAAAAAGTAGAGAAAGAAAGAAAATTTTACAAACTATAAAGAATTATTTCTCTATTGAAGCTGTTTGTGTTTATTATAGAGCTCTATTTAAAATTGCCATAGAAATAATTACAAATTTCAGCTGGAAATTCAATTTTAAATTTATCTGCCATCAGATATTTCTTCTCAAAGTTCTAAGACTTTTGGCATACAAGACCCAGTCCTTAGGCAGGGATTCTAGACACTAGAATTAATCAAGAACATGAAAATTGAAAGAACTGACTTACTGGTAAGCTATGATGTGGAAAGTTTATTCACAAATGTACCATGCAAAAAAGCATTGTCTATTGTAAGGAAACAATTAAATGGTGATAATAGTTTACAAATCAGAACAGCTTTTCCTATTGATAGTATAATGGAATTATTAATATTCTGTATAAAAACAACCTACGTTCAATTTAACACAGAATTCTTCCAAAAAAATCAAGGAATGGCAATGGGCTCACCATTGTCTCCCCTGATTAGCAATATTTATATGGAAAAACTTGAAACCTTAGCCATAAAAACTATTCCATATCCACATAAGCGCCCTCTATAGCTTAGAGTTGACCATTGATTCCTAGGCTCTTATAGAAAGTTAGTTTTTGTGTGTTTTTCTGGGTCTTTCCTTGTGAAAACCATTTTCTTTGATATTTGAACTTCCTACCTTTCTGCTTAATTAAGAGTGGCTAAGTAGCTTGATTCTGAAGAAGCTGATAGCTGATTTCAGAACCTTCAATGGTACAAGCTAAAGAAAAAGCCATCTTGGAAATGCAAAATAACACAGGTTTTTGTACTTTGCAGCCTACCGCTCCATCCACAGATGCTACTGTCAATAAAAAAAATTACATGTTCTCAAAAGTCACCACAGAGGATCCACAGTCCAAATTTCAAACCAATAACCTTCAAAATGAAGCCTCCAGTGAGATCGTTAAAAATCCAGATTTCCCAAGCTTGGAAAATAGCAACTGTAAATTTTCTTTTAATTTTTCTAATAAATCAAAAGTTTCTCAAAATATTAACAAAAAAATTGATAAAAATAGCAAAACTAACATAAAGTCTTCCAATTTAAATGCCTCCCCTTCCCAAAATCATCCTAAGATATTAATTAACAGCAAGCCCTCCTATGCTAACATTACACAGGCAGGCCTTACTGAGCCTAACATTATGGCATGGGAAGCTTCAAAAAATGACAAAGATTTATTCAATTTATTTGATGAAGAGATTGAGGAGAACTTAACTGATATTTGTAGTAATCCCAACACACTCAATCTAAATCTAGAGCAAAAAGAAATTGACTTAATAGTAAACAGATTCAATAATACTATTCCTCCCCAATTACATAAAGCATTTCTTAATTTCCACAATGATAGCACCTCAATCTTAGCTGTCACCAATACTTCTTGTGATCTATTTAAATTCCCAATTAATGAACTATATTATGAGATAACAAAGAAAAAATTATGGAATCTGATTCATAAAATTTTGCAACATCCCAATAATCGATACTTGGTAATTGAGTTCAACAATCCCACTCAGAAATTAATTTTCCAAAAATCCTTCAAGTATCTTGATGGAAAAATCATTTGTAATATTAATAGGAACCGACCTACAATCTTGTCAGGCAAAATAAGGAATTGTTACCTTAAATTCAGGGAGAGTGATTTGCAGCAAATACTCAGGCCCTATGGCAAAGTATCAAACTTTAGATATCAACTGATTAAGGGCATAGACCTTCCAGTTTATTTGAATACTGACTTCTTTGATCTTTCCCTGAATAAGGAATCAAACCCCAATGACATTTCCACTCTCTACTTCCCCTCTTGTCATTACCTTCCATGGCATTCCTCCACAGCGTTTCTTCTGCCACCAGAGAGGCCACTTAGTGAGGGACTACCCAACCAGAATTTGCCACAATTGCAAAAGAATTAAAAGCAAAACTCACTTCTGTAACTCTAGTCCAGTGATGCAGACTGTGGAAACTCCCATGTCCATGCCTGATTTTGTAGCACCTGAACCAATGGAAAGCTCCACTTGTTCTCTAACATCTCCAGTGGTCCTTTCAGCATCTGAAACAGTAGAAAATGCCACATGTTCTTTATCGTCTCCTGTTGATAAGGTCGGCCCTGACTCTTTGCCTTCACCTGCTCTCTCCACATGTGCTTTGGATGAGTCTTTTGAGTCAACATGTTCAGTCATGGAGGAGACTTCCCCTTTGCCTCTGCCCAACAAAAAAAAGGCAAATGAACAAAATACGGATTCCATGGAATCCTCAGACTCCGAATATCTTATCCCCCAGCAACCTGGGAAAAAATGCAAGCCTGTTCCTAAGGCAGATAGTCAAACAAGAAATTGTGAATTATCCAATAAAGATACAAGCAAACCTTGCCAAACCCCTGTTCCAGGTAAGGACATTAAATTAAAGCTACCTAAGACCTCCAGAGCATCGAATGTTGAACCAGACTCTGTTGAAGGCCTGCATTACAAAGAGTCTGGGGAGGAAGCCTCTGGCCAGATAGTGGATCTGCAACAAGCTAGTACTGGATTTTCTTACATGGATGGCTTGCGATCCAGAACACCAAAAGCAAAAGCTGGGATATGTCCTCTTGGTAGGAGCAACAGTTGCTGAGTGCATAATCACACATTCAAAACTCATTTAATCATTTCCAAATTTATCGCCAATAGCCCAATAAATACACAATATTTATCTGTTAAAATAATGCCTCATGAGGCTCAATATAGCGGGACTTAATATAAGGGGGCTGAATTCCCTAAATAGAGTGGATGCATTGGCCAAATGGTTTAAGCAATACTCACCACATATTGTATGTCTATCTGAAACCAAATTGCACCAAATTTTCAAACCCCAAAATCCTGAACCTCCTTGGCAATCTGGGATATTTTCATCACTCAGTTTCTCCATCTGCTGCTGGAGTGGCAATCTTAATCTCCAATAGTAGCCCTTTGAATCTTTTAAAATAAACTATATAAACCCATATATAATTATTGCCACCTTATTCCACAAAGCCTTCACTTTAAATATAATTTATGTGTACCTTTACCGAAATGAATTACTAATTCAACAGATAATCCAACACATTAACATCACAATTGCTTCCAATTCTTATCCAATGATTTTCCTCGGGACTTTAATACCTACCAGGAATTTACAGCCAAATATAGACATCATCTTAATACCAGATTCATGAGTGGAGAGGGCTTCTTTTCTCCGAATGCCTTTTCTTTCTATACTAGAAGTTATACCTCTCTCTTAGACCTAATCTACTATACTCCTGATCTACAATTTCTGATTGATCCCTCACTCCAACCTATAGCCTTTTCCAACCACTTGGCATTATCCATTAAACTATCTCTAAATCCTGAGTCATCCAATATTCCAGGTCTGAGCACAACCACGAGAATCCTTCGTCCACATCACCTGAAGCCAAAATCTCTGAGGCATACATATATTTTCACAAAATTCATATCCTGTCTTTGCCACCAGTCAATGCCTGGTTTGCCTTCATCCATATTTTAATGTCATTAACTTGAATCACTCAACAACACCCTTAAAAATCTTCCCTTTGATACAATTTCTATAGAATCCATAATCAACCTGAAATCCCAATACAAAAATAAACAGTTGATTTTGGCAGAGTATCTCTCTATCAAAAAGTCAAAAAATTTTCTTGAACCAGCCCCACAATTGGTCCAGGGTCTACATTACATGGGCTCTGGGCCATAGAGACAAGAAAACCACTCCTTCATCTATTACAGTTGGAAATAATCTTTACTCAGGATCTAATATGCTTCTAAAAATTTTTTTGTACTTCAGGAAAAAGTTTTCCACTCATGCACCTGACTCTAACAGGACTCAATATGGGATTCTTCCCCCTCTGACCATGGCATCTTGGAGGGAAATGTTCTGACTAAGTTAACCTTGATGCCTAAAAGGATCCATCCAGGGCTCCATGCAATTCCCCATTTCCTTCTACTGCAACTGTCTAAATTCTCAGTTCCAATCATGTACAACTTGGTTAATCACCTTTCTTCTGGTGTCCATGAAATCAGTGGTCTTTATCCCATAGCAATAGTGCCACTTCTAAAGCGCAACATAATTCTGTCCCCGCTGGAAAATCTGCAGCCCATCTCTATGACTCCACTGATGGTCAAGGTCATTGAATCTATCATCAAGGACAAAATTCAAAACAAAATTCTTCCCCTTATTTCCAATATCAATTAGCAAAAAAAGGCAGCTCAAACACAAATGCATAGATCTTTTTAAAATCATTACTGACCACATCAGATCCTCCAGGCAATCTAGACCAGTGGTTGTGCAGCTCGACATTGCAGCTGCCTTTGATTCTATTCAATTCAATACCCTTTTAAACTTACTTGGAGAGCATGATATTTCTACTGGAATCATAAATATTATTAGAAACCTCCTTTACAATCGTGAATTGTGCATCTCACTTAATGGGAAGCTTTCTCCCCCATTCTACACCACATCCTCCATTCCACAAGGCTCTCCTCTGAGTGCTCTGTTTTTCATTACTTACCTCAACCCTCTGCTTCTTCAAATTGAGAGATCTCTTCCTGGCATTCATATCCCAATTTTTAAGTACATCAATTCATCACATCACCTATATGGATGACTTGGCCATTTTCCTTCCATCAAAAAAATTAATCCCAAGACTCTTATCAATACTTAAAGAATTCTCCAATCAATCCGGCCTCAAATTTAATATGGCCAAGTCATCTGCCTGGTATATATCTTCGGGTAAGACCATTCCAGGACTATTTGCAGCAAAGCATCAGAACTTCTTGGGCTTCCCTATATTTGAATCCATGTCTGCCATAAGAAGATCTATCCAAGGAAAGCTACTTCAATCCACACAGAGAATCACATCCTCTCTATCCAAAGTTTACATGTCCATGTTCGCCAAGTCCTCCCTCATCAACATACTAATATTCCCTAGAATATCCTGTAGTCAATTTTACCAAAATCTTCATCAGGAAAATACACAAGATGTGCACTGATCTGATTAGAGGGGGGAAAAGTGCAACCATAAGTTTGAGAAATCTACAGAAACACACAAAACTCGATGGATTATCCCTACATTCCATAGATACTTTCATATTCCAACGTTCCTACAATTCTTTCTACAGAATGTGTCTGCAATATCATAACTACTCACATTCCAGAGAGGTCACTCCCACAGATAAGCCACCCCCTATTGGTACTGACTGGCTGGCAGCCCTCACATGTCTTATCTCCAAACATACTATGCTTCCTATAAAATCATCCTCAATGAAAATCCAAGTTCTGGGATGCATACTACATCCTTAATCCTGATGTTTCTGCAGGATCAACTATCCTCAGGCTTAACAACCATCTGCTAATCAAGAAATTTAAGCGATGGTTTCTTGAACCCAAATATTTTGATTTCCTGATGAAGATAAATATTAACACCTTGCCTACTAAACACTTTCTGGTGCATCACCGAGGATTCTCAAACATAGAATCCACTCCTCACTATGCCTCAGAGAGGATGAAACTTGTCTTCACCTCCTCTGCCACTGTGTTTCCCTTCACCCCTACAGAGTCCTTATAGCCTGCCCTGTCGACTCTCATTGACAATATACTATGTGGATCCATCACAGAGATATGAATAACAACATTTGTACTGTTTTCGCTATGGTACACACGGTGCTGGCTCACCTTTAATCATGCAGTAGAGCGTCCGCTTGAACTTTATATTAACAAAATGGAAAAAAATTCAGAAAAGGGACCAGAATTTGGCCCCCTCTTACATCTATGACTCCACATGGAGGTTTTTGATATGGCCCCCAAACTGATCCCTTTCACTCCTAAATAGAAATCTTCCCTGGAGAGTAATTTGAGGCTGAATGGCCTGCATCCCTTTGTGATAACTTACTTTGCTCTGCATGATTATTGCCCAGATCCCAAGTTGTTATGGAAGTAACCTCCGGTATGAAGGGTCAATTTGGTCATGTGGAGCATGGACAAAGGATTAGACCTATTGCTGAACTATATGAGACATGCGAGCATGGTCATCTATATCAACAGGATACTATTCCAGACTTGTTCCTTGCTGATTTGCTTCATATTAGTCCTTTTAGCTGGTGTCAAACAAGATATCAATAGTGAGCTTTCATCCAACTGATTATCAAGTAATATATCCTATGTTTAACTATTATCATATATTGTAACTAAATTTCTGAATAAAATTCTATATTTTATAAATAAAAAAAAAACTTCGGTATCCACTTAAAGTTTGGCTTTGCTATGTTGATGATACATTTGTTGTGTGACCACATAGGGAAGCATTACTACAACTTTCTGAAAACACATCAACAACATATCGCCTTCAATTAAATTCACAATAGAATCAGAACAAAAACAAAAATTGGCATTCTTAAATGTTCTTGTGACAAGACTCCCTCATAGCAAAAATCAAAACTGTAGTTTACTGAAAACTTACACATACAGGAAAATACTTCGCCTTTACATCCAATCACTCCAGAAGCACAAAACATGGAGTTATACTATCACTATGAAACAGAGCAAAAGAAGTTTCTTCAATAACCAGTGATTTAGAAAAAGAAAAGCTCTATATAGAACAAACTCTTATGAAAAATAGTTATCCATCAACTGTTATTGGAAAAACCTTAAATAGACAACAAAAAGAAAAAACAATTGTTGATACTGTAGTGTACCCATACATTCCAAAAATAGATAAATTAAAGAAAATCTGCAATCAGTATAACAACACAACACCTTTCCAGAGCCATACCACACTATGAGGAATTCTGACCTCTACAAAGCCTAAATTTAAAATGCTGAAAATTAAAAACTGCATCTATTAAATACCATGTGAATGTGGAAAAATATATATTGGTGAGACCAGTCATCCCATTGAAATGTGCTTGCGAGAACCCAAACTGATGATTAGAAAAGACAAAACAGATGTGTCTAAGGTAGTAGACCATGTATTTACCAATGAACATACGTTCAATTGGGAAAATATAAAAATATTGGATAGAAAAGAAAAGGTACAAAGAAAAAAATTTAAAGAAGCTGCTTACATGACAATGGCAAA
Source organism: Epiperipatus broadwayi (assembly GCA_028023455.1). NCBI lineage: Eukaryota > Metazoa > Onychophora > Udeonychophora > Euonychophora > Peripatidae > Epiperipatus > Epiperipatus broadwayi. The sequence goes on from JAQFVV010012434.1 coordinate 1,896,615, forward strand.
CAATTCCATAAGTCAACCTAGTGTGACTATACATAATGTATGTAAACCACTAATCAACTTGGCTCTTAGGAAAAAGTGGAGAAATTAAGTGGAAACTTATAGATAAATATATAAAATTTTCTATTGATTGTTGCCTTTGGCAGGATGGCTCAATTGGTTAGAATGTTACCTTAAAATTCAATACTCAAGAATCGAAGGGAACAGGTTCGAATCCCATGCTAGTACTGTCACTGGTCAGGCCAAGAAGAGCTGAAGAAAAGGGGAGAATAATACTTCCTGAAACATTGTAAATTTACTAATCTGTTAATGTGCTAGGGAGGGAGGGAGGGAGAAAGAGAGAGAGGGAGGGAAGGAGGGGGAGAGAAAGAGACAGGTTAATCTTGTAACTAGCTGGTGAAAAAATCATTGTTTGGAAAACATGTTGTTGAATGACAACAAATAGGAATAAATAGGTTTAAAACAAGCAACTAAGGCATTCCATTCCAATCCAGTTCTGGCAGTCTAGTCTAATTTAGTTTATTTGAATACTCAACTTAAGAAGCAGTATTGCAGCAATCCAATGCAGAGAGAAACTGCTAATTAAAATTGTTTTCCACCATAGCTCAGATAGCCATATTTGTTGACTGCTTGCTTTTAAAGTATTTTTTAATACCCCAGTTATAACAGCCAATATGACTTTATCTAACAGAAAACTATCTGCAATATGTGGTTATGAAACAAAAACATTACACCAATCAAAACACCTGGAAAATCCATACAGATCCAAAAACTAACACTGAAGTTTGCCAAAACCAGCCAGTGCCTGCCTTAACAATGCCATAAAGCAAAAAATGAACAATGCATAAAAACCACAAATGCTGCTGTCTTTCCTCTCTAACATCACCAGTGCCCAAATAAAAAAAATTACCATCTTTAGAAAAACTAATGAAGACATCTAGAAATATATTAAAGAATGATATTTGCAGAAAACCATGGTTTGGAACTGTTTAAATATTTCACGTGGTAAGACCTTATCATTATAAATATTATAAGATCTTTAACTTAAACTGAAAATATTTTTTTATATTTAATACTTTGTAAATGTATTAATAGTTGCAAGTATATATGCAACAATTTTATATATTGCATGTTCATAAATAAAGTTATTTTTTTATTGATCCATTTGATTGTGTTATTAACATCCATATGCTAATAATATCCAACTCTGAGAAATCATGCAATCCACTGGGAGACATGGAGAGATGGCAGAAATAATTGTAAATGATTATAATAGGAAGTTAAGAAGTTTTCTAAAAGCAAACTTTCTCTTTAGAAGTTTGGCACCTTAAAGTTTCACTTTTTTTATACAATGAAACTAGAAAAACATTTTAAAACTATTTTTGAGAATACTTATATTTAGGTTAGAAATCATCATCATTTGTTTAATATTATTATGAAATGAATATATTTTTTTAAATTTTACCAACTACTCAACTTTCATCTGATATAAATATTTATTTTTAATCAAGATTTACTGTACATACTTAATATATCATTGTATATGTTTGTTTCCTGGTTGAAGCACCATTACCGTTACAGTATATAAGTAGAAACATTATATAATTTGGTATAAAATTTAAATCTTGATGGCCAGAGTTAATTTTATACTTATTCAAAAATTAAACAGATATCTATATTATTGAACTTGCAGCTTAAATTCAATTATTTTTACTTTCCATTTACAATAATTTCAAATTATTTTTATAAATGGGAGGGGTATGGTGAAATTCAGATTTTGGTTATTTATAACAATGCAAAAAGGTAACATCTGGAAATTAATGTAATATTCGAAAAATAGATCAAAGACGATTTTTTATTTTTAGTTAAAGAACAAACTGAATTGACTTATTTCCCGTACAGGATTTATCACCACTACACACATAACGTTACTTTTGTATGTGGCAATTAATTTATATATAGCTCAATTCCTTATAGCATTCTCTTATCAATAAAGCAAAGTAACTTAGGTGGATATATATATATATACTTTTAAGATTTTTAAAAAAATATATATTTTGTTCCCGTTGAAAGAGTATTAAAAACTTCATATTTTTAAATAATAAATGATTTTAAATTCTTAACAAGATTCATAATGGATAAATTTAGATAAAAACTGTTCACGAAATATTGAATAATTATACAACCTAAAAGGAGTCAATTATAATATGATTGTATTTGAAATCCACATATATATAAATAAAAAATAAACAGATAATTTAAATGAATCAAGTCAATCTAAAATATTCTTTGTGGTCTTTTGTATAGTACATAAAAATAAAACAATGGTTAATAATTAAAAATATTTAAATGAAGATGCTACTTTAATCCATTTAATTAAAATATTTTCATAAAACTACTTTAATCCATTTACTTAAAATATTTTCATAAAACTATGTTTTTAACTCCTACATAATCATTATCCAAATTAATATTCATCATGACTATAATATTCTTAAATACACTTGAAATGTCTGATTAGATTTTATCATGCTAGTATGTCTATGTTTTATTAGTGATTTGCCTCTCCTATTGCGAGGAGGGTGTGCTGAATTACTCTAAAATTAAAACATTAGAGAACTATGCAAATAGACTCTCATTTGCTTATACAGAAAGTTAAAATGTTTAGCGAAGACGCAAAGCTATAGCCATAGCAAGACAGTAATGCATTAGTATTATTTTCTTCGAAAAAAATATGCACTCTGTCTCATGTTACAGTTATTCAAACTAATAACTAATTTATATTTTAATATATCTTCTTCATTATTTTTATTAAGTGTTAATAAATAAATAAGTAACTAACAAAGTTATTCTTGTGTTAATTTTATTTGCAATCTGACTGGTTATATATATATATATAACCCTCAGACATAGCAGATTGGTATAGTTGACAGTTCAGATATAGTTGAACAGGAAAATTTGAAAATGGCTGGCGTCAATAAAGGCTATAATATGAGAGTTTGACGAAAGTAGTGCCGATTCTTGGAAAAGCTATGTGTTGCATGCTGAGTATTATATGATGATCAACAAGATAAATCAAGATCATTTTAATATTTCCATACTTCTCTATTTTGCAAAAATTGGAATTGTTTGATCCATTTCGATTCATTCTGCATAACAGTATAAAAGGTCAACACATCATAATTGTAATTAAACTTTAAAATATTTATATTTGATATTTTTTATTTTGCACTATTATATTTGACATATCATCAATCTCCATAATGATATTCTTTCAACTTTTGTGATATGTTCTTTTTAAAATCAATTGTTTCCATCTTTTTTTTTTTTTTAAGTGTCATAGCATCTTTCTTTCTAACTTTTCAATACAACAATATCCTATTTAACATTTAGAAACTCTTCTTTTATTGATATAATTTTTCTTTTGAAGATGTTCAACAATTATATGTGGTCTAAAATAAGATATTAAATAAATAACAACTCAAATCCAAAATAGGGAGATTTTTAACACTTTTTTTATTACAAATTGCTGCTATGCAGGTGATTTTGAAATCTTTAATAAATAAAAATTAGACTCTTTTGGCAGTTGTAAATACTATTTTATAAATTATTTAGTCAATTATATTGCTATAATTTTGTGTATAATACATTCAAAACCACAAAGTCCGCAAACTCCTCCAAACAAATCCAAATGCAATCACTACACATTATTATGACTGATGTAAACATTCATCCAATTTTCAACCAAATAGACCAATGCTTCACTAAGAAGACAATGAACTTTTTAACATGGAAAGAATACTGGTATTTTATTAGCCATAAATTCAGCAGATGAACATCTATAATTTGTAATTGTGCATGTTATTAAAAAATATGGGATGCTTCTTTACCATATTGAGATGCATGTAGTAATGAATGATCTAATATGAGTGGGCATTAAGTATTTTCTCTGTTGCGTTTCTTTTCAGACCTCAGTGTGCATATCTGTACATAGAGAAAAAGAAATACATATTAAGTTAGAACATAAAAAATAATAACCTAATCACAATTTTTTCATATATATAAAGGAATTCAATATTATATTTCCAATTATCGATAAATTATTGATGTTATGTTTGTGTATTAAGTGTATAAATACAGACATAATCAATTTCAACTATTATCAATCTACGTCAGGATAAAGTTCTCATCAAGTTTATTCAGTTTCTCCCATCTTTTGCCTCTCTTCTCCACATTATCCAGAATATGCGATTTCTTTATAGATCTTGAAATCCAGTTTAAGGATTTCAATTATCTATCTATTTCATCAATTCTAGCAATATATCCAGCCTAGTTCCATTTTAGCTCTAAATTTTTTCAATGATATCAGTAATATCTCTTTGCTTTCTCTCCAAGTATTTTGTTTTTGATTTTTTATCATTTCTAACATACATCTCTCCATTCTTTGTTCAGTGGCTTGTGTTCCTGTATTGCTGTTCTTTTCAGTGTACAAATCTCAGATCCATATGTAAGAACTGGTAAACACATTTATTAAGAATATTATTTTTCAAATACATAGGGATATTTCCTTTAAAATTATTGCTACCAAAAGCACTCTATCCAAATTAAATTGTATAATTAATTACATACATTATATTTTCATTTACATTAATAATTTGACCAAGGTATTTGTAGTTATTAACTTCTCGTAATTCACCGCACATGCTTTAGGTTTATTGCCTTAGTAAATATTACTTACGTAATCAATGTGTGTTAAATAAATTTATAATTCACCATTATGAATTGTTATTTGCTTCTACAAAAATACATTGAACATTGTTTTTTTTTTTGTTTTTTTTAGCATTTATCTTTACTCCTCCTTTTTTACTTTTTTCTGGTAACTTTTGCAACATTTCCTGAAGCTTCATCTGCAAAATCTAAATAACTTAAACAATCTCCATATACTTTTATTCCCTTAGATAAACATTTTAATCTATAAAATTCTTGTAAAACATCTGTAAAAAGTTTTGGAGACCTGAAATCACCTTATCATGTACCCTTTTTCATGTAACTTTTTACTATCACCACACAATCTAATTAATGCTATTGCACTTTCATTAATATTCTTCAAAATATTCAGGGTCTTTATCTTGATAATCCAAATGCTTAAAAAATTAAATTGCTTTTCATAATCTACAAATCTAAAACATATGCTCTTTCTATAAGTTCTCCCAAAAACTGGATGTGTACCACTGTGATAAACCACCTTTAAATTCAGCTTTTTCTTTTAATTAGTTACAATCCAAAGTTTACCATAGATGAGTTGTAATTATCTTGATAAAAAAAAATGTGTATAAATGATAAAAAATGGATAGTTCTGTAATTTCTAATGTCTTTTTTATCACATTTCTTAAATATCAATATTACCATTGCCTTCTTCCAATCATCTGGTACATCTTTATCATTTAGGAATTTGGTATATAATTATGCCAAAACATATTCTATTTCTTTATCTGTTTCTGTTAAGATACCAATTATTAATTCCATAATTTCCTTGAAAGATTAAATACATGTTTCATTTTATTTAAAATGCTGGACAATATAGAAGATGATTGCAGAAATAAATTTCCTTCCATTAGATGTTGTTTTACACTTTTGAGACTTTTGTTCTTCCCTATAGCTTTCTTTCTAATTCTCAATTATATTTTCTTATGTCATTATTAACTCTTTTTCATACCATTTTACAAAACTCTGGACATTCAATTCATTTCAATGGAACATTTTTAGATATTTTCATATTTATTCTTTTCCATAAAATGTTTTATCTTATAAAAAATTTACTTGTAAATTGGTAATTTTTAGTACTTTAAATGTTGCAGTGCTTAATAGTATAAGAGTTATTTTTCTATTGAATTCATTCAAATCTGTATCATCTTCAAAATCTGTTAATATTTTTAAACAATTTACAAGTTCTAATTTAAATTTATAGGAATTTTTTTCTTAATAATTTGTGTCTCTCTAGTTTGCATTAATGCATATCTTACACCTCACTAATCAATGACCACTTATTGTGTTAAATTTATTAAGAATATTATAATCTTGAAACATATATTTTCTGTTAGTTAAATTATAATCCAATTATCCCATACTTTCAATTAGATGCATCCATTAAGCATTTTTCTCAAATAAAAAATTTATAACATATGGTTTTTCTTTTTCTGTGAAATCCGGAAACCTGTGTCCTCTCACAGTTCTATCACCATATTATAAATTTACCCACATCACTTTCATCATTCAATCATTTACCAATCTAATATTTGAGTCTTCCATGATGATTTTAAAACACTGTTTGCAAAAAGAATTTGCTCTTAATTAAAAGGAAATTCTGATTTCTTTTTGACACCTTAAAGAAACCAAGCAGAAAAAATTCCTAATACCCACTTTATACATTCTTGTTATTGTAGCTGTTATTATTAAATGATTACTCATATAGTACATAAAAGCAGATGGCTGCTCACCAACAGGTTAGTATCAGCATGATGAATTTACTGACTTTTTACCTCATAAGTTTAAGATGAAGAAACACCATGGACTTTTTGCTCAATTGCTTGAAAGTTCTTAATTGATATATCAGTTGAGTTTTTTTGAAGTCAGAATAAATATACAAATATATATATAAACAAAAAGTGTAAATACATTTGTAATTAATTAATCTAATTTTAAAAAAAAATAGTTTTAATAATAAAATAAAAATATATATTGTAATGGTACAAAGAAACAGGGATGAACCTGGCTGATAGAAAATCATCATCATCAACCCAAGTCAAAGACTCAAATTTAAATATACAATATATATAATGAATGTGAACAATGAACCTGAGAGATCAACCAGAAATAAATTAACTATAAATTCACTAGCATTACAGATAAGAATAATAAACATTCATCAACATGAATGATCAAAAAAAAATCTACAGTCAACCATGTGACAGAATTTGAAAGTGGTTCATTATAGACAGAACTGATTATTCAGCACTTGCTAAACTTAGGGAATATTATATAAATAATAATTTGGATGCACAAATGTAAGTGCTAATACATAAAAACATTACAATTAAAAAAACAATGCTGGGATGCTAAAACATGCTGATCTAAAGTGCCATCTAACCACTTAGTACTATAAACCTAATTTCTAATAATAAGAACTAGATAAAATGTATGTAGTGCATGGACTTTAAAGGCTATTCCTTTATGCCATCAAGCATTAGAGAACACAACATAAACCCCCAATCTATATAGCTGACTATTATGCATGAATTCAGTTCAGTGAGCAAGAGCTCTATAATTGTTACTGTGAACAAAAGATAAAACTAACATATAATGTTTTAAACCTAGTCTAGGATTAAATAAATTCAATGGAATAACTTAAAATATAAATTTATTAATAATAAAATTAAATTAAGGTCTGTTGAGTACTCTAAAAATTCAATATTCTGATTTTGATTAGAATAATACAAAAAATATACTATTACATTGTAATTTACATATATTTCAATATGTTTACATAAAACACACCTATATATTAGCACATAGGGGTGCCTGTATAATGTAAAATGAATATATTTGAATTGTCATAGACTTAAAAAACAATTCACTTTAATAATTCATAAAGTATAACAGATTTTAATATATATATATGGGTACCCATGCTAATGTGTGTACACACTGACATTTATAACCTAATGATATTTCATTAGTTAATATATAAATGTAATAAATCCATATATTTTCACACATGACATAATTGGATATTGAAAAACATATATAAAATTCACATGTATGTGCATATTATTATTATTATTATTATTATTATTACCCCCCCTACAAATCAATGTTATTAATTAATTCATTATTTCTAATGGTGTGAAAAAGTTTTTTTTTAAACTTGATAGTCCTTCATAAAAGTTTTTTTCTTTGATTATTATTAATTGTAATGGTCTTTAAAAATATGCTGACAACTTTTGTTTTCCAATATCAAAAGATTTTTGGAGTTTTCATTTTTTTAATAAAATAAAACTAGAAACATATTTTAGTTTGAGTTGAATAATTTAGACAAAAGTTATTCACTTTTAAATCTTGTAATTTAAAAATTCTAACTGAAAAGTATTTGAAATAATTTCATTTGCAATATATAACACTTTTTACTCACCAGCTGTTGATTGGCAGTAATTATACATTTGTGCTTGTGTGCATATAGATTAATCAGCCTACATATAAAGTCATAATATGGTAATTCTTCCAGCAAGCTGATGAAATATGTAGGTAAAAAGATTTATTCTAAAACAGTAGACTGGCTTATTGACATCTCCAGGAAAGGTATAAATTGGGTAACTGTTGAAATTCAGTCACTAATTTGGTAGACTTCAGGCATCCCATGCTTCTATGTGAATTCAAACTCACCATTGTGACATCAGCAGCAGATCTACTTCTTGCCTTCAGTTATAACTATAATAACAGTCCCACTCTTGAATGATTAAAATCCACTTTTTTATAGTATAACATGGAATTTGAAAAAAAAATCTTTATATTGATCAAAAAAAAGTTAATGATTCTTTTCAATTCACCATAATTAAAAACAAATTTTTATCTACAAGTATTTTTAAACTTTCCAATGTCAAAAATTCTGCTTGGTCGAGTGAGATAAAACTCTAAACTTTTGATTGGTCAATTACAGAATCAGCCATAAATATATATTGATCTTTTAATATTATATTCGTTTAAGTTTCATTTGTAAAAAGCAAATTAATAATTTGTCTGGATATGAAAGTGAACACAAAAGTTTTTTCAAAAATAAATTTTTATTTATAATTATAAAAATATTTTATAGTGAAGAACCTCAAAAGAATGTTCGTAACTATTAGAAAATGTTGAGTACATCAGTGATTTTCTTTCTCAATTTATGTTTGTGTAAAAGTAACGAATTTTTTACTAAAATCTTACTATTTTTCTAAAATAATTATATTTTCAGCATATTTTATCAAAATAATTTATAATATGTAAAAAAAATACTTAAAAATGCTCTAAAACATTCATTTTCATTTGAAAATCAAATAAAGAGCTTGGGGTGATGAAAATTGTTGACAAGCACTTCTTTTTCAATTTACATTCATTCAAATATCAGCCTTTCAAGCTAATTGAGCATGCGCGCTTTTTGAGAGTGTTAAATAAATGAATACTTTCCTCTTCAATCCAAGATATAGTATTTATGCAGGAATAAAAAGGATCCCTCTTATTCCTACAACTCAAATTCTTTTATATGAGCAAATCTGAAAAACTGTTGAGGGGAGCGTGAGTAGAATTCTCACTTTAAATTACTATTTACGATGTTTTTTGACTGAATGACATTGGTGAAATTGCTTAGAATTTACTAAACGTCATTCTTACTGAAACTTAATTATGAGTAAATAAGCAATTATTTTATCTAGCGGCGCTAGATAAAATAATTGCTAATGTACATTCATGTAAAAGTAAAGAATTTTACCAAAATCTTAATTATTTTTCTAAAATAATTATATTTTCAACATATTTTATCAAAATAATTTATAATATGTAAAAAAAAATACTAAAAAAACACTCTAAAACATTCATTTTCATTTTGAAAATCAAATCAAAAAGTTGGAGTGATGAAAATTATTGATAGGTACTCTTCTTTTGTTCAAAATGAGAACCAACCAATCAGCATCTAGAAAAGCTTGCCTTCTCCCATTGTTACAGTTTCAAATTTTGATATTATTGATTTTTTATTTGTAAAATAATTCTAGAGAGGGGCAGCATCTTACAGTACTTGTAAAGCTTTAAAATGAGCACAAATTCGCTATGATAACATAAAAATTGCCGGTTTTCAAGCAACTTGATGTTATGACCGGCTATAACCAGTGTATGCTGTTAATGGGTTAATCCTTTGAAAAACATCAGATAGTAAAATTTCATTACAAGTTTTAATTTTAAAAAAATTCTTAATCTAATTATAAAATAGAGGAATTTTATAATTATTGGGTATTATCTATTATAACATGAAAATAAGCTTGTTTTAGATTTCAAAATCAGAATTAATAAAATATTAATTACACTTTTTTAAATGTTTAATTTATAATATTTTTTTAAATTCAAAACTATTATTTAACTTTTAACTGTTATTCCAGTATAATATAGAAAATATCTACAAAAAATTTTGTTTGTGTTTATTTCTACTTTTCCTTTCAACTTTATATATATATATGCACATACACACTACTATGTCATCATATACCATGAGACACAACTATCTCAATATATAATTTTAAAAGATCATTCTTTTTAAATTAAAAATAAATGTTTTAATCAACATTTTCTTTTAAAGTCTTTATTTCTTTCTGCAAAATATTATAGTTCCCAATGTTTCAACCATATTTATAACTCTTTCCATACATTTAAATATTACACATTATTAGTATACAAGTGTTCTATTTCCTGAATCCTTTTAAATTATAAATGATTTTATATATATATAACGAATTTTAATTTCAATTTTTTGATTGCTTGTTTTAAAACAAACAGGCTCATCATGTAATTTATTCTATGTTTTAGCATTAAATTTGTTTTTGTTTCAAACAAGTGAATTATCATTTTTTCCTTTCTCAGCTATAATGAACTACTTTTGAATAGCATTGTCACTTATATTTTGCTGGTCGTGATGTTATTTGGATGGTATATGATCATCTATGTAAACTAATACCTATTTTATAATTGAAATAAAATACTAGTTTTCTACTTCACTTTTTTGTGTAAAGAGCAGGTAAATTACTTAATACTTGTTTTATAATTTTAAATTAAACAATTTCAATTCAAAGTAATAAATATATAATTAAGTATGTTTTATTCTCAGAGACTAGGAGTTATCAAAAAAAAAAAAAAGCTCAATAATGCACAATCAAATTGTATAATTCAAGATAAAATAAAATGGTAGTTTTTGTTTACATTACATTTGTAAACCAAAAAAAGTTCTAAAGATTTTTTACAAGATTGTTTTCATTCATTTAAAGGATATTTTTATTTACTAAATATAAAATATTTCATTTATATAATCATAAGATGTTTTAGAAAAATTTGAATTTACATCATAGAAAAGAAAAACAACTACAATATTCTAAACAAGATAAAAAGTAAATGTTATTTTCTTAAATATATTTGTAATTTTTAATATTTTTTTCTTTATCTTACTTATGTTTAAAATAAATTAATAATAATTATTAATTAAAAAATAATTTTATTTTAAACAAACTTTATTCAAACTGAAGGCAACATATATGAAAAATTAAATATTGCAAAGTGAGGCTTGATTTAGCTATTTTATTTTGTAACAATAAAATGTTAAAACTGATTTAAATAATATTAGTAGCAAAATAATAATAATAAAAAAAGTTATATGATTATAATTAACCTGAATAAAAAAAAATTAATTATTATACAATAAATTAATGCCTGCAATAATAAATCTTCAAGCACTATGTTAACACAACTACTTGTATCAAAATCATCTACATTACAGATAAAAAAATGAGCTCAAATGAATTCTACTATGTGAATTTAAATTTAAGCTAATACAACCAAATACATTAACATCTCAGCTGATTTGGCATTTGTTCTTGTAGTTATCATTGTATAATCTATATTTCATGTAAAAACTTAGGTATCAGAAAGAAGTGAATTAATTTTCAATTGTACATGACTTTGATATTACAAATATTACATTAATTAAAAAGATATTTGGAGATTTATTGCTCTTGACATTATATACTTTTCCAAACTGTAAATTCTATTTTTATAGTATAAATTAAAAATTTAGAAGATCAATTCTTTGTTTCTATTATTAATTAAAGACTAATAATATTTCCAATATAAATAAGTGAAATATGTATGTAAATACATGCACACATTTAACAGAATACTTTTCCACCAAGATTCACTGATGATATGCATGTATATCACATCTTTGTGCCATACCCATGATCTGGAATTTAAATCTAAGACTATAACTTTTTTCTAAAATCCAAACAAGTTTAGACTTTCTTTCAGATAGTCAATTCATTGCTAAACCACTTAATCTTTTTTATAGGGACTTAGCCATATTCTTAATTATATGGTAAAGCAAATCAATAACAAGTCGAGAAATTGTTAAAAATTACCACTGCTTACTAAACTTAATGAGTAAGGTACCAGTAGATTGGACTTTTAGGGAGAACTCAATAATGCTATAAGAAATTTAAAGACTTCTATGTTTTTTAAATTAAATCTACATAAATATGTATGTGTGTGCTTACATATATAGAAATTTAAGAAAAAAAGCTAATTTATATTTCAAATTATAAAATTAGTTATAAATTATAAGGAATACAAACAAATAATAACTAGTAACCACTGACAAATATTTTCTGTTAATTAAGTTACAAAACATAACAAAAAAAAAAGAATGAAGAAACTGTTCAAACAAATTTCCAATCAAAAAGAAAAAAACCATTAACATCATTTATTAAATTTTTCATTAACTCTCTTGATGGACTTTCTCATCGGAAATTATTCAGAATGAACTAGAATTAGTTGAAAATTAGATAGTTTTAATTGTCAAGATTTAAACAATTAAAACTATCTAATTTTCAACTAAGATTTAAACAAATCCATTCAGCATATGTAATTATATCAGTTATATATATAATTCAATATATATATAACTTTTATTTTGACATTAAAACATCATAGATGGTAACCCATAATTCCAGTATTATTTTAAAAAAAAAAATGTACCTGGTCCATGGAAAGGCCATACGTTTTGTAATAATTTTTTTTAATTGGTTGCTTTAACAAATTTCAATCATTCATAATATTATTGTGGAGCCACGAACTACGTGATATCAAACTATACACTTCAATTATATGCTAACCAAAATTAAGTGTAAATATGATATTATAGTACCTATTTTTTTCTCATTAAATATCACATTTCAAACATGTAATTATGCACTGTAATCACACTTTTTTCATGATTTAAATACTATACCTATTCTGTTGTATACAGTAATTAAAAGCACATACACTGTTTTTTTACCAAGCGTTTTTTCCTACAAAAAGTTTTATTCCATATGACTTTTGTAAAATACCATATATTTTTTTTTTAGAATCCACAAATATATCTGACCTATGAAAAGGCCTTAATTTTGTTTTAACATTTTTTTTTTTTTTTGATTTGTGAAATTACTTGCTGGCAAATATACTTGCCTGGCCCATGAAGTGGCCATCATTTTTGTAATAGTTTTTTTTTTAATTGCTGGCTTTAACAATTTTTTTTTTTTTTCCAGAATTACTTGTTTTGAATAAAATGATCATAATCAGATAAAGCCTCTTAAATAAAAGGAAGGAATTATTTCCTTTGCATAAAATGGTTCAAAAAATATTAGTTTATTAATAGAGGAACAAATAATTATTTTTTTGCTCGAAAAATACGCCCTCTAAAAATAAATGTTTAACTTGAATATAATGTGATAGTGTTACAAACAAACATTTAGGAATTTTATATATAAGATAACATAACAAACTAAAAGTTTTTATTTCCCACACCTGTTTAATATGATAAATACCCATGACCACATCATGCGGATGTGTAAGTTGTGCAGGAAACAAAAACACTTCATCAATGAAGGGAGTCAAATCACCATGATGATTAATAAAATTATGTTAATGAACATTTTTAAGTCATATCATTGTTAGAAACAGAATCTAATTGCAAATTTTTTATTTAAATATAAGAGAAATAATTTTTTACTTAATCTTGTAATAAATGTTCAAAATATATTAAATATTATACACTCTACCATTGTCTATGCCAAATAGATGAACACCATTTCGCTGTGATAGGTAATAAAATGCATATGCAAACGAAACACATTGATTGCAAATATTTTTTATTTAAATATAAGAGGATTACTTTTTTTACTCAGTATTACAACAATTATTCAAAATATATTAAATATTTTATAGCCTACCACTGCACTAAACTGAGCCCACTAGCAACACTACAAGAATTAATAAAATCTATATGTAAATGAAAATATTTTTATTTCCAAATCACTTTTACTTAAACTTCCTAATTTATATAAAGAAATGTCACATAGCTATTAAAAATTTATGTAAAATAAACCTATTTTAAAAAATATTGCCATATAATAATTGTGTATAGTACCTAATTCAGTCTACTAGTCATATTTTGTAAGATCTATTGTGTGTTCAGTATAGCGGTATTGTTAAAATGTAGGATACTGAAATATGAAATCCAGGGATTGATTCCAATGTAATCTTGAGAATTTTTTTTAAAATAATGACATTGACTTTTTTTTCTTTTTAATACCAATATTATCGGGGGGGGGGGGTAAAAAATTACTTTTTTTTTTTTACATATTTTATTATTACTTAGCTAAAAACTCATAATTGATCTATAATATTACCCAAATATATATATATATGACAGTTCAAATGCAAAAAAAAAAAAAAAGAATTAATAAAAACAATTTTTAAAAAGATATTACTGCACACATCTCATTAAAATGTTATTATCATTTAATGCCAATCTGTTGATTATAATAACCATAGAATATCACTTAAAATCACTCTATTGGAAAAGTGACTACACAATTTGGATTCTTTATTCTAGTGGAAGAAACCAACTGTTTGATTTTTTAATCACTATCTATCATTAAACAAAGTGCAAAGCATGGTAAAGACTTCTAAAAATTTATCGAATAACCAATATTGAAAATTTCTTATCTTAAGTAAATGCAATGTAAATCCTTAACTCTTGATATCAGACTATATATGGTGATTAAGTTATTATACTGAAATAACAAACATACAGAAAATTAAATCATTAAGCAGTGTAAATATTCTATTATTGAATGAATATTTGAGAAACTAAATTTGTTAATAGAAAATGTAACAACTTATGTATGAGAGATTCCAAATGAAGCAAAATAGCAAGCAAGTTGTTTTTAACTAATTAATTAACGTCATTAGAGTCAACCTAGTATCACATTGTGGCTACCAAAGTCAGGAGAGTTAATATGAAGTAAAAATGTAAATAATTATAATTTTTTTTACATTGTACTGTTTTTGTATATTTTATTAAACAAAATAATATAGAATTCATTTTGTTTTAATTTATTAATTTTATTTGATAGGCAGATCTGGCCTAAAAAAAAGTAGAACCAGATGCACTATTTTTGTGGGGGGAGGTGGGAGGGTTTTTTCACATAATAAAACACAGATACTTAAAAACCAATACCTTACTTGCAAATATAGATATATTAAAATTACACAAATTGATATTTATAATATATAAATAAATATTTATTTATTATAAATTATAAAAATTATATATATGATTGTGTGCAATTTTACTGAATCAATGTTTGAGAAAACAAAATAAAATACATATAATACAAAAATATTTTTATTTTCTTCAATGTTTTACTGTGAATCCGTTAATAACTTCATTCTAATTTAATTTTTTTTGTCAATTCTGATTCTTATAGATAAAGTTATTACAAATAGAATCATTTTTGACCTACATGGATTTCACATAACATGATCATGTTCTATGTAAGTGATAAATCTGAATTATTGCATAATCAGTATTTTGGCAATTGTATCGCTTTGCATTATAAAGTTGGGAAAGGGATAGAGAAAACATAGTTTCACTTAGCATGTGCTAAAATATTTTATTTTTCAATTTTTGCAAAAGATGTAATCATGCGAGTGGTGGTCTTGATAAATGTGAGGCCTTGTGCGGTTGCGCTTCCCTCAGGATGACTCTTGTCATGGGATTAGGGAGTGCTAGAATTTAGCTTGCACAAAGGCACCCCCTATTCATGCCAGTATCATTTTAATACACAAATTAATAAACAAAATTAGTGATTTTAGAAGTATATTTTGATGTACATATCATCATTACTCATTTTCTCCTATACTTTTAAGCGAGCAGGAGAAAAAGCGCTAGTAGTATAAAAGCAGAACATTTTGTTGTTCATTCCACTGGCCGTTGATATTTTATTCGATAACTAAAAATTGTTGTTCCTTTGAACCCAGGTTTCTAACTTAAGTGCAATGAAATTCTAGATTTCACTGAATAAAGCTTGAGATTTTGCAATAAAATTAGTTTTTGAGCTTTAATTAATAGTTTAAAATAAGTGCAAAAAAAAAATTCTGCACTATACTGAAACAAACAAAATATAACAATAAAGTGAATTCCAGTCTTCATATCAGAATAAGATGAATGCCAGTCATGTTAATTATCCACAATTAAATTAAATTTTGAAAGAATATTGATAAAAAAAAAAATTTAAACTTTTCACATAATATTTTCTTTTCCATTATTAATATGTTTTATTGGATTTTCAATATATTTGATTAGTTGTTTTGTTTACAATTAGCAAAAATTGTTAAACATATTTTTAAAAAAGGTATCAAAAATGTTCAGCAGCTAAAATAAGTTAGGAACCTCTCCCTGCCTTAGACTATTTGTAATTCTTGCTATGACTGTCATTAGATGACCTCTTTAACTATTCAATACACAATATTTGATTACGAAAAATTAAACTTATCTGTATCATAAATTTGGTTTAAAAAGTATTGTTAATAGAGTTTATATTTATGTTCTTATGAATATCTGATAATATAAATTATAAAATAATTATAAACAAAAAAAGAAATAATACATTTTTATAAATTAAAGCAAAAAGAAAGAACAATAAATAAAATATATGAACACCAAATTATGCTTATTTTGAAACTTTTCAAATGCATTTAAATTATTTTTCTCTAAATCAATTTCACAAAATATAATTCTGATATTTTTAGATTACAACATTCAGGTTTGCATTTTTTCATTTATTCAAAAAAAATTTCCATACTAATCCATCTTTATCCTGCTTGCCCTGTATTTTTAATAAATTACTTAAATGTTTGCTGTTTTAATGTATTCAGTCATTGTTATTCACCAAGCATCATTTCAAATTATATTCATGATTTAATACAGAACATTGTGTAGTTGCTGATTGTATAAGTCAATTGCATTTCAAACTCATGCCATTGACTCACTAATTTTCTGAATTTTACTATAGCAAATACAAAAAATCCCAGTTTACATCAATACACAGAATGCTTTAACCTCAGATATTGTCTAAGATATCTTTTCTTATTAGATTGTGAAGGGTCTATACTAATACTACAGAAATTTGGGATAAAATAAAAATGTGGAAGTTAAAGTAGTTTTAAATCATAAATATGATGAAGTGTATGCTTTGAGAACCCTCTCATATTAACAGACCTGAAATCCATTTATGAATATTTTTCAACCATTTCAAAGGACATTGTTGACTCCTTCAAAACAAAAAGTTAACATTAAATTATATTTTAATCTAGAAAAACCAAATAAGAGCTGCTATTTTCCTTTTATGATATATCAGAATAGCTATATGCCAGTTTATCTTCCCAGTTAAGGATGTTGTTATGTGTAATGATAAAATATGTAATGTAGACTTTAGATATACATCTAAAAAATAAGAAATGAAATATACTTCAAAGGACTATTCACCCTATGAGAATTCCTTTAATTTACACTTAATGACTTATCTGATAGATAATAAAATTTTTTTTTTTTTTTAGTGATGTTAAATAAAATAACCACCAGCCTATTAAAAAAAACGAATATTCTCTAATGGAGAAATGTGACCCATCACCAGTTACTAATATTTTAAGGATCTGTATAAAAATTATTAATTCATGAACTTACTTGGAATTAATCAAATATATTTTTTATTGTTTCTTTATGCAATTCTATAAGAGAAAATTTGATAAATGTTGTCACAGAATACATCTTTATCAAAGTGATGGTCTATTTTTATTAAAGAATATATTAAAGAGAAGATAATGCATGAATATTAAATCTATTACCAAAAACTATTTCTTTAATTTTCTTAACTCTTTAACAATATGAGTACCTCTTTTTATGCGTGTCAAGTGGAAAATAGTTATTTTTATATATTATGATATAAATTTCGAGTTATTTTGTAATTCTACAAGATGAAATAATATTAATTTTAATTTTCAACAAATTGAAAATAATATTGGTCATAACATAAAAAAAAAAAAAATTTCCAATTTTTTTTTTCCTTTTAAATTATTTACAGAAAGAACAAGACTCATATGTTGCATATATAATTAGCTAGAAAATCCAGAGTTATAATTGATTGATATATAAAAATATTTGATACTTATTTTTTAGACCATACAAGTTGCCTGATGGTGCTTTACACTCTTTAATACACATAAATATATTGCTATCTGGCCAGCCTTTCTTTATTGTCTGATTTATGATATTACAAAAAAAGTCTACATTAATTTATCTACTTATTTTTTATTGGAAATGAACAAGTTCCTTTTTTATTTTTGCTTTTAAAAATATGCTTTTAGTTTAATATTGTTACCATGTCGAAATTTTTTGTCTTTATTGTCCAATTTCAGGTATTATTTTGAGATTAATTAACAAAAAATACATGTCTAAATTAATTGCTGTACTTCTTTTGGATTGATAACAAAGTATAAATTAATTTATCTACTTATTTATTATTGGAAATGAACAAGTTGTTTTTTGTTTTAAAAACATGCTATTATTTTAATAATGTTACCATGCCTGACTTTTTTGCCTTTATTATCCAACTTCAGAAACTATTTTGAGATTAATATTAAAAAAAAATAAAAATACATGCAAATTAATTGCTGTACTTCTTTTGTATTGAAAAAAACTATAAACTAATTTATCTACTTATTTTTTGTTGGAAACGAACAAGTTTTTTTGTTTTTGCTTTTAAAAACACGCTATTATTTTAATAACCTTACCATGCTGGACTTTTTTTTATTGTGTGATTTCAAGATCAGGAAGAGGGAATGTGTCAGTGTGTAGCAATGGTGTGCAGGGGGGAACCAATGTTTTTAACAATCCAAAGGATCATCCAAAAGATGCAGTAGCAATGCAACCTCAGCCATTTGATTTGTCCAGTATGTGTTCTCATGCAAAACTGAGTTTTCGCATGAGTTCTCTGCAATGGTGCTTGTCCCTACCCTTTTCCAATTGTTAAAAACCTTGAAAGTTGTGTATGGACGTATGGCAAAGTGTTTAAAATTATTACTATGTAATACTACATCAGCTAGGGTGTAAGATCATTACTTGGAATGTACATTTCAAGAATTATGGCCAGTTGATTTCTAGACACTCTCACATGATATGGTAGCAATCTGTGAAGTGTGCGCATTTGCAGAGATTTGCGAAGCACATCAGTGGGCCATGAGATTGGTGTGCAACGACATCTAGGCCTGCTAATGGCTAATATGAACAGTCTAGAGGCCATAAGTTTGGTCATGTAAACAACATTTTTATGTGTTTTGACACATAAAAAACAACTCAGGTGGCTTATATGGTCTAAAAAATAAGTACTAAATATTTTGTGAAAAAAAGGAAGAGATTACATTCTAATTTTTACTAAAACAAAAAAAAAAACAATAGACAATCACAGAAACATTTTCTAAAAGTAAACTAAAACCATGTTCCCCTTGAAAAACTTTATTTTTGAAACATGTTAATTTACTAATAAAATTATTAATATTTGAGGTGAAATACTAATTAA
This sequence comes from Epiperipatus broadwayi, assembly GCA_028023455.1. Lineage (NCBI taxonomy): Eukaryota > Metazoa > Onychophora > Udeonychophora > Euonychophora > Peripatidae > Epiperipatus > Epiperipatus broadwayi. The sequence goes on from JAQFVV010012434.1 coordinate 1,916,357, forward strand.
ACATGAAAAAAATACTATTATTGTTGTTCTAGAAAGGATATATATATAAAAATTATCATATTTGGAATCTCTTGCAAGAAAATTCACCATAAACAAAAACATACATTAAACAGATAAATACATTCCAATATAATTCTTTTGAGGAAATGAAAAATATCAGAACACCTGGGTCTCATTTTACGAGATAGATAGGTTCCTCAGAAAACACGCGCAAACGAAATTGCGCAAAAATAAACGTAACTTACATTGAAAAAGGGGGGATGCGGTCTGTGATTTTTCAAAATTTGCGTAAAAGCAAAGCACCAACGTAAAATTACTTTAAAATTCGCGCAAAAAAAAAAATAAGGAAATAAAATATGACTAATAAAAAATTTCAAATTTGAAAAAAATTGATACAAGACAAACTTTTTTTAACTATAATATTTAATTTTATTCAAAATAATATATTTTTATGCATAATTTACAGTACAGTAATTTACATTTTTTCATACACGTTTCAATTATTATGATTTTCTGGTGACAACGTAATTAGTAATTAATCTTTGAGACGATGATTTTATTAATTGTTTACGAAACTTGCGATATCCAGACATACAACTATTTAGCTCTCGTTGGAATTTAAGAGCACGTTAATGATTAGTGTCATTAATAAGAAAATAATAATTGATTACGTTCTTTTTTAAAAAGCAAAAACAGAATGTGATTTAAAATGCAAAATTAACATGCACAATGTTTGAACAAATTTGCATTATAATCTTGTAAAATTTAATATGTGTATACATAAAATGTGGAAATCATGATTTTAATTTCATTATTGCATAAAATCTTACTATTATAAAGCATGAAAATATTGAAATTACTAAGATGAAAGTCGAATTCCAATAATGTGCTATTACTTTCAATATAACGTAAGTGCGCGAAATTTATTATTTAAAGTAATAGCGCATTATCGGAAATCAACTTCCAGTGAAACACGAATCACGTAACTTCAAAATCGTGTTAAACAAGTCCGCGTAAAAAGAGACCCAGGTGTATATGTTTGACTCACTGCTGGATTTATTTTAAAAGAAAAAAAACATATCATTTCCTCATACTTAAAATGTTCAAACTACTACCAGTCTTCATTAAAATAAATGTGATAAACTAAAAAATCTTGCACTGAAATATCTAATAAAAAAAAACAAATGAGTTTCCCATCATGATATTTAAAAAATACTCCAATTTGAATTACAGAAAAAAACTGTGAACGTGAATTTACTTAAATATATTAGAGCTAGTTATATATAATGAAAATCTTAATGGCTCAATAAAAAAATTTCAAGAAAATTTTAATTTGTGAAAAAAAGATCCCAAAGACAATACTATTAATTTTAACAAGAAGAAAAAAATTAATACTTTTGTATATCACTTTTGTATTAAATGTATACATGCATTGTTATATAAAAGAATGGTGCAATGCATAAGAAATATATTATCACTGACATTGAGTACAAGATTTGAATCTTGGAATATACATGCATATGCATAAGATTCTAAATTTGATTGAAGTTAATATCACTTTAGACAATAACTTATATACATAACTCAAGTTGTAAGTTTATTTGACTTGTTTATCTCTATGATGGAATAAAATAACTTCTATCTGATTATGATTATTATTAGTACTAGTTTTTTTTATTTAAAGTTTATTGTTATGTAAGTTCCAACCGTGAAAATTGTTATTATGGAATTATTTTATCACACTCTGATTATTAGTTGTTATTTTTCTTACACATATGAATTATTTGTCTAATTAAAGAATTTGCACTTGAAAACAGATTTATGCCTGTGCTTTTTTATATGCCTGTGTTATAAAAGTGCTTTCTGAATTGTGATGCTCCAAACATTTAGTTTGTATCAACATTATAACTCACCCATGCCATTAATGAATATTGCTTACTACTGCATCAAGTAGATTTCTAACTAGGCAAGGATTATAATTATTATCATTTATGCAATTTTATTTACTGGAATCTGGGTAAAATTTATGTAATTGTTTATCACTATAAAATTTAATGTTTTGTCGGTGGAATTAAGTAAAGAAATGAATTTGTAGTTATTAATCAAGTGTGGAAAAATTAAACCTCATTTAAGGGGAGAATATCTGCAATATATTCTCATGATCAACCACCTTTAGGCATTCTATTTTTTTAGTTATATTCATCACAATCATTAGCAGTTATAATGTTTTAACTTATTTGTCCCAGAGATTTTATAAAATTTATTTGATATTATGAATTATTTAATTATTTATTTAGTTATGAATTTAGTATTGCTATGTGACTAAGGTCATTTGTTCAGCTACGATTTTAATTTTGCTATGTGACTAAGGGCATATATATTAATGCTTAAATCAGAAATATCTATTTTATGAAATATTGCCTCATCTAGTGATATTCTAATAGCATATTGCTGAATATATGATCAGTATACATGGATACATCACTTTTAATAACTATGTCATGATATATCAAGATGAAGAAGGAAGATACTATCTCAATAAATGATCAATCCATAAAAAAAACTGGACCATTCTGTTCAATATGTAATAATTTAGTACATATTTTTTAATAAAAATAAACTTCATTTATAATAAGAAAATAAATTAAAAAGCACCATAACTACAGCTAAGTTTAATCTTTTTCCTATTGATATCTGGTATATTTATATTTAATATTTATAATATAAAATTTATTATATTTCAGCTTACGAAGTTATCAAAACTTAAGATTTTTTTTAAAAAATAAATAAATATAAACTATTTTTTTATTTAAGAAATATTATAAGAAAATAATAATATATATTGTTATAATTTGTTTTATTTTGAAAAAATAAAAATAATTAAATAATTAAGACTAGAAATGACATTAGTATATTGTAAAGTTACTTAGTATTTATTATTTAAATTTTGAGTTACTTAATGATATTAGCTTCCTATATTGATTGATTACATACTAATTTTGTTTAATCATTTAATATCTCATATATGCAAGTCATATTTAAAATAATGAATTATAACAGCTTTCTTTTTGTTTCTCTGAAGGCTTTATCACTATCAAAACACATTTCTAGATATAGAAATTGAAAACTTCAAATTAATTTTTATTTAACAATTCAAATTTAAACAAATTTTATTTCATTTAAATTTTAATTTTAAATGTAGCAACAGAAAAAATATTCAATGGCCTCATTTCTAACTTAAAATTTTTAGTTATGCTTTACACTGGCTATTTCAAATCTGGTAAATGCAATTTTATATGTATAACTTAAATAGACAAGACTTATTACTGATTTCAATAATTATAGAACTCATTAACATTTATGGTATAGCAATAAAATGATGCTAAAATAAGCAGTGTGGAAGACTGGCAAATTACCATTGAGGATGATTAAGTATTATTACTCTGCCTGTCTTCAAAACACCCTAACATGTATATAATATATTCACAACACATACAGAATAAGATTAATAAATAATTTGTATCATATACAGTATTATATAATTAAAATTGATTTAAATTTTTTTATTCGATTTGATCACAATTTGCAATTTAAAAATTTAAGCAACTTCCTTTTATTTATTCTCTACCCCACCAAAAAAGAAATTCCCACGCCATTTAAAAAGAAACCTTAGTGAAATCTGACTATGTTCTCATTCATAAACCTAGAAGACGGTGAATGAAATATTCACAACACTAGGTCACATGTCAACCAACTAGAGTATTCACCATCCACCAAGTCTCACACATAACGGAATTTGAAATATTCTCAATGAAAACAAATAAGAAAAAGAAATTAATAAAATAGATGAATAACAAACGGGTTCACAAATGAAGAGCATTTTATAATTTCTTAAAACGAAGAAAGAAAAGGCTATCTTAATTAATCTAGAAATTTTAAATTAAAACAAAGAAAATGAACTTGCAAATAAAAATAACATTTTAATTTCCAAAGAATAAAATACAATATTGTTTAACTTTTATTCCTTAGAAGTTAAGATATTTCAATTTAAAAATTAACACATTACTGATAAAACTTTCAAAAAAAGCTTAAAATATATCCGAAATTATAAAATATTAATTAAATTCGTCTACAATATCTATAGTCATTATTAAATTAAAAAATGGAGTTTAACGTGCTTATATGTACAAAAAGTAATTTTTTTTTCAAAGAACTTAACTTCAAAACAAAAATATACATATAACAGAAAGTATATATTACGATGATTTTATATAAAAAAATTAATATAAACTTGGCAATATTAATATTTATCAATATACTTAAATAAAATATAGGTAAGTATTAAATATTATAATAAGTGTTATATACATAAATATTAGTTTTAGCTTATATTTGCACAAATTAATACATTGTACAGGCTTAAACCTGCATTTATATATGTAATATATGCAGAATTCGAACTCAGACTTTCACACGACCCACTGCTCTCAGTGCCATCTCATATTGCTGACTCACCTGATCACACACATGTTGAAAAGATAAATAATCACCAATATACGTATTTCATGCTAAACCAGCAATCATCAGGTGGGTTAGAAATATGAGATGGTTCTGAGAGTAGTGGGTCGTGTGAAAGTCTGAGTTCGAATCCCGCATATATTACTTATATAAATATATGATATTCTATCATAATTTGTTCATTATTTTTATTGCTAAAAATTGTAATTATATTTTAAGAAATCTGAAAGAGATCGGGGGTAAAAAATATATATATAAAGTAAAAATAAAAATGAATTAGTAAGTAATAAAAAAAAAATTACTTTTTTTTTTAATCGCATATTTGGGGGGAAAAATTGCGAAAAATGAAAGTAAACTGTAAACTGAAAATAATTTTAAGGAAGAAGATAACTATGACTATTTCACAATAAAAATAAATCTAGGGGAAAAGTATGAAGAAAGACTTTTTTGATAATGGACTTTACCATTTATATATATATGAGGACTAATAATTAAGATACAAACTTACCACTGTGCATTTGCATTGGAAGTATTGTATAACAAAATCAGTAAGGTTTTCTAACTTTGACATATCAATATCTCACAACTGTGTATGTGTTAACATATAGTGGTGTGCACGAGTGGTATGTTTTGTGTGCCATAGTGAGAATTTTAGAACATGAATTAGAGCAATGAAAAAAACATTGGCAGGAGTGGAAGTAAAATCAGGAACATGTTAATCCAATAAATGGATTAAATGTTTTTCTCAAAAGAAAGTGTCACTGATAGAAAGGTCAAAGTGATCTATAATAAGTGGAAGTGGCAACACATTGCAAAAATTGATCAAATATATCAGTTGACTGAGACATATAGCATACCAAATAAATATCAATAAAGAAACAGTAAAATCTAAATTGTAAATCTTGTCATCAGAAAGATATATGCAATAATGCATCAGCTCAATTGGCGTTCAGGAAATCAAGAGTAGTTAATATGATGATATCTCTGGTGGCTGTTTCAAAAAGAGTTCCAAAATTGTTTTGATGGACTATGTCCTAAAGCATCAGGGCATAACTATGCAAAGAGAATAGTTTGAAGCCAGCCAGAGTGATATTCGGAACTAAGATAGGTGGAATGTTTTCAGGGATGAGTTCGCAAACTTAATTGTCAAATCTCTTATTTTTATAATATTTAAACAAACAAATATAAATAAAATGTGTTGTTTTAGATTTTATTAAATTTTTATGTTTTATTCCACAATTATAGCAAGAATATAGCTTATTTTTGTGTATAAAATACTTTTTTATCTATTTAAAGATGCAAAGTATCAAATGAAATAATTAACAACCCTTTAAACTGCTAATTTACTTCAACTTTCTGCTGCAATGTAATACTTATTTTCAAAAAACAACAAAAAAAATTATAAAATTTGGAAAGTGACAGACTAGGCACAACAGTTCCATTCAACTAACCAGACTAAGATTTTTTTTAAAAAATTCCCTTTGATAGTAAATAATCTGTCAACTCTTAGTACTGAAGTATGTGTTTAAATTCTGTTAAATAATTAGTATTTATTTCAAGATTGTACAACTACGGTATATATATTTGTACTTCTAATTATTTTATTAATAAATATGGTCTCTCAGTAATAACTTTTTCTAAAATTTTAGTAATTTAATATTATTTATAACACTATGATTATCAATTATAAAATAACTTTTCTAATGAAATGATCTTAATAATGTAGGGCACATTAAAGTTTATAAAGTTTAATTAGAAATTAAAATTATTTACCTTATATTTACGATTTTCACTAGATGAACATTTAGTGGATTATTTCAAGTGCTAATGTTAGAATATGATTTATCTTAATGTCATTTGCAGTTTTCACAAATATAGCTCTGTACTTATGAAAGTTTGTAAGTTAACTCTAACATTGAGATGCTAGAATAAATTAGATTAAAAGAATGATAAGCAATGTCAAACACTGACATGTTCAAATGTTATCTCTTAACATCTATATAGCTGCTACAGCATCATGATTGAAATAACAAAATAGTGGATGATTAGAAGCATGTCATACATCAACTAAATCTTTGTTAATGCTTTTCTCAATCACTTGAATAATAGTTTATGTTTGTTTCACACATACATGAAGAAAATACCAATCCAAGCTGCCTTCTCTAAACAAGAAATAAGCCGGAACTGCAATAATTTGAATGTAAATGCATGACAACTGTATTAAACATTTTGGAAAACCAAATTCATCCCTCAATACAGGGTCACTCCAGTCAATTATTATTCCTAAAAATGATATTGTTCCAATTTATGTAAGCACAGTGTCAACACTACATGAGCACTGCATTGTGTAGCTTTCAGGACCTCCTCAATTATTAGATTTAAATATTGAAAAGCTTTTGTTATATACTCTAGAACAAAGAGTGAGAGCCCAAAATAAAATCCAGAGAAATTTCTAAATGAATATTTTCTCCATAAGTATTGCATTAATATTTCTCTAGATGCTGTTCAAGTAATTCTACTCCCATAACAATACAAGCAATTCTTGATTCAAGTTAAGATCCCTACATTTATATAGTTATTGTAGATGTTCCCTTTATTTTGTTAACTATTGCATACATATACGTGCACACACAAAATTCATAAACAGTTTATAAAGTAATTCTTTTTTTTTTATTATGAAAATGAATATACTAAAATTACATATTAAAAGGTTATAAGTTCAACTTCTAACAGCATACATATTCTCATCACCAGCTAGCTGTAAAAACAATCTTTAAAATCTATCTATCCAGTTTTAATGTGCAGACTAGTGTCATTTGGGAAAAGTTAAATGTAACTAGGCTTGGTTCTAGCCATATTGCCCCCTTGTGAGCAATACACTTTCCTAAGAAAAACAGGTACATCCAATAATACTATCAAGAAAATGCAACATCCTTGGAGAATGTAAAATAATATAACAACAACAAACAATAGAGTAACAGAAGCTCACAGGTGTTTTAATCTTTTGAAATAAGAGAAAAGAAGGCAAATAATATAAAGATTTAGTTTGGCGTCAAGGGTAAATAAAAAAAAATAAGACTTAGTATTTAACAAAAAATAAAAATAATAATTTTTAATTCTACTTCTATTTTTCAACATTAATTAATAAATTATTAATTGCATCGTGTGAATCAAAAACCCAAACAAAAGAGGTAAAAAATTCCCCAAAACTAAATATATTTAATATTAGTCTTAATTACAATTATGTGGACTTTCAGCCTATTAATTATACAACACAAACACATCAATCAGGTCTATACACATAATAAATGATTTCCTGAAGATTTGTGGTGATGGTATTTTAGTTATATATTGGACTAATTCTATCATCTAATATAAGTATTGAATGTCTTTAGAAAAATTTAACATTATTTAAATATTCCAAATATATTCAACTTTAGTAATAACACACATTTTGAGAGGTATTATTCTTGCCTCTTATTCAGGTGTTGCTGGTCTGACCAGAGACAGTACTAGCATGGCAATCGAATCTGGACCCTTAGATTCTTGAATATTGAATTTTAAGGTAACCAAAACTGAACAATCCTGCCAAAGGCAACAGTCAGTAGAAATTTCATATACTTATCTATGAGATTCCTCCTGATTTCCCCACTTTTTCTTAAGAGCAAAGTTGATTAATGGTTTCCATACATTAGGTATAGTCATGTGAGCAGCTTCTTTAAAAAAATTTCTATGTACATTTTCTTCTCTGTCCAGTATTTAAGTACTTTCCCAATTGAACATATGTTCATTGATACATACACGGTCTGCTACCTTAGAAGAGGGAAGAATAATACCTCCTGAAATGTTGTGCATATACTAACCTATGTGCTATTACTAATAGTTGAATGTATGTGGAATGTTTAAATAAAGTTACATTTTTTTAGAAATTCAATGCTTACATTAGATGATGGAAATAGTCCAATATAATAGTTTGATTTATTAACCAGAGACTTATAATAATAATGCATAACTTATTAGGTGCTACTCAGCTTTCAGAATAGATAATTCAGTAAAGTTTTCAGAAATATTCTTGAAGGCATCAACCTCTTTTTCTCTCTCTCTGCTATGGGTATATTTTCTTTTTATTTTATGCTGAATCTCAACTTTCAGATAGCAGGTAATTTAGCAGTTTTCAGAATCTTCTTCACAGCAATTCAAAGTCTCTCCCTATCTCTGTCATGCATGACAATTTCCTGTCCTTTATGCTAAAATCTTCATATTTAATAGAAACCCTGGGATGATATTATCGATATTTTATCTAGTCCATTCACTGATGGTTTTATTTCTCCATATTAACCTATGACTAATTTCTAAGATAATAATAGCTTATTCACAGAATTATAAGTGAAACTTTGTTTAATTAATTATCACGATGCCCAGATCAAGCAAATATTACAAATGTGAGAATTTTAATTTCAAATGTTTATTCTAACACTTCAGTTATTTATTATCATGATTATCAGTCATTTAGTAATGCATACATAATCTTATAGTACAAATATAGTATACCTTTTCTTAATCCTGAAGATGGACTGTATCTTACTACATTTTGAGCCTATTTGATGTTGAGCACACAAATTCTTCAGATGTTCTAACAGTCACTGACTTCTTTGAATAGTTGAATAAACCAATATTCTTACTTTTGTAGAGGATATTCATTGCTCATAGACTATGGGTGGTTATGGTTAACTATATATTTATCATTCAAAAACAGAAACTCATAATTCTTTATACAGAAATGTTTTATCAGAAACAGGATTTTATGATTCTAATTCATGATTTCTACAGAGCTTCATATTCTTGAAATTCAATGGATATTCTGCTGTGGGGATTTGTAGCATCACTTCAGATGTATGCTTGTCTTCAGATGCTTACAGTTCACTGGATGTCAATTCATAGAAGCTTCCAGTTTCTTACAGCAGTCTCAATTATACAACTATAATTGATGTTATATATATATATCGCAGTCTTTCCATTTGGTACATTATTATATGATTGTAATTAATGATCAATTTTGGTAAAAAAATATATATATAATGACTAACAAAACAATTTGTGTGAGAATTTATATATTGTTTCTTATGCTAAATTTGAGTTACTTTTCTTTAAATAGATGTAAGTGGCCTAAGTTACAGTTTTGAAATATAAATTGTACTATTTATATTTTAAAAAAAATAAGTACTCATTAATATCAAGTAAGGTAGTTTTAATCAGTAGTTATAATTATTAAAAATTTAAATTTTTATAATTATTAATAATCAAATTGAAATTTGCTATTTATTTGTTTTAAAATCATTTAATTAATGGTAAATTAAATGGGGAATGAGATGTGTGTTAATAGATGCACACATTCATTTAATAATATATTAAATTTACTTCCTGGTACATTTCAAGAGGTTATTAATTATAAATAATAAATGTTATTTTATTTTTTAATCATATAAATTTCATTAAAAATTCATAAATCAATAGTTATAATAATAATGTATATTATACAGTAATAATGTAATAATAAGTGTCAAAATTTGATTTTAAATAAAGAGTATATTATTATTATTATTATTATTATTATTATTATTAAAAGATAGTTTAAATTTTGTATTATTAAAATTGAGAAATATTAATTTAATAATATTAGTTATAATTCATTTAATTAATATTCATTTTTGTCAGACATCTGACAATAATTAATGAATCAGATATTGTGAAATTTTTCATATAAATAAAAGTTAAGCAGGTGATTATCAGGAGGTAAATCAGGAAATCATTAAAGGAGAAACTGTATTTTCTTGTCTTAAAAAATTTTAAGTATAAATTTATTAAAATATTATTGATTTAGCATTAAAAGTAATAATAATAATTTAAAAAAAAACATGGAATATATTTTTAAAAGCTTATTACTTAATTTAATTGTGGAATAAAAAGAGAGAAAAACTATCCTCATTAGTATTCTACATGGACTAACAACAAACATGTGACAATGGAAGAAACAGAACTTCATTCAAGTAGATAAAAATGTACTTCAATAAGAAAAATTACAGATTATCAAACCATTTTTCCTACAGAAAATGCAAAGAAGATATAAGGAATTTATTTTCATATGCATAGTAATAGAAAACATTTTCTACTAAATCTTAACTTTAGTAAGATTGGAGATAATTACTTCTATTTGTTTAGATTATTGACATTTCAAAATATGAATTTATTAATAACTTTATTAAAATGATAATGGCCTTAAAGGTATTATGCAGACTAATTTTTAATAAAAGCTTACAATTATAAACTTTAATATTATCTAGGTATTGGTAAGTATTAATATATTAAAAATATGAATTATTCAGAAGAGAAATTCTACAACTTTATAATTCTACAAGTGCACATAGAGAGCGTACCAATAGCTCTAACAAGCTCGTAAATTAACAAGTGCGGTTATGAGAAATATTTAAAATCTCTATCCAGAACACTCTTATCTCCAGACCATGGTTTCGGGCTTATGGCCCACGTCAGTGGAGAGCTAGAATATTCGGACACTAGACCTAAAATATCAACTCAAAAAACCAGCACTTATTTCAAACGTATATTTAAGAAGAAACTCTGAATTTTTCGGACATGAAAATGTCTTTAAATCCAGCTATCTAACTTAAATAGCTATATGGGACTGAAGTATATTCAGATCTACCATATTCTAATAGGCTCAGCATAGCCAAAGCCTTAAAGGTAAAATTATAATAATTAATAAAGCAAGTCATATATAACATGACATTACTTTTATGAGCTTGTAATTACAAAAATGCACATAGAGAGCGTACCAATAGCTCTAACAAGCTCGTAAATTAACAAGTGCGGTTATGAGAAATATTTAAAATCTCTATCCAGAACACTCTTATCTCCAGACCATGGTTTCGGGCTTATGGCCCACGTCAGTGGAGAGCTAGAATATTCGGACACTAGACCTAAAATATCAACTCAAAAAACCAGCACTTATTTCAAACGTATATTTAAGAAGAAACTCTGAATTTTTCGGACATGAAAATGTCTTTAAATCCAGCTATCTAACTTAAATAGCTATATGGGACTGAAGTATATTCAGATCTACCATATTCTAATAGGCTCAGCATAGCCAAAGCCTTAAAGGTAAAATTATAATAATTAATAAAGCAAGTCATATATAACATGACATTACTTTTATGAGCTTGTAATTACAAAAATGCACATAGAGAGCGTACCAATAGCTCTAACAAGCTCGTAAATTAACAAGTGCGGTTATGAGAAATATTTAAAATCTCTATCCAGAACACTCTTATCTCCAGACCATGGTTTCGGGCTTATGGCCCACGTCAGTGGAGAGCTAGAATATTCGGACACTAGACCTAAAATATCAACTCAAAAAACCAGCACTTATTTCAAACGTATATTTAAGAAGAAACTCTGAATTTTTCGGACATGAAAATGTCTTTAAATCCAGCTATCTAACTTAAATAGCTATATGGGACTGAAGTATATTCAGATCTACCATATTCTAATAGGCTCAGCATAGCCAAAGCCTTAAAGGTAAAATTATAATAATTAATAAAGCAAGTCATATATAACATGACATTACTTTTATGAGCTTGTAATTACAAAAATGCACATAGAGAGCGTACCAATAGCTCTAACAAGCTCGTAAATTAACAAGTGCGGTTATGAGAAATATTTAAAATCTCTATCCAGAACACTCTTATCTCCAGACCATGGTTTCGGGCTTATGGCCCACGTCAGTGGAGAGCTAGAATATTCGGACACTAGACCTAAAATATCAACTCAAAAAACCAGCACTTATTTCAAACGTATATTTAAGAAGAAACTCTGAATTTTTCGGACATGAAAATGTCTTTAAATCCAGCTATCTAACTTAAATAGCTATATGGGACTGAAGTATATTCAGATCTACCATATTCTAATAGGCTCAGCATAGCCAAAGCCTTAAAGGTAAAATTATAATAATTAATAAAGCAAGTCATATATAACATGACATTACTTTTATGAGCTTGTAATTACAAAAATGCACATAGAGAGCGTACCAATAGCTCTAACAAGCTCGTAAATTAACAAGTGCGGTTATGAGAAATATTTAAAATCTCTATCCAGAACACTCTTATCTCCAGACCATGGTTTCGGGCTTATGGCCCACGTCAGTGGAGAGCTAGAATATTCGGACACTAGACCTAAAATATCAACTCAAAAAACCAGCACTTATTTCAAACGTATATTTAAGAAGAAACTCTGAATTTTTCGGACATGAAAATGTCTTTAAATCCAGCTATCTAACTTAAATAGCTATATGGGACTGAAGTATATTCAGATCTACCATATTCTAATAGGCTCAGCATAGCCAAAGCCTTAAAGGTAAAATTATAATAATTAATAAAGCAAGTCATATATAACATGACATTACTTTTATGAGCTTGTAATTACAAAAATGCACATAGAGAGCGTACCAATAGCTCTAATAACCGCACTTGTTAATTTACGAGCTTGTTAGAGCTATTGGTACGCTCTCTATGTGCATTTTTGTAATTACAAGCTCATAAAAGTAATGTCATGTTATATATGACTTGCTTTATTAATTATTATAATTTTACCTTTAAGGCTTTGGCTATGCTGAGCCTATTAGAATATGGTAGATCTGAATATACTTCAGTCCCATATAGCTATTTAAGTTAGATAGCTGGATTTAAAGACATTTTCATGTCCGAAAAATTCAGAGTTTCTTCTTAAATATACGTTTGAAATAAGTGCTGGTTTTTTGAGTTGATATTTTAGGTCTAGTGTCCGAATATTCTAGCTCTCCACTGACGTGGAGATAAGAGTGTTCTGGATAGAGATTTTAAATATTTCTCATAACCGCACTTGTTAATTTACGAGCTTGTTAGAGCTATTGATACGCTCTCTATGTGCATTTTTGTAATTACAAGCTCATAAAAGTAATGTCATGTTATATATGACTTGCTTTATTAATTATTATAATTTTACCTTTAAGGCTTTGGCTATGCTGAGCCTATTAGAATATGGTAGATCTGAATATACTTCAGTCCCATATAGCTATTTAAGTTAGATAGCTGGATTTAAAGACATTTTCATGTCCGAAAAATTCAGAGTTTCTTCTTAAATATACGTTTGAAATAAGTGCTGGTTTTTTGAGAGTTGATATTTTAGGTCTAGTGTCGAATATTCTAGCTCTCCACTGGCGTGGGCCATAAGCCCGAAACCATGGTCTGGAGATAAGAGTGTTCTGGATAGAGATTTTAAATATTTCTCATAACCGCACTTATTAATTCTGAGCTTGTTAGAGCTATTGGTACACTCTCTATGTGCATTTTTGTAATTACAAGCTCATAAAAGTAATGTCATGTTATATATGACTTGCTTTATTAATTATTATAATTTTACCTTTAAGGCTTTGGCTATGCTGAGCCTATTAGAATATGGTAGATCTGAATATACTTCAGTCCCATATAGCTATTTAAGTTAGATAGCTGGATTTAAAGACATTTTCATGTCGAAAAATTCAGAGTTTCTTCTTAAATATCGTTTGAAATAAGTGCTGGTTTTTTGAGTTGATATTTTAGGTCTAGTGTCGAATATTCTAGCTCTCCACTGGCGTGGGCATAAGCCGAACCATGGTCTGGAGATAAGAGTGTTCTGGATAGAGATTTTAAATATTTCTCATAACCGCACTTGTTAATTTACGAGCTTGTTAGAGCTATTGGTACGCTCTCTATGTGCATTTTTGTAATTACAAGCTCATAAAAGTAATGTCATGTTATATATGACTTGCTTATTAATTATTATAATTTTACCTTTAAGGCTTTGCTATGTGATATTAGAATATGGTAGATTATATTTCGTATATATATTTAGTTAGTAGTGTTTAAGAATCTACAAGTATATAATTTTGGAGTATGCAGAAAGAAAGGGAACAAAAAATATGTACTAAAATACATAAGTATGAAATTTTTTTATCAATAACATAAGAAAGTATGAACTTATACTGCAACAAACTATTATTATAGACAAATAATTATTGTTTGGATTTTTATTCATATTTTCCAATTCTGCTGCAAATAATAGTGAGAAGCAAGAAGGGGTGAGAAAAAAGCACTTTTCCTTCAAACAATAATTGGTAATGTGGTGGTCATCATGGTAACAAGATATTCCCTTAAAGTTTTCCTGAAGGTTTGTGATGATTTATCATAAATATAAATGTCCTCTCACTTCACTCATACAGATAAAATTAAATAGAAAGTTCTTACGACTCCTTTTTTTTTGTTTTTCTTGGCGATATGGTTGTTTTTATAGCTTCTTCACAATAGGCTAGTGATTAGATAAAAATTATTGGATCTCCATAAATTTATCAGTTTCATTAAACTTTGATATGAAATTTATTGACAGGGAATTAACTTGCTTACCCAACTATGGGATACACTACACTAAATTATTTAAAATTATACTTTCACCTTTACTAATAAAATAAAAAATATTTTATAAAAAATTAAAACTTTACTTGACTAATTTGACTTAAAAAATATAGGTTCGATTTAGATTTGAATTAAAATAGATTTAAAACTTAGACTTAAAACTGACTAAACATCTGTATTTATATCTTTTTTATCTAATTATTTCATTGGCTTATCACAGTTATTTCTAGAAACTAATTTACATACAGATTACATCACCATCTACAATTTATTTTCTAGAATAATTTAAGTTAATTACATTTTATATTTAATACTTTTATTTAATATTTTATAAAATGAAATTGCTTTAATTAGACATTAGAAATTTTATTAATAACTTTAGAATATAAAATATGACTTAAACATTATGATAAAATTTGTTATTATACTTTTAAAATAAAATTTATATTTATTTGCAACATTTAACGTATCTAATTTTTATCAACAAGAAACTAAAAATTAATATTTCTGACTAAAACGTATAAGCTCAAGGACAAAGACACACACTTTAAAGACATGTGATACTATTTTAAAACATTCTAGAATAGTTTAAATAATAATTATTTAAAATAATAACTTAAATAAAAAATTATTTAAAATATATTAGAAAAATTATAATATTAAAGATTATAATTATTGTTTTAACATATTTTTTAAATGTAATAAACATTAAATAATTATATATTACAAATAATAAATTATATATTACTTTTATCTTTAAAATTATATTAATACAACTTTAAAATACTTTGAATAGATGTATTAACCCCTTTATCTAACAGGTTTATGCTTGTTTTACACACAATACAAAATATTTTTTTCAAAGTAGCTATTTTTAATCTTTCTAAAAATGACTGTGGCAAATGGCATGGTCCCAATATATATATTGAACCAGATGCTTTATCCACTTCAAAAGTTTCATCACAAAATTAATACTAACTTGTATTTTTATAAAGTTGTTTAAAAGTTGTATATGTTATAGTGCACATACACAGCTATATTTTAAAATTCTCTAATTTTACTTTTTGGTTTAAAAAAAAGTTTCTTTTGACACTTGTTTTTTTTAAATAAAAATATTCTAATTTGAAAAGTTTTAATCTTTTGAGAAATCTTTTAATTTTGTGAAGTTTTAATTGCATTTCTGTTTCTTTTATTTTAATTGTAATCTAATTTTAATTTAATTTTAAAAAGAAAAGCTAAGCCTTAGTTTTTGCAATTAGTTTTTTTTTAAAATTAATTTTGTATAAAATAGGAACCCTGGTCAGAATTTTAATTAAGATTGAGTCTGTGATAGAGGTTTGCCTAGGCAAAAACCTCTAATGAAAGATGATGCAGGAGATAATAATACATATAAATAACTCTGGGATTTCGGACTAATTATTATTCATTCGGCTATTCATTTTTATTCTGCTTGAATATTATCTTTTGCTGTGCTGAATTATATTTTAAAAATTGCTGTCTGCTGATAGAAAATTTGGCTGATATCATACTACAGACCACTAGTTGCTAAATAGTGTTACTCTCTACAGAATTCCTAAACTACACATCATGATAAATCTTTTCTACAACATGTAGTGCTAAATCAATGTAAAGATGAACCATGGATCCCAAATTGTTCCTTAAGAGCATGCCATAAAAGCTTAAACAAGAACTGATCCAGATCTTGCATCCAAACTCCTTACAAGAGATATAAATCCTTCATTATGGACAAGTTGGAAAAAACTTTGTGTATCCTGCTAGAGGAAATCTGATGGACTTTATATTAGGTTTTGAGGTAAAAAAATTCATATTCTAACTAGTTTAAATTTCTATTAGTCTCAGCTTGGTCTTCCAAAAAACCTGTCTATATTATAAGTTTGGAATATTTCTTTAATGCTTTTGTCTTATGTATTTTCTTACTAGTGTATATAGTGGACTCTTAGTTCTAAGACTCCATATTATTTTTTTTAATTATGCATTTGTCTGAGAGTGCATTGCGAGTTTCTATTTTAAATGCTTAGTGTTTTTTATTATTATTTATATTACTAACTTATGATAAATGCTTTGACAGACATTCGTAATTTTCTTTTAACTTACATGTCCTTTATTCTTTCCTTGTAATTTATTTAGTTAAGCTTGACTTTGCATTTTTAGAAGGCCGCAAATCTTTTGGCTGGCGGTTTATCGAGTATATTGTTCTGTTTTTCCTAAATTGGAGATTTTGTTTTCTTCTATTTAATATTACACATAATCGTAATCTTCTCTTGTTCTATTTTTTTATTGTCTTGTATTTTGGAAATAACATTGATTACCTTAAAAGTGGTTTATCATGAGCTGCTCTGCAGATATATGACCTTCTTGGTCTTGATGCTTTATTCCTGGTCAAGGAAAGCTCACCTGTGCTGTTTCATTATGTTTCCTACAAGACTATTTTATGTTTGAACTGGAATTGGTTTTTATAAACTGCCAGCAGGAAGATATTATAAACCCTCTTTTTAAATTATAGGTGAGAAAATGAACTTATCTGCTAGGGTATTTAACATTTCAAAACTCACCTTTCTGATAAATACACTGTAGAAATCTAAGTCAAACTTCTATACTTTTGTTTGCTTGAGATTTAACTTTTTTTAAAAAATTTCATATATTATGAAGTTATTTAATATTATCTTGGCTGATGTTTGTCTCTGTAGTCTTTTCTCAATTGTCTAAATAATATTAAAGATCTCTTTCTCTCCCTGGGTCTAGCTGGTAGCATTCATCATCATTAACTTTTGATCACTGTAAATTAAATTTTCTAGATCGTTAGGGACTTAGGGGCACTCTTGGTGATCAAAAGAAGATAGAAGTGACCGGTACCTTATATTCAATCATATTCTTATCCACCTGCAATTATACTATGTTATCTTGAAGCTTTCGTTTTTCTAGTGGGTTGACTGATAGCAAGAGAAAGAGATAATTTAGACAGTAACTCATTGGCATAGTTACTGGAGACTCTCCTCTCCTTGAAAGAGTGAAATGCTAATGCACAATATCAAAAAATTTATATTAGCATTTGATATACATGTTTTGTTTAACATCTTTGAATGGTTAGGAGATCCTAATAAATAAATCATTTGGCTCAAGAAAATAAGTAAAAGTCTGAATAACTGTGCCTTCTATTGACACCAATATCCATTCCAAATGTAATTTTCTAAATCTACTCTACCTTATTCAATGGCTGGTTCATGCCATTCTTATCTAATTACTTGGAATAATAAATAATTTATTTGAACCTTCATAAAAACTGGAAAATTTTCATACTTATTCCAAAGTGGCTAGTTTCAATATATTCTGATGCTTAGCAGACTTAGCCAATCTACTTTAGTTTGGAATTGTTGAACATCCAATGCTGCTTTGCTAAATCACAATATGGTAATAGATAACTGATAACTGGACCTTAATGATATTATTTACAATACCTTTATCTTGCTCTAATTTATTTTAACAATCAGTTTAGCCATTAATTTTATTCAATGCTTTCTTTTTCAAACTACTCTATAAGATGATGACTTTCTCTTTCTTAATTGTTTCTAAAACTGGTAAAGTATCTATAAAAATTACATTGATAGGCAGTAATAAAATGTTGAATCTTGGTTTGAATAAAGCTTGTATATTTTTCCTCTTAAAATGTGATCCTTTTCATCATTTCCAAAGCATAGCTTCGGTATTTAAATCAATTATTGCCAGTTATAAAAGATGAACTTCAGTTATCACAATAAAATCTAATATGAAATTACACAAGAATGTAACAGGTATATAAGCTATTCCACAAATTGGAATACCAATTTTCATTATATCTCAAATTTTGCCATCTTAGGTTTCATTCTACTTTCATTATTATTGGGTCCTACTTTAAAAAGACTCCTGAACAATTGTCAACCTTGATCCTGAGCTTGCTGACAGGTTTTTAATATTATGCAATCTGCATGTTCAGTTTCAGCTCTATAATTAGTGTTCACTGATTTTTATCTTCTTTCATGCCTAAGGCAAGTTTCCTTCCTAAGAAAATCAGTTATTTTTCACAGCAGGACTAACTATATGGCTGTCACACTTGAAAACTGACTTAATTTAATCTGATTAGTGATAATTTTTTGCAACATGGCTTAATTTTCCCCAAAAATAAATAATTCTGTTTGCTGACCTAGCTTTAGTTTTGGCTTATAGACCCATTTTCTGATGGATTCTTGTAAGTACGGCCAAGGTATCAGATATGCCCATTCTAGCATTAACTTTTCCAAGAAATCACTCACAGGTGTTAGCCATGTCAGGTAATACTAGGTCACATATTAAGTGCTTTTCTTCCCCATAATATCTCTTGAAAGTGCAAGTTGAAGTAATCATCCTTACATTTTTGCATCACAAGAGTTCTTCTCAATATAGG
This sequence comes from Epiperipatus broadwayi, assembly GCA_028023455.1. Lineage (NCBI taxonomy): Eukaryota > Metazoa > Onychophora > Udeonychophora > Euonychophora > Peripatidae > Epiperipatus > Epiperipatus broadwayi. The sequence continues at coordinate 1,935,812 of JAQFVV010012434.1, forward strand.
GGCCTCACATAGATAGTATGCAGTTTTCTTTAACATAGCCATTATCACTTAAATTTGTTGATATTTCATATGTTCTCCACATGATTTCTGATTAGTAGTCACCCACTAAGATCATTAGCAGTAAATTTGAAATGTTAGACTGTAGGATCACTGTATACTAGTTGGAACATATGTTCATCGGTACATACATGGTCTGCTACCTTAGAAGAGAGGAGAATAATACTTCTCAAAATGTTGTGCATATATTAACCTATGTGCTATCACTAACAGTTGGATGTATTTGGAATGTTTAAATAAAGTTAAATTTCTATTGTATGGACAGAATAACATCTATTGCATTTACATATATTACTAATAACACTGTGTTTACCTATATAATGATAATTACTGTGTTTACATATAATGATAATAACAGTGTATGTGCGTGTTTACTTATGCATAATAAATTTTAACTTCAAATAATCTTTTATGATCTCTTATTATAAAATTGTTCTAGAAATTTGGCATACTGCAAAAAAAATGATTTTTGTATTTTATTAGAGCTTTTCACATTAGATGTTCTCTTCATTATTCTAAACTGTTTCTTGTACATATAGGTTCTTAATTGGAACAATTCATGTCAAAAGCTTGGAAAACAGCTTTTTTAAATTGCAATAATACTATTAATAGACAATTGTTTGTTTTTAAATATAAATGTGGCAGAAAATTAGTCACAGAAGGTAAGCTAGAAAATTGGTCAGTACACCTGAAAATGTTTTCTGCTACATAACAAAAAAATAAAGACAGACAATTAAAATAAATACGATTATTTAATACAGAAGTTAATTATAATTTAAAAATAATATCCGACCAGTAATAAAAAAAAGTAAGATAAATATCTCAATTATATCTGCTACAAATGATTATTTAATCATAAAATAGTTTTGGGAGGAAGGGGGGCTTTTAAAATAATAATATTCCGGAGAATTTAAAAACAATAATAAAAATCAGTATGATCTATTACATAACGACTGCTTTCAATTTTCAGAAAGCAATTTACTCTGACAATATTTTCAAACACTTCCTTCCACAAACACCACAGGTTTTGATTTCTTTATATTATATTTTTGGCCTACAATGAAACATTGGGATTATATGTTATAAATATTTGATCCTGTGATTTTTTTAAAGATAATTTCTTATATTAGTCCACGATTGGTTTCTGTAGTAGCAATCCCTTATTTACAAAGGTTTACGATCTAATTCAATACTTGCTTAGATAATTATACACTGCCCAGATCAAACAGACGTTGTGCATATATAGCTACATTAATTCCTAATTTAACATTTCATTTACTTTTGTGCTTGTCTGGCAATTATTTATAATTAATATGTATATAATTAAGAGAATAAACATAGTATTACCATACTAATATGAATTTGAAAATATTCACTATTACTTTAATAAAAGAAATACAATATTCATTTAATTTAAAAAAATATATTCTTAAATACACTATAAAAACTTTACAGCGATTACATTTGTTGTTTTTATATATACTGTATATAATATTTCAGAATAAGATATAACATTAGTGATGCAACCAAATAATTACCCTTTCAAAAATTTTAATACCAATCTTTTTTTTTTTTTAAATTCACAAGAACAATATCTAATTACTATTGGTGTATTGATAATCTTGCTGCTTCATGCATATATTTTCTAATACTTCATTCAAAGATATATGCAGTAATAACTTGATGTGAGATTAGACTAATTTTTCTCATAGTAGAAATACTTAATTGAATTTAAAATATCATCTACACATGTTTTCTTTTCAAAATAGTTCACAATTTTCCATATATGTCAATGAATACATCAAACTTCTTTTTAAAACTTGTTTTTATATGACTATAACAAAAATAAAATACATCGGACGTTTCCACTATTTTATATAGACTTTTTCAAGGAGCACTAAAAAAAAAAATACAAATAAATAATAATAAATATAACATATTCCAAACAAGTGCAAAAATATTAAAAAATACTATAAATTCTCTTTACCTCAACACCTTTTCTATTACAAACAACCTCATCTTAATCAAATTTTTACATTTAATCAAAAAACCTATTTTTTTCTTTTTTTTCTTTTCTATTAACATCCTGTTTAATTCGGGTTTAATTTCACCAATGTAAATTCCTTCCTTTATCATTCTTTCATGGTTTGACTTTATACATTCTAAAGCAGTGGTGTAGAAGTTTTTTGCTGGTCTGCGCTAGACTGGCAAGAAAGTTTTTAAGAACAAAATAATAAGATTTTAAACTTTTAATTAATATAAACAATTTTTATTTATTTTTTTCATCGCACTTTTACCTGATTAAAAAAAAAGAGACAGAACAAAATCTAATCAATCATACATAAATTAATTTGTTTTTCTAGTTATCACAGATGTTTATGGGGGGGGGGGGGGTAGAATTAATTTTTTTACTATTTTTCTAAAAAAAATACAAAATTAAAAAAAGTTTTTTTATTATACAAATTCCATATATATATAACTTCATCTAAGGCTAAGCTGTTTACATCTTTAAGAAAATTTATCTATAGACTTCTGCTGGTCCATGAAACCTTATCCTTATTTTTGCTGGTCCGCGAAACCTTATCCTTATTTTGCGAAACCTTATCCTTATTTTTACCGGTCCGCAGGTGTGAAAAGGTTGAAGATCACTGTTCTAAAGGTTTAATTTCAAAATCTTTGTTTAAATTTGTTACAATTGTAAATAGCATAACTTTTATCACTCAAATGTTGTTTTAATCTTCTTTCTAATTTATTTTTTGTAGTCCCAACATATGACATCTCTATATTCTTTTTTAAAACAATTCAAACATTTTATTATACAAACTGAATTTATAATCTCTAAATTATTACATTCCCTATTATTATTAATTAAAGAATTTTATTTGTTTTTCTTTTTATAAAATGGATAAATGCAAATATTATATTTCTTATTAATCATTTTGAATAATTTTCTAACTTTGGATATATTGAAACTGATATAAATTACTTTTTTAAAAAATTCTTATTTAATCTTATTCTATTCTTTATTTTATCAATATTTTTATTAGAAGTAAATGTTTAATAATATCTCTGGCATAATCATTTATAAAACATTCATATAAATAAATTTAAAAATAAAGATTTTGAAATAAAACCTTTAGAATGTATAAGTCATACCATAAAAGAATGATATAGGAAGAGAATTTACATTAGTGAAATTAAACCCGAATTAAACAGGATGTTAAAAGAAAAAAGGTTTGTTAATTAAATGTTTTTTAAGGTATTTTTGGATGGGTATATAAATGTAAAAATTTGATTAAGTTGAGATTTTTTGTAAAAGAAAAGGTGTTGAGATAATCAGAATTATTAATATTTTTTAATATTTTTGCATTTGTTTGGAATGTGATATTTATTATTATATATTTGTATTTATATATATATATAGTGTTCTTTAAAAAAAGACTTTATAAAATAGTTGAAACATTGGATGTATTTTATTTTTGTTATAGTCATATAAAAACAAATTTTAAAAAGAAGTTTGATGTATTCATCGACATATATAGAAATACTTATTTTGGACTATAATGGAATGATCAAGAAATACAAACTTTCTGTTAATTTTTTTTTTTTTATTAAGAAAAAAAAAACATTTCTTATGGTTATGACAATCTATACAGTTGAGGAAATTTGAATATCACATTCTCTCATTAGAATCGAATTACATATAATGTAATAATTATATAAAATTATTATCACTAATTTTTAAAAATCCTACAATAATAAATCTTTAGATAAAATTTCACTCTTGTTTTATTATAATATATTTTTACTTATTTAATTTTATACGGTATTAAATAATAGTTACTTTTTTAGTGGTCCATATTTTTGAATGCCTAACAAAAGTGTTCATTCACTATTACTTCAAAATACTTTGATTACTATTTACAAATCATTTTCTAAATCAATTTATTTGTGTAATATTTCATATTTTCAAAATACAACAGTGCTAAATAACTTTGTATAATTACATTTTATTTCCTCACAAAACCTAATTAATTTTATGAGACTATATCAATCAAAAACCAAAAACATCATGTAAAAAAATTGTAATTTTGTATGTAAACAAAAGTCTTCCTCCTCCCATTCCATTTATTAAAGATTCCACTGGTTGTTATATAGGCAAGTACAATGATATTAAATTTACAAATTTAATATTATTTAAGCATTTATTTGTTGCATTCTACCATGAACAACAAGAATTTTTATATAAAAAAAAACATGAAGAAAATACTGTTTTACTATTATTATTTGAAACAGTATTTAAATACATCCACAATCTTAGTGTCCTGCATGTAAATATATTATTTTTTTATTAATTATTTTTGTTGAAGTTCAATTTGTATAATTTTAAAATTTTGTACATGTTGTATATACATAATGAAATCAATTTCACTATACAAGTAGGTTAAAAAAAAAGTAATTCACTAATGTTCATAAATTTCTATACCTATGCAAAAGCTTATAGCACAGTTAGTGATGTATTACCATACTATTAATTTTTGTCAATAATAGTATAACTATTAATTTAGATTTTTAAAGCACAGAAATAGTTACCATAGTGATAATGACTGTATTTCTTTCTTTCAATATTTTTTTAACTTACATAATTTTTTATTAAGTAGATTTTTAAAAACTTTTTCTTTTTTATATCATTTAAATATTTATAACACGAAAATATACAAAAACAAAATCTTTTTATTAAAAAAAATACAATTAACCAAACTTGTTGATTTTTATTTTATTGTAAATAAAAAATTGATAAAAAACGGAAAAATGAAGGGAGAAAATAAATTAAAATACTGTAATAATGAAAACTAAAAAAAAAAAGAGATGTGTCTGTACACATATATGCATAGAGACATATCTAACAGTTTGTAATTCTAAAAGATTTGTTTGTACATGATTAGATTTAATCTTTATTTTAAATTTGAAAAATAAGCTTATCACGGTTAATTTAAACTATTCTAAGTATCCATAATCTAACATTGAAATCATTAGAAAAGCCTGTTAAACAGAAAAATCCTAAGACAGATACTAATATTTAAACCCCCATAGACATCCACCATGCCTACAAAATAAGATATCATTCATTATCTTTTTTTTATTTGCCAATTGTTAATAAATAAATAAAAAGGACAAGGACAGTATATACTAACACAATTATCTACTAAAATTAAATATAATCATATATTAGTGAAATTTAGCAATATTTTAATACAAAAATTTGGAATCAATTAAAATTTAATAAAATTAAATTAAAAATAAAATATTAATTAAATGACAAATTACCTTAATTTATTTAATACGTTTTCTTACATTTATCAAATAAAGCAGCACATAACTGTTTTTGTATATTTTCAACAGTTGCAATAAGAGTAGAAATAATTATATTTATTGTACTCTGGTACCATCTATTGTAAATGTGAATAGTCAGTAAACAGCTGATTGTGGTAACCATATCTAATCCATAGCCTATTTTTTAGACATTGTCTTCAGTGAAGATGAATATTAGCATTTTCACATCTAGAAAACACTTTTTATAACTTTTATATTATACCAGCTAAAAGTTCAAGAATCAAACACCATAAAGTGCGTCAACAGTGATACTTTTTCAATAATTATTTAAGTTCACATAGTATAAAAGTGAAAATGGTGGTGTTAACTGTGCAAGAGCAAATCCTACTTCAAATACATATGTCTGTGAATGTGCATATAGCAGGCCATCTAATATTCATTATTATTCAAGATTATAGTATACAATTCTAGAGGATAGCAAACAGAATGAATTTCTGCTTCTGCTCTGTGACATAATGTAGACCATGTTTTAAAACTTTATTCAATAAAATTATTAAGATTGTTTTACAAAATCATTGTTTACAACAGATTGGTTAAGCAGTAAACAAATAAATAAAAGCATCAAATTATTCTGGCAAAGGTTAATCTTATTTCATTAAGAATTAAAACCTTGATGGCTTCAGTACTTCCAAGTTTAATTTTTCAGGAATTTTGTAAAAAGTGCTCATCATATTTTAGTGGATTGATGATAAATTGGTATGCTTAATCCTTAAGAATTAATTTCATAAATAAAATTAAATTAAACAACAAAAATGGGTTGTTACTCAATGGATCATATGATGTTTGGCTACTGGAAATGTCAAAGTTGAGATTCAATACATGAATCTTTAACTTTTACATACACTACTCTATCAGCACAAGGGGTAAAAATAGGACTTGAAATATTTTATTTTTTGCATTTATAAATTTATTACACATAGAAACAATATAAAAATATTTAATAGAACATATAAATTAAAACTACAGATCTGGAATTCAAATAATAAGACTAATAGCAACTGCTACTAATATTTCAAATTATATTTCCTTAGTCTGCTTATACAGCATAAAAATAAATTAAGAATGAGTAGACTTGTACTCAAAGTTAGTCAGTCAAATGATTAAAATTTGGTAGTTTACACTTTGACTTACTTCTATTAATAATGCAGTCAATTGGATATTTAAATTGCAATCATTCCAGTCTTTATATCAAGTCAATTTTAGAAATGATAAATATGCATCCCTATAGTACCAGTCATTAAAAGATAAATCTAAATAATGACAAAAGAGAGCTTGAATTAATCCTTAGTCAGTGAGAGGAAAATTCCAATTCCTATTAAGAACTTGGATCTATACATCTTTTCATACTTAAAAATTTCTGCAAATTAACATCGTTTTGTTAACTATATCTTAACATAGAATTATTTAAAATAATTGTGATTTCTGTTGGCACTTATATTGTTAATTACTAAGTCTAATTACTAATTAATTATTTACATATTCATTAAATATATTAAAGATGTTAGTTAAAAATCTAAAATGTAAAATATTTTAATTTATTAATATGCATTACTCCTTAATTTATTGTATGTTGGCTATTTTTGAATTTTAAAGTGTATTCTTTTAATTACTAATATATATATAAATTTTTTACAAATTTTAACTGAGTTGAACCGACATTATCAATATATATTGTTAAAAAAACAAGTAATAAATTACTTCCAATAAATCTTATATCATCTATTTGTAATAACACTTACTTGTTCTTTTTATAGTGATCATCCATTTCCAATGCAGGTTAAATATTTCAAAAATAAAAAGCTCAATATATTTATTCTTATGTAATTATTTTCTAAATAAATCTAATACTAATATTTAATAGATTATGCATATGTTTCCTACATGGCATGTTACCTGACAAATGCTACAATGACAAATTTCCCATACAAATTTACATCTAATATATGATAATTTAAGTTATTTATTATAAAATATGTAATATTTATTATTATTTACAAAATGCATATATATTTTTTTGCAATATTTTGTTTATGTTAGCCTTGGTTAGGATACAAAACTATTAAAAGCATGTTAAGGCATTTAAAATATAAATTATCTATTCCATGAAAAGGAGTTGTTTTAATGTGTAATTATTATATTTATAATCTTGATGTTTAGAGAATCTTAGTTAGTGGGTTAATGCTTTTCTAGTTTTGATGGATGAGATCTTCTTCTATTCATAATATATTTCTCACAAAACTAAATCATTTATCATTAGATAAGGAGTAAGTTAGCCTTAAAAATTCTGTCATATATTTAAAATAATTAAATATAATCCACTGAGGTTAAATGATGGTCATTATTTCTTATAAGGTATTAAAAAATAATCCATTTAAAGAAAGTGCACTATGTGCATGAATCTTGCAAAAATAATATTTGAGTGCATTAATAATATAGATATATATATTACTTAACAATTCATAAGAAGTTTAAGTTCTAGAAGAGACAGGTATGAGCATGATCTACAGACCCCTATCACCACACTCAAATCACGTAGGGCTGTGCATTAATGAAAAAAGAATTCAATTAAGTAGTTAAAGCAGGAAATGAAATATATAAAAAAAGTTGATAGACTTTTACATAAAATGGGATGATCCATATTAATAATATATTAAATTAAAGTGAGCTAAAGAATATAACCAATAAATTTTAAATTAGTAAGTGAAATGCTAATGACATATTAAAACAAAGTTAATATTGAAACTGTAGGTAAATATATGATGATGGCTATAGATTGAATACAAATTTTAAAAAAACTTGTTAAAAAATGAAGATTTATGGTGAATGGAAAAGAAAATATAAAATACTAATTTATGTAAAAGTTAAAGAAAAATGAAAACAAATGACAATTTAAAGATTTAAACAGTGAGAAAAAAACACTGATAATAATGTGATAAGATCACAAAGAAATTGGAATTAAATTAAAAAAGTATTTCTGAAAAATTTTGGGATTAAAAAAAAGACATATTTTGTATTAATATTAAATTAACCAATTTTTAATTTTTTTAAAAAAAGTTCTTTTTGCTCTCAAACTGTACTCTCCTACTCAGTTAGTATTTGTAATACACCCGGGTCTCGTTTTATGCGGATTTATTTAATGCGATTTTGAAATTATGCGATTCATATTTCTTCTTAATATCTTTGTATGCAGTTTTCTTTTATGTGATAAAAATTATTAGATCAGAAGTCGAGCTCCAAAATGCGCTATTACTTTAAATATTATAAATTTCACACACTCATGTCATATTTAAAGTAATAGCGCCTTATTGGAGTTCGACTTCCATCTAATAATTTCAATATTTTCAGTGCTTTATAATAGTACTGTAATAGATTTTATGTAATAAAGAAGTTCATAATTCACTTAAAATCAGAATTTCACCATTTTATATACACACATTAAATTTTACAAGACTATAATGTAAATCTGCTCAAATGTTATAGATGAAAAAATACTATATATGTTGTTGTTTTTGCATTTTAAATCACGTTCTATTTTTGTTTTTTATAAAAAGAGTACGTAATTAATTAATCATTTAATGTCTGCAAGTTTATTTTTAAAAGGTGAGTAACAATGGTGGCCACAATTAAATTTGATAATTAAAATCCAATTCTTAATTGTAATTAATAATTTAAAAATTATGTAGCGTGTTCTGAAATTAAGGTGATGTAAAACGATGAAATTTGATTTTTAAACGGAATTGAAAATTAAAAAATTAAAGACAAAAATAAGAATTTAATTTTTAATTGTTAGTTTTGATTAAATTTTGCCCAACAGTGGTGAGTCAGTGTCTTTTTATTATCGTAAGTCTAAGTTCTTATTTTTATTTTAAACTTTTAGTTTAACTAACGGAGAGAAAAAAAACACCCAAGAAATTGAATTTCTTTGGAAACAAAAATTTCAATTTTAGATTGCTTAGCGAAATGGGAAGGATCAACAGCGATTGGAAAACATTTTAGTTGTATTTCCTCTTGACTTCGTTTAAGGAGAAGCTACAGTACCTCACATCACATCATGAGGAAGCTGATGTCTCAAATAGCGATAATGATTAAAATACCGTACATGTATGAAAAAAATGTAAATTACACATAAAAATATATTGTTTTGAATAAAATTAAATACTATAGTTAATAAAAAAAGTAAAAAAAGTTTGTCTTGTACCAATTTTTTTCAAATTTGAAATTTTTTATTAGTCATATTTTATTTTCTTACCTTTTTTTTTATGCATTGTTTTTTTAAAAAAAAAATTATTTTTTTTTATTAAGGAAAATATACGTACAATTACAATATAAATTTTGTTGGTATACATTTGTTTGGATTTGTTATACATATTATAACAATCATTAGTAAATAATTTTCCAAATTAGAAAATATATCCATTTGATACATTAGTTATTACTATGACAAATTAATTTCATGATCAGAGCAAGAAGCTCATCATTCAAACTTAATCTATAATTATTATGTACTAGTTTTATATCAGAACAACTGGCTCTTCATTTAGTGACTTAGCCAGTGATCATTGTGCAGTCCATATTTTGATTGATAGTGATCATAGGTCATTCTCCATCTAACTGAACCATTTTTTAATTTTGAATTAATTTTTAATTAGCATGCCTGAGGATTGGCTCTTCATCCAATGGCATAAGTTGCCCCCAAGTGTCCCCAAAGAGCTTTTCTGGCATTAATAAGTGATCCCTAAACATAGACTTTTGAATAATTTTTTTACACACCTCCCATGGTTCTTTATTTCCTTGTTTAAAAATGAATTAATTCCTCATTAACCATATGGCATGAAGCAGTAACATTCCCATTCTAATTGCAGCAAAGACACCACTCTTTATAGCATCCCGGATTCTTAGAATTTTCATATTAGCTGGCAGTACTCTGGTTATGATATTTTGTCTAGCAGGACTCAAAAATGGGCAAGCAGTAATTTTACGTAGTTGCTTTGCTTTTATGCAATTTTTGGAAAATTACAGTATCCCCCATTTTTCAAGGTAAGTTTAAGTCTATTTTTGTGTGATTTCTTTTGTGCGCATTTTCTGAGGAACCTATCTACTGCATAAAATGAGACTTAGGTGTATATCATAATTATGAAAAGCTATTTTTCATTCTTATTTTTCATATTTGTAAACTAGTAATTAATTTTAATATTATTAATTATGCAACAATATAAAAATGAAATGGAGCAATTCTTAATAAAAAAATTATAAATGTTATGTTCTATGTAAAAAATTTACCATTATACCTGTCTATCTCCACTTTGTTATATTAATAGATGTTATGTTCTATGTAAAATTTTTACCATTATACCTGTCTATCTCCACTTTGTTATATTAATAGACATACAAATTGGAATAACTTAATTATTATTGATTTCAAATAAATTATGTTTTGACAGAAATTTGCCTGCCATCAGAATTAAAATTCATAAAAGTGACTTTGAGATAAGCTATGTCAGTAAACTACAATACATAAAATAAATATTTTTTTAAAAAAAATTCAATGATATGTTTTCATATTCATTTCAAATATTTTTTTACAGTATTTTTATCCAGAATTTTACTTTAACAAATAATTGCATTGCTGCTACAGTTTTAAAAGTTTACTTTCTCTTGAATAAATAATTATGGCTATTTCTGATCATTTTGGGAGACTCCATTAATAAATAAGCTGCTATTGATAGGGCAAATTAGTGCCATATCACAGACACTAGTGCTACTTTTGTTTCTTTTCCTTAGCTGAAAAAAATCATCATATAAAACAACTTATGTTTAAAATCTGCAATAACACATATAATAGACTTTATATATCTTTAGTTATACATGTAAGCAAAAGTAACTTCCAGCACAGAAACCATTTAGAGATCATAATAACAATACTAACTACATCAAAAAACTTAGTTTGCATTATAATTGTCTAACTTTGACTACTAATTTTCATAAAAGTATTTTCATAATAAAGTGCTATAAAATAAATTACCATTGTCAAGGCATATTTTAAATGAAAGTGAAGAGAATCATATAATATTGCTTGTAATATACTATTTTTTTTTTGTAAATAATCAGAGAGATCTACAAGATATCTTATAGCTTAAATAGGTAGTTATTATAAATGCATACTCTATATAATTTGAGAAGCAAAATGTTTTGGAATCATAATCTTTACGTATTTGAATACTATCAAATCACTAGCTAAATAGCATAATAGAAATGTGATCTTAAGTTCAGGGCTCCTTACTACTTATGCATTCACACAGATGACTTTAGATTAATGATGCAATGTAATTTCTTTTGCCAATATTTAGATAGAAAATGACAAGTTGACTATTTCCTATAATGAAATTATATTGTGATTAATAATATTATCTAATCATCTTCATGATATGAAATCCAAAGTATTTTTTTTTTCAAGTAGCTAAATCATCAGCCAATATACAATAACATAATCTGGGAGACATAAGCTAATATACAATAACATAATCTGGGTTGGTTAGAATGAAAACCAGTGTACTTCCATTATAAAAAAAAAATGAAATAGGAAATGATGCAAATTTTGCAATTGGTGTAGGGAATGTCATATGTAACAAAAGGTGAGGCTGGATTTCTATTTACGTGTCAATAGTGTGCTAATGTAATTAGAAAATTTAGTGATAAAGAAATTTCATTTCTTATATTACTACCTAAAGAAATCCCATTTCTTATATTACTACCAAAGCATATCTGAATAAAATAGTAATAATGTTCAAAAATTAAATGAAAAATAATGTCATTCCTTTAAATTCACTTTTATCTATTCAATTTTTGCTGTCTTATTAATATCATAATCTATTGAGAGGATTCAAATGAAACTATTAAGTCAATTGATTAAAAAAAAGCATTTTTACTAATTCTTCTAATGGAAGCTGTTATTAGCGATTTTTATTTTTAAATAAAATTTGAAAAAAATTCAAAATATTTTATCACATTTGATATATATACTTACAAAATAATTCAAAATAATTTGCTAATAAAAAAAGTTAATATTTTATTCCTTTTTATTACCGAATTTATATACCTTTATTACAGAATTTATACATATACCTTTATAAAAATTTTATTTAAAATCTTATCAGCAAATGAAAATTGGTTTCCATTTTTCATATACTTCATGTATAACATTTTAACAGATAATTCTGCCAAAACATCAAACATTATCATAACACTTCTTATAAGTCTAGCTTGTGAGATAGACGGTTGAAAGAGATTTTCAAGATTATTAAAAGGATTGATTATTCATCTTACTTTGTAAATTTAAAATCAAATTGGTCAATAAAAGCTATAGTAATATCTCAGCTTGAATTCATGTAGTTAATCTTGTTTGAGTTACTTTCTTGGTGGCAGATGGAATTTTTTCCCATTTTTATATTACAATTTTAAATAATAACAAAAATTACATATATTTTTTTAGCTTATTTTACAATAAATAGTATCCCACTGAAGTTGCTGTCTTCTCACATATTTATTCATCTTTGCTATTGGGCAAATACAACTTTTTATGAAATATAAAAGAATCTTATATTTATTAACCAAAACTAATTAAAATATAATACTTTTGCAAACCTATGCTACAAAAATCAAAAGCAAGATGCACAGGAGAAAGACATTTGAAGAATAACACCATTTCTATGAAGATTATCATATATAACAATGGATGAGTTCTAAAATAGAATTATAATTAATAGATAAACCATATTTAAAATAATATTATGATCCATTTATTAATTTTTCACATGATAAAAAGGACAAGAATTAATTAACAGTAAAAAAAGAATATGATTTGTTAATGATAGGGGAGTATGAATAAAATATGATTTACAGTTGCCTTAGCAGTAGTAATTCATTCTGGTACTTACATATTAATCCTGTAACACAGCATGTATTAGACCTGTTGCACCTTTTCACATCCAATATAAATGTATAACATTGTGATTAGGACAAATAAATCCAAGTAAATCATGGTATGTTGTTATCTAATGTCGTATCAAAACATGTTTTTTATCGTATCTCCGAACTAATATTTTTTTCCGAGTATTTTTTAAATTTCTTGTATCTCCGATCTAATTAGTAATAAAAAAAAATTTTTTTTGAGGAAAAATTGCTTTTTCTTCTTTTTTACATTTTTTTAAAAAATACTTATAACTATTACTGTTTTTCGCCCAAATCCCGTTCATGTGATATTCTCTGCAATCACGCAGTCATTTTGGAGAGGGAAAGTGTAAAATTTTTACTTTGAATCTCCATTTTATCAGGAAAATTTAATTAACCTATTAATAAAATTGAAGAGACCAATTATATTTGTTGTGACAATTCCTGTTTATTGGACAGTAAGTAATATATGTGCATATTTTATGTTTTCAGGAATAATATTTTAGACATTTTGGTAATTTAGTTATTGTTCAGTCCATGATAGTGTGTGATATCTTTAGTATTGTTATACATTTTATCATTTTTCGTCTATATATCATATATATAGTTATTGAAAATGCCATATGTATTTCACTCTTTTTTTAAAATTATATATCAGGTAATTGCTTAAAAAATACCCCATTAATATATATTAAATGTATATTTCTCTTGTCCAAAATTGTTTACCAATTTTAGGGCTTTTTGTTTAATGGTGTCTGATATTAATTGCTTAAAAAGCATTTATAGTTTGTAATTTGCCAATTAAAATTGGTAGTAAAATATAAAACTTTTTCATCTAAATTTTGTATATATTTATTGAAAACACCATGTGTATTTCATTCTTTTTTTAATTATATACCAGGAAATTGCTTAAAAATTACCCCATTAATATATATTAAATATATATTTTTCCTGTGAAAGTTGTATATGTTTCTGGTAAAATACTCTCCTAAATTGTTGAAATTTACCGATTTTATGGTTTTTTGTTTAATGGCATCTCATATTAATTGCTTAAAAATATTTATAGTTTGTAATTTGCAGATTAAAATTGGTAGTATATTTTGTACTTTTTCATCTAAATTTTGTATATATTTATTGAAAACACCATATGTATTTCATTCTTTTTTAAATTATATATCACAGAATTGCTTAAAAATTACTCCATTAATATATATTAAATGTATATTTCTCTTGTGAAAGTTGTATATGTTTCTGGTAAAATATGTTCCAAAATTGTTGAAATTTACCAATTTGATGGCGTATTGTTTAATGGTATATCATATTAATTGCTTAAAAATTATTTATAGTTTGTAATTTGCTTAAAATTGGTAGTACATTTTATACTTTTTCATCTAAATTTCATATATATTTATTGAAAATGCCGCATGTATTTCATCCTTTTTTTTAATTATATATTAGGGAATTGCTTAAAAATACCCCAATAATATATATTAAATGTATATTTCTCCTGTGAAAGTCGTATATGTTTCTGGTAAAATATGCTCTAAAATTTGTTGAAATTTACCAATTTTATGGCTTTTTGTTTAATTGTGTATCGTATTAATTGCTTAAAAATTATTTATAGTGTGTACTAGTTCTGCGACATGGAGCACATATTAGACATGCTGCACCTATTCACATATGTGTATTCAACTGGCTGATAAGTTTGTAAATCTTTGGGAAAATATCATGTACAAAAGATCCGTATACACATTATTTTCATAAATGTTTGCAAAAATATCATGTATAAGATCCACGTACATGTTATTTTGGTCAGATCACAAGATTATAAAGTTATCAGCGGATTGATATGTATGTGAATAGGCGCAGCATGTCTAATACATGCTCTGTGTCACAGGACTAATATGTAAATACCTTCATTCTATTTATTTTATCACAGAGAAATCTATTAAAACTTGATTTTTAGTGAGAATCACTTGATATGCATCCACAAAAACTTTAGACACTTTTACAGTTTTTATACTATTCAAGCTAATAACTAGAGGCACAAAAACATTAGTTTTTGTAACCAAGCACTTTAGTGACTTCGGTTTTAAGCTACAAAAATTACCACATGATGCTTTCCTTGACATATTATTTACAAATTAAAATATATAATTTGTTCAAAGTTAGGAGTATATTAGTTTCAATAATGGATTAATCTCCACTCTGAATTAAATGAATAAAAAATTCACTGGATTCAGGATTGGTAGCTTGAAATAGGCCATGTTTTGAGATATAAGGTGGACCTCCTACCAGTGGAAGACTCAAATGATGATGCACTAAGCCAATGAAGATAGTTATAATATTTAGAAAGGTGAGTATTATGTATGTGTATACTTTTTAATATGACATTATCAATTTTTTTTATTAAAATTTAATAAAATGAATGAAAATGCAAGATATATATATATATAGTTTTAAAAAAGCAATAAAGAATTTTAAAATGTGTGAGAGAAACTTAATTAAGCCAATTCATTCCTATATTTATAATTTCTAAAAATTTTACTTTTAAAATATGTTGCCATGAAAAAAATAATAATAATAAAAAAAAAACTCCTGCTTCAAGGAAAGAATTTTAATTAATTTCTAACTATATTTAAATGGAGTACTTTACAAGAATGTGTAACATTCAAAAAGGGTATTTTAAATTAGTGTATTTAACATTTATTAATATATATAATCTTGGCTGCCACTGAGAGGAAGTAATACAACTTGATAATAAATGACTAATTAAGTAAATACCTCAGAAACATTTATTCATATATCATTAAAAGACAAAGCATTTTTTTTAAAAAAGGATAATGAAGAATCCATGAAAGTCATCTAATCATATAAAATTATATTAATTGCTCTTAAGATATTTTTTTATTTTCTATTAAATTAAAAATTAAATTTACATTATTTAATTAAATAAAAAAATGAAAAGCAACATATATAGATAACTACAGTATGTATCTGGGTCTAACTATATACAGATCTAGAATACTACAATGTTAAATTATAAAAATTTCGAGAAACATTACGTCTTTGTAAAACTATATAAACAAATCTGTTTGACTTGAAAACCTTATAGGTTAAAATTTTTAAATAATTAGATGCAAAACACATATAAAATAAGCATAGAAGCTATATGGATTTGTGCTATCCAATACTTTTTTTTTCTGATGAAGGCCAATAGCCAAATATTAGTGTGGAAATTTGATGGATGGCATATCTGGTGTCTACTGATTACTGACACCGACTACATATACAGTTCTTGTTTATTAACTATTCTAATGATAATTAAATTTATAAAGTTAATGTAGATATTAAATGTGCAGTGTAACATGTGATGCTTTGTAAGTAGATAGAAACCAGTCCCTCCCTACTTTTCGTGAGTCTAATCTAATGAATGACTAATAAAAATTATTAATATACTTTCATTAACTGATTTGTGCCAAAGTTGTGAGGACAGCACAAATACTTATCAATTAAACTGTAGTAATTTGCTATAGTAGGCCATGCGGGAGACTGGCAACCTCTCAATTTATTACTAATTTAACAACAATATGTGATTTATACAAATATATTATTTACATACTTTGATGATAACTTATATTAACATCTAGAAAATTATGGCATAGTTAATCTAAGATTTCGCACTGTACTATCTTAAATTAAGACTCAGTGAGTAATATATGAATATATTTATAGCTTCATGCTTTCAAGCCAAAATGCTTAAGACTGGCTTATATATATAAAGTTAAGTAGAGAAAAAAAATTCTGTCATGTGTTGAGGCTTGATCGCCCTTCAGACTGCTGTCTTAACATCTGATTGGCTGTCTGAGAAGCAACAGTAGGCGCATGCGAGAGACTGGCATTTATTATCTATATACTGAATAATGATAAAGATATGTATAAGAGATTGTGGTCTGGCTAACTGATGAGTGCTGGTTCAACATGGAATGTGCATCTTGGGGATCAGATTTGTCTCACGATTTTTTTCACATCTTTGATCATATGATTATGATTTCATCCATCCACAAGGTGTTAAAAGCAGATAGAAACCAGTCTTTACCTTGTGTGAGAGTGGTGTAATGAAAACTATACTGCAGAAATATTCATTATTGGATACTCTCTAGTCTAATAAATGACTAATAAAAATTATTAAGATTCCATTATTTTTTAATATATATATACACAATTTAATTTTGATATTTGGAATCACATTTGGATTAAAATCTTTAATATATCTATTTCTTCTTTTCAATTTTTTTTTAACCTAATTATTTTTTTTTGCAAAATGAAACTAAATTTACTACACATTTAATGTATTAAATAAATAGGTTAATGTTCCTTGAATTAGATGTAAATAAATTTGAAAAGATGTCAACTCCAATCATCATGCATTTTATTTACATTTAATGTATTGCAAAATTTGAGACTACAATATATAGACCAAATAAAGAATTTACTTCTGATAAATATATATAAAGAAAAAAAAACATACATGAAAGCACGACCAGTTTTTATACAATGAATAGTAAAAAATGATAATGAAGATATAATCCTCGTGCAGCATTACTTCTTACATTTTTATTTTAACAATTCATTTTTGGATAAGAACTTATTAGCTGTCAAAATTTCCAAACTAACTTTTTTTTTACAGTTAGAAAAACCAAAACTCTGTCTCTAAAGTAAATACAGTTTTGTCCACCCAAAAAAATACGCAGCATAAAAAAAAAAAGTATATGTTTAACTTTACTTTTTTAAAAAAATAAATAGCATTTTACTTACGCAAATTAAAAGTTCTGCATCAATTTAATCCAATTAATTACTACCAATCAATTAAATACTGGAACTATAAAAAGATAATTAAACCTAAATGAATTTCCCTTGATTTACATTCCAAGCACAAGTCTTCATATAGCACTTAAAAAAATTAATGAACTTTCAAAGCATGCTTTTATTAAAATGTGTTTTATAATAAATAAGTAATTAAAAAACTAAAATAATCTTTTCAACAACCAAGCATTTATTAACTAGTTAGATGTATTGGCATGTACATTTACCAACTTTTAATCAAGATCTATAATGTTTTTTTTTTTTTCAAACATTTTTACTACTATGTAACAAAAATCACATAATCTCAATTTTTTCATTGTATCAAAAAATGAAAACATTTAATAATAAAGTAAATAAGAAGAGTTTAAGATATGGTTACTATACTTTATTATTATAACATGTCTTATTTTAAAAAAGTATTAGTTTAATTAATAATGAAGTATGTCAACATTTGTTAGAAAACCTTCAGAATATTTCATAAACATCAAAAGCACCAAGAAATAATGGACAAAAATAATACTTATATTACTAAAACAATGATTACAGGCAGTGAAAAATCACAGTGGAACAAAAAAAAAAAATATGAAAAAGAAAAAAACAAATATAAAAAAATTACTTCCTCAAAATACTTATGGAGAAACAAAGCTACTCATAACTTCACATGATAATGGAATGATGGATAAATAAAAACTGATTAGCAATCTTGGACCAGCACACCCAGTGCAAGTCCAAAACAAACTATTCTCAAATTAATTCCAACACTTTTGCCAACTTAAATAACTATTGTTGTGAAGCATTTAATAATGTGAGGACATATGGAATATGAATATTTTCTAGATATAGCATTGAATGAACTTTTATTTGTTCAACCTTCATATTTAGATTACATTAAGGCTCTACATAAAGTAAGTTTAACTGATAAACTCAACTATATTTCACTTTTTACTCTCAAAAGCCCTTTTTAATGATCATATACTTAACAAAGAAAGTTATTCAAATATTCAATGAAAATAAAATCTATATTTCTAAACACTTAAATTCTATTATTTTAGGAAAAATAATATACACCTATGTGATTTGTCTAACAATTTCTTTCCAATGCCTTTGTCCTTCAGTTAAAATGTGGTGATTACAATTGACAATAAAATCAAATTATTTTGATTTTTATTCAAAAGTGAAAAAAAAAAAAAAAATAACAACTGAAGACAATACCATACATAAACATAACTGATAAATTCTCATGTGCAGTATAATGACCTAGCTGTATTAAATTCTACAGGTCAGAGCATATTTCATCCAATTGTCCAAAAAATAAATGTACTACTTGAGGGATCTTTGACAGAATTGAGCACAATTGTCTTATGTCCCTAATTCATCATGAACTCAAATCATGGCCAAAGAAAATACTAATTTAGATCCTTTTATTGAGAATAATAATGATGTAATATTAGACTGTGGTAAAAATATAGATGACTTTGAGCAATCTGATAATAAAAATTCATCTAATGTGACTTATTTTATTAATTGCAAATCTAGAGACATAACAAATTATGAAATTAAAAGATTTCAAATCAATATTAATCCATCTACTTCCATATTCCAACTAAAGTCAAAGAAACAATACATATCTCTAGCAAGTCTAATACATCACTACTATCCTCTGGAGATTAGGAAAAATCATTCTCAACAAAAAACAATTCTCTATATTTAAAAACAAAAAAAAACAAACAGAATTCTATAAACCAAATGACAAGATTAGACATAAAAATAAAAAGATCCTAACAACTCTGATAATAAAATAAAATAACTTCAGAAGGAGACAATTTCAACATCCTACCCAATGGCCAATAATAGTATAAAATTTACAACCCTTAATGATAGGTAACTAAATGCCTGGCTAGAAATGCATAAATTCATCAGATCAGATATATTTTGATATATCATATATTACTGAAACAAAACTCGGTCATAGTGCAAACACAAATATTTTTAATTCACCATTTAACTATTAGTATACCACTATTTTTTTAAATATTCACCCTGCAAGAGGTGTTCTATTTTAATCAATAAAAAAAAAATAATTGAATCTATATTCGATTAAGTTAAATAATTTTACTTTTGGGAAATGTATGTATTCAAGCACAAGTGCGTGTGCGGCGCAACTGCTCCCAAAAGCTGTTAATACAAATACAAATAGCTAACTAAAAATATTAAAACAGCTGAGCGCTTTCAAAGGATCTTGCCTTCATAATCATAGCTTGCTTACGTTTAAATTTATGCAAATATGCTTCCATCTTTTTGATAGAGAAAAACACGTGTCCTTCCTGTTTATGGCATCGCTGTCGCGAGAGATAAATAAAGCCTCTTTGATCTTTCTTTTGAGGTCATGTCTCTCTCTACATACGATGGTAGGATTGTCCGGAATGCACTCATGGTGACTTGTGCACTGGTGCTGATAAAAAACTGAATAAGTAGAAGGATCGTTGCGAGCTCTATTGTACGAATACTTGTGTTGTGCCAATCGTGTGGCCAAAGATGCTCTGCTTTCCCCATAATATGTGCCTTTGCAATAGTTATTTGGACAAGCAATGTTATATACTGTATGGGGGGTCTGTAACAGTGGAGTTTGATCTTTGGTATTGTTAATTAGATTTTTTGCATTGAAACAGATTGTTGTGTAAAATCGAGGCAGATGCAAAAACAAATGTAGCAGAATATAGAAATGATCTACTGAATTTAGGCTTCAGACAATCCATCATCGACAAAAAAATCTCACACATTCAGAATAAACCTCTCAACTCTCACGCCACACAGGATAAACCCAGGTTATTACTTCCATACATACCCAATTTACACAAGAAACTACATTCCATCTTTAACAACAAATATCAGCTCTGTTTTCGAACCCCTCCAAATTCTAACAATCTAATTAACAATACCAAAGATCAAACTCCACTGTTACAGACCCCCCATACAGTATATAACATTGCTTGTCCAAATAACTATTGCAAAGGCACATATTATGGGGAAAGCAGAGCATCTTTGGCCACACGATTGGCACAACACAAGTATTCGTACAATAGAGCTCGCAACGATCCTTCTACTTATTCAGTTTTTTATCAGCACCAGTGCACAAGTCACCATGAGTGCATTCCGGACAATCCTACCATCGTATGTAGAGAGAGACATGACCTCAAAAGAAAGATCAAAGAGGCTTTATTTATCTCTCGCGACAGCGATGCCATAAACAGGAAGGACACGTGTTTTTCTCTATCAAAAAGATGGAATTAGCATATTTGCATAAATTTAAACGTAAGCAAGCTATGATTCTGAAGGCAAGATCCTTTGAAAGCGCTCAGCTGTTTTAATATTTTTAGTTAGCTATTTGTATTTGTATTAACAGCTTTTGGGAGCAGTTGCGCCGCACACGCACTTGTGCTTGAATCTATATTATAAACGAAGCAATACAAACATACATAATCATATCCTGGGTATTTCAAAGATAAAAATTCTCATCTTTGCTAATTATTCATCCCAGAAAGGAAAAGAAATTGGAAAAATAATTAACCAAATACAGTATTACAGAATTAATAAATCATGTGACATTCATCATAATGGATGATTTAAGGTCATAAATGCAACACTTTGCAAAATAAATAAATCATTATCTAATATCAAATATATGTATATCTAAGTAAGGTATTTGCCAAACAGTTCATATTTATTTCAACACTGATTGATCATGTTATCTTTTCACCTAATCTCTGGCTAAATCCTAAAATATCTAACAGTAGTTTTCACTTATTATAATATAAATTGATGTCAGTTTAAATGTAAAACAACATTAAACAAAAAATAATTCAATACATTGTCAGAAAAAAAATCCTATTTAATTTACAAATGAATTATGATAATCTGCCAAAAATTATTATTAATGACTTTAATTTAAGAGGGACAAAAAATATACATCCAATAAACAAATTAATGAGATTTTTATAGTCCACCAATCTTCATATACATTGTCAAATCATATTCCATAAATCAAGTAAAGTATTTTATAGAAAAAATCATATTAAAAAAAATCCTCTATTAGTTAATAATTTGAAAAAATTAGCACACTATAAAATCATTTTAATAAATTATATAATATTGTTCAAAAAAATATGCCCAAATAAGATCATATAACCAAGAATCATTCACACACCCATACAAAAACAAGAAAATAAAATTTTAGTTGGAAATCATGTTGATCATGTAAATGTGGAAATATTTCAAACATCTACACTCTGATTCTGATAGTAATCCATCATTAGAACATTGTTAGACAAATTCAGGTTTACCTCTATCATCCTTGATTTTCTTTTGGAATTGTGACTAACCAAATAGACAAGCTAAAATTTGCAATAATATTAAGATTTTCAAATATTACATCTTAATTATAAAAAATCCTTAAAAAATATGATAATCACTTGACAAGTTTCTTTCATTGACTATTGAATATGTAAATAGATCAATTATTAATAAACAAATATTACAAATATTGCTTATAATTTTTTTATTTAAATAAAAAATTATTTATGATAATAAAAAGCCCTAATATCATTAGTGCACTTGTGACCCAATTAATACAAAAAACTATTGAAGATATACATGTTAAAATATTTGCTAGTTCTTTTTATCAAATAAATTACTGTTTATTCATTATTCTATTTCTAAAAGACGCATTCATTATGAAATATTGCCTTACAGCATGTGCGAAACAAAATTGCCACCGAGATGTGACCACAATTAAGATTAATATTAAAAATGCTTTTGATCTTTCCAGTGTTAATTATCTAGATATGGAGATATCTAATAAATAATATTTTGGACATTCAATTATTACATGTCAATTAAAATAGATCAGCAGCAACAAAAAACTTTGTAAAACTTTCACCAATGTTTTTGATTACAAAAGGCACTTCCCAAGAATCTCCTGTTTCTCCTTTATTTGCTATTTACATAGATATATTCTTAAGAGATATCAGTGATTTCATTCTTGAAATATTTTCCCAAACCTAGGAAGAAAAATAAATATACTTGCCTATGCCAATGATGTGATAATTACCAGAAGAATCTCTAACATATTCATTATTAAAAGATGCTTTAAAAAATTTTCAAGACTAACTGGGTCAATTGTATCAGGGGACATATTTTCAGTTTGGCAAATATTAATAAGAAGAAATGTGGTATCAATGTTTACAATTGTTCCAACTAAATTCTTTGATAATTCAATATGTATCTAACACAAAAGTAATCATTAATATAATTTCATTAAATTATTAATTTTCAACCCAATTAAAAGTTGCCTAAGAACAAAATTAAAATAGTTAATTCTACTGACAAAAGCTTCTTGGCATATTATGCACTTTATAGGGATATAATCAATATAACAATAACATGACTTAATACATATAATTATTTTTAGTAAATAGATAAAACTTTTATCATACAATACTTTAAAAAGAAAACTAAACACAATAGTACTGGATTATAGAAAGTTGGTTTATCAATTCATAAAAGTTATTTGGCAGAATATATAGTGACCCACTATTTGACATCAACTTACCTATATAGTAAAATTGGCAAAAAATGTCATATTTGGTTAGAAGTGGACTATCCTATTTAGATATGAGACCAGATGAACAAATGTAATATATCTCAAATCTCATATAAAGATCTATCAATAATGGTACATCACAAAATTCGATTATGATAACAATCGGAAATCCATTCATTTATAAGTATTAATAATATGTTATTGAATGAATTATTGCCTCATACAGACATCAAATTTTTGTATGGTTTCCAAATTATAATATTTCTAAACAAGATTCATAGATGGTCATTTGAAACAATTTGTAAATTATATGGATCAGATTAAAAAACTTTATTATTGTTCCTTTTTAAATAATTTAGTATCAAATTTAATTCTCTCCAATAAACACTAAGAGCTGCACTCTGAAATTTATATGACTAGCAAAATGTAAAGCAATTTTCCAAACAAATATTATTATACTGTTCAACAATTCCATGAATACTGATGAAGGCAGTATTGTGGAGATTTACAATATTTACCAAAAAGTTTAAGATTTATAATGTGGTCAAAAAGATTATTTAATTCATATGATCTATGTGACATGCAGATTCTGTTTTCTATGTAGTAACATGTTTAAACATTTATATTGTAAGAAGAAGAATTAACAAAAAACAATATTATTTTTAATGCAACAAATTAAGATTTGATTTTAAATATGAAGCATTTTTTTTACTTGATATATATAAATTATTATATATATTTTATTAGATTTTTTTTTTAAAAAAAGTTTATTTACAGTTATAATTTCAAAGGATAAAAAAAATCAACTCAGTAAATACTTGAAAATTAATAAGCCTAATTAATAGAAGCACTATATCTTTATTTTGACTTTCTTAAAAAAAAAAAAAAACTCTTTATTTCATTATCAGTAAACTGAAAACTATAATGGCTTAATTTTTTAAACACATTTTCCCTGAAAAAATGAAGATACATAAAAAGTTAATATGAAGTTTAAATATATATCTAATGTATTTGATGATTAGTATTATTTAATGTTTGTATTTAATATATAAGTTTCAGAAGTATATAAGTACTTTAATGTTATGGAAACTTTATAATATAATGAAATGTGTTATTAAATTATTACTGTCTTCTTAATTTAAAAATGTCTATGAAACCAAGACTGTTGAATCAATATTATTTTACTTGTATAAATATGTATGTTCACTAAATGAACACAGATTGAGATAGCTGGCCAATAAGATAATAAACTCTAAAGTAATTAATAAATATCTTATAATGCTTATTTTTTATATACATTTTCTTCTTCTAAGAGGGGAAGACCTGATTTAAAGTTTTCTGCCTTCAGTTTTAGTTTAAGTGTCTTTAATTATCATCTTAAGATTGTTCTATATGCCTTTTTTCTGGAGCTTCTTCCATTACATCTCACAGGAATATAGAGTAAGAGTCATTCAACTTATTCTGATTTGTGTCTATACTTTTTTTCAATTAAATTAATAATATTTTTATATCAGTTTTCTTTTCAATCCAGTTATTTTCATCATACATTGTCAAAATAACATATCAGATGATTCAAATTTTTTAAAGCATATCTCTAAATCACAGATTCAAGTTTCTATTCTATACGAAGATATTGATCATAAGTAAGTCTTCAATAATATCTAAAGATAATATTAACAATGGTGTTGATTATAAGTAAAAGCAACTTTCAATTGTTTTACAAACTTCTAATTTAAAATTATATTTTCAATTAATACTTGATGTAAATAGATGAAATGATCTACTTATTCTACAACAACCTTTTAGATTCTAATAATAAATCATTGCTATTCTAGTTTAAGGACACTGATGTAGTTTTATTATTATTTGAAAGTTTTTAACATTTTTTTCACTTATTACTGAAAAGCAATTTTTTTAAATCCTAACACAGTTAATATGGTGTGATTATTGATAAATTTGATAATACAGTGATTCTTCTATTTGTCTTTAATCTAAGAATTGTTTATTCTATTCACTTCATTACTTAGTTTATGAAAATACCTAATAAAAGTAAACACTTCTCTTTACATTACTTCAAATTACATTTATTTCATTATTTCTTTTTTTAAAAATAGAATACAACATTATGACTATTATATGAATTGAAAATCAATTTAATCAATATTAGCATTCCTTGTTTAATTAAATTGGCAAAACCAAAACTAATATAATCTGTATATCATTTGATATTTTATACACAAACTGCAAGACAATCTATGATTCAAAAGATAGAAGTCTTATTATTCAACAGTCTTTTCATTGAAATCTTTATTATTTGAAAATATTGATAATCTAATTGCTTAACAGTAATGTTCTGATTATTGTACAATTTTATAGATAAGTAATCCAATAAACTAACATTACAACCATGATATCATCTTTGGCTTTCCTATAATTAAGAATATCAATGAACTCTGAAACCAAGTACATGGGTCCTTATAATTGCCTTTTACCATTTCATTGTTTCAGTTAAAATCAAATCTGAAAAAATATGATAGAAAAATAGGCATAAAGTTAAGGTTATCTGATACACTATAGACTTTAAAATTTTTTTATTTTTATTTTATTTTTCCCATTTAAATTATATACTATATATATATGAACAAATAGTAGATATTTTTGAAACTTTTTCCATGTCTTTATATTACTTGCATTTTTATTTAAATAACTATATTGTTTTCTAAAACCATTAGGTGTGTTTTTATTTCATAGTTCGTTTCATATTTTTAACACAAATTTTTAATAAATACATATTCAATTTTTAAAAAGATATGGATAATGAAATATTGGTTTTGTTTTAGAACAGGTGCTACCCATCAGATAAAGTCATGCATTACTTACCAATGATCAAATTTAAAAAAAAAAAAAACAATTGAAAAAATAAAATGTACAGACTTAGTATATACTTTATTTATTGATTGATTTTAGAGATAATTTTTAATTAACATATTTAATATATAATTTGTTTTATTAACAAAATTAAGCACTTGCAAGTAATATAAATTTGCATTTTTATGCATGTTCATGAAATTCCGAAAAGCAATTACTATATATACTATTGATGTTGAAAATAACTTATTTAGCCAACAAAACACAAGGTTTTAGAAATATTAATTAAAATGTTTACTTTTAATAACATGACAATAATAAACTGTATAATAAATATATTAATTTTTAAAAACTTGCACATTTTTGGCTAAATAAATTATTTGGAAATTTTTATTTCTTATAGATTAGTTTATTTCTTCACTGATGCTGATAGAAAGTAGATAAAGTAAAACACTACCAATTTTTTTTCT
This sequence comes from Epiperipatus broadwayi, assembly GCA_028023455.1. NCBI lineage: Eukaryota > Metazoa > Onychophora > Udeonychophora > Euonychophora > Peripatidae > Epiperipatus > Epiperipatus broadwayi. Next base: position 1,963,013 of record JAQFVV010012434.1, read on the forward strand.
CCAAATCATTTTTTTTGTATTTTAATTTTCTTCTTATTGAATGTTTAAGCTTTTTCTAATTTAAGGATTAGCTGAAATACACAGGCTTATATATACCTGTGTCTATATATGCAATATATAGGATATATGAGCACAGACTTTCACATGACCCACCATTCTCCACACTATCTCAAAACATTGATACACTCGAACACATATATGTTGAAAAGATAAATAAGCAGAGGGGTCAGATTGACCTTAGGTCAACATGGGTGTGACAAGAACCTCGGCCTCAGGGTGGCCTTTGAGCATTCCATCATCGGATTTTCAATTGGATGGACAGTTGAAGAGTTGGAATGTGGAGTAGATTGAAGCCTATCCATTAAAGTATGAGGTTTGGCTATCTTAATATGTATCTGAGCACTTATAACATATATGTGTAGAGATGGTAATCTCGTCCAACTAATGATTGCTGGTTTAGCATGAAATACGTATATTGGTGATTATTTATCTTTTCAACATATATGTGTTCGAGTGTATCAGTGTTGTGAGATAGTGTGGAGAGTAGTGGGTCATGTGAAAGTCTGTGCTCATGTACCCTACATATTAATTTAAGGATTTTATCCTGATATATATAATTACATAAAATTAAATTACAGCATAAATTAAATTAACAATTAAGTGATGACATATAGTCAATTCCTAGAAATTATGCAAATTCCATTCTATTCTATGCATAAAATAGGAGTAGTTTATAATTATATTCTCTCCTATGTTTTGAAATAATATTACATTTGAAAAAAACTGTTACCAAATATCTTCACATAATATTATGTTGTTGCTTTTTTGATCATTAACATATTAAAAAAAACATTAAAATAAATAAATGTCAACCAAAATAAAATAATAAAAAAACACAATATAAAAAGTACAGATACCCTTATGGAATATTTCATCATAGATATGTAATTAAAATGAAAAAGATTATATCTATTTGTGACAATACATTTTCCAAATTCTATATTCATTAGCTTTCCCAAGAGATTATAACTAGTGAGATTAAACTAGGATATGGATAATAAAGCATGGATTGATAGTTGAAAATGTCAATTATTAATTGAATAAAAATTTATAATGAGAACATTTAATTAAACAACAATTAAAAAACAATAGATAAGAATGGATTGATTGCATATTCAATATAATGAGATTCAAATTGAAAAGTATGAGTTTACAACAATCTTAATTCAACATCTGCTTCTTTTCTTAAAGCAAATTAGTTCTGCATTATTATTTTTTTTCAATATAACCTATTCCCCTTCCCTGGTTACTCTCGACATCTAGAAACAACAATCAAAATTAAAATAACTATAAAATCAAGTGAATGCTACTAAGTCAAATATTGTTCATTACATTAAAAAAAAATCAAATAGGATACATATAGTGACATAAATATGTGTATGTTATATATAAAGAATTAAATTAACACTTAAAGCAAGTAATTAAAAAAAAATATTATTTTTTTTATTGGAAGAAACTATAATCAGTCAAAAAGAGATCAAATTTATACTTAAAAAAAAACCAAAAAGAAAAAAACAACAATATTTGATACATATCTTTTTAAAAAAATTAAAGGAATACGAATATGTTTTTATAAAGATTAAGCACATATTTAATTTTATTTATATCTAGAACTAGATGCATATATATGGAAACACTATTATATAATATTAAAAAACAAATAAATGAATTCCTAAAACTATTACTTCTGAATTGGCCAGCATTTTAAATGAAGTGAGACATCGAATTAAATCTATGAAAAGAAAAAAACTCCATGAAATGATGGAATTATAACTGCTATCTTAAAAAAACAGATGAAAAAATAAAAAAAATATCAGCAAAATTATATTCCAAATGTCTAGATGATAAAGACATATCAGATGACTGGAAGAATGAGTAATAATAAGTCTTACAAAAGGTGTTTTTACAAATTATATGCCTATAAGCTTTCTACAGTTCTATACAAAATATTAATAACAAAATAATACAACTCATTCAGAACAAATTTTGGATTTTTATCAGCCTAAAAAAAAACTAGATTTAAGGTGTTTTTAGCATAGTGAACTGTCATTATGACTTAGATTTGTAGTTTATGAAAAGGTATTTAATACTTTAAGCATTGCAAAAGTGATTGAAAAATTGAATCATTAAGATATAAACATGGGATTAGATCATATTCTGAAGAATATTTACCAAATGCAACATCAATGATTTGATTACATGGTTTTATTAAAAAAATTATCATTGAGAAGAGTGTATGTTAGAAAAATTCTTATATTTCCAAAACATTTTACAGTAGTTTTATAAGGAGTATTTTGTGGATTGAAACAAAGGGCTAAGTAAATAGAGATTATTTAGGTTATCTAAAATTTCCTTTTTATAAATCACATATACACTCTAATGCAAATTTTTTTATATAATTCTTTTAATTTTCTAACAGTTTCGACTGTCCTGCAATCTTCATCAGAACTACAACATTTAAACATATAATCATCAAATAACAATTGTTCTATATATATATAAATACATATTTTACATTATATCATGATAATATTTTATTTTTAACCATATACCTTTACTTCGCTTTTTTTCCTAATTATTATTTTCTCATTATTTCTTTATTATTTCTATTCTTCTTTTATTTTTTATTTTTTAACTTTTCTTTCTATATATTATTCTATATTACTCTCTAATATATTTTTATTACGTCTTTATTTTACTTTTAATACCTATAAGTCTAATTCATTTCCTTTTTTATTATTTATCCATACTTATTATTTTATTAATAATTTTTATTCATATTCTTATCTTTATTCTCTAAGTAAATTATAAAAGAGAATAAAAAATAAAGACAAGAATAGGAATAAAAATTATTAATAAAAGAATAAGCATAGATAAATAATAAAAAGAAAATAAAGGAATTAGACTTATAGGTATTAAAAGTAAAACAAAGAGGTGATAAAAATATATTAGAGTAATGGAGAATGATAGATAGGAAGAAATAGAATGAGAGTGGAAATAGTAAAGAAATAATGAGAAAATAATAATTAGGAAAAAAAGGGAGTATAATGTAAAATATGTATTTTTATATATAAAATAAAGATTATATGATGATTATATGTTTAAATGTTGTAACTTTGAAGACTGCAGGATAGTTGAAACTGTTAGAAAATTAAAGGAATTGTATAAAAAAAATTGCATTAGGGTGTATATATGGAGATTTATAAAAAGTAATATATATGAATATATGAAGGAATGCAAAAAAAGGTAGAGGAGAAGATATAAGAATAATCATCTAGAATTTGCAGTGACATGATTGTTTTTGTAAATAATACTTTAGAGTTTGAGGACTGTTGCAAAAGTTATCAGATAAAATAGGACTAACAATAAATAGTTCTTTGGATTTTCTTAGAAGAAAATAATGACTGATAATCAGGATTTTAAAAAAATTAACAATTAAAAATGTCTTAGTCTGTTTATTCATATATATGAAAATATAACAGATGAAGTTAATCACAGAATTAAACTCAAATAAAATGCTTTTAGTTTAAAAACTTAGTATTAAAAGGAAATATGCCTATAAGTTTGAAAAAGATTTTAAATATATAGGTTATATCTAACTTTAGTTGTGGATTTGAGACTTGGGCATTTAACAAAAGATCAAGAGAGACTTCAGACCATTCAATAAAGTGTGAAGAAATGAGTGTTATGAATAACAAAAAGATATCAAAAGTAAAATATATGGATGATAGAACAAATAAGTATTATTAACATTATTGAAAGAATTTAGAAAATGAAATGAAGCCGAGCTAGAAATATTTCCAGAAAAACCATTAAAGACTTAAACTGTTCTCGAGAGAATCTTAAAAAAAATTCGAGAGGGATGGATGAAATAAGAAAATTTGTAAAGAAAATGAGGTGTAGATTGGAGAAGCTGGATTAAACTTGTAGAGATCACCCTTCAGTGGATTGATAATGATTAAAAATTATATTATAATGATAACTCTATACAAAAATTATTCTATACTAAATTAATTATAAAAAGGGGGTAAAAATCATCAGTCACATAAAAGATCATGAATAACATATTTATCTTCCTTTATATTACAAAAGAAGACAATAAGAAAAATCATATCACCATTACCTGTATTATATATTCTTTTTTTTTTCTTTCTCAGTGATGAAAATTTATTCATCAAAAAATAGATACATATACAGTTAGAAAAAGGTTTACAAAGGAGTGATTACATGGTAAAATAAAAATTCAGGAGCAACATGGTGAGAGGGAAAAAGGGTGTGTCATCCAGGCCAAGAAAAAGTCTTTGGTTGCAAGTCCGAGATGCACATCTTCATTGAGCAAGTGACCACATGGGCCACAAAAAAATTAAATGGTTGAGTCCTGTGACAGAGACTGAGAGTTGGAGGGTTGCCCCAAGTGTCTGTGAGAAGTGGAGATGAGGCTAGTTTGGTATCTCGGGTTTTGAGAGAGCGAGTTAGGACCAATAGTTTTGATCGCTGAATATACCCTCTGGTCAATTTTTTAGCACATCGAAGCAGCCAGAGTGCATAAATGAGGAAAACTGATAGTCTGATAGTTGCAAAGATCACAGTTTCTATGGATTCTTGGAAGTTGAGGATGGTGTTCCTGTGTGATGAAAGGCAGGAGTTGATGACACATTCACTCCAAGCAGAAAGGAACATTTGAGTAGGAAGTTCTGGAAGGTTTCATTGTTAGATTTAGGAGAGAGATCTTGGTGAAACCCCTATGGTTGACCAAAAATTGATTGGTGGGAAGAGAGTGAAGTTTGATTTTTGAAGAGGAAATCGAAGAATTTTGCCTCGAGGGACCACCTTTTGAATTTGTGAATTAATAGAGCACTGATAAGTTTGAGGAATGTAGGGAAGACAATGGAGAAGTCTGTGGTCTGATTGAAAACCTCCCAATACTCCAATTTGGGCCGATGGATGGTATAGCAAAGCCAGCCTTTTGTAGGATATTGGCGATGAGTGAGGTCCATGACCTGGGCTTGCTATTGGGAAAAGGAGTGTCAGTGGGAGTGAGTGATGATATGCACAAGGTTGGCAGGAAAATGACTTGGGAGCATGAGGATAGTGTTGTGAGATCTCTGGATCAAAAGAGTGTCAATGGAGTGCAGATCCAACCCATTGAGATTTTTAGGAAAACAAGTTCTTTTTAGGCTGATGGCCACCACCTTTCTGTCCCAGAAAAAATGGGTGCAAAGGGAATTGGTTTTGGATATGAAGAAAATGTGTAAGTATAATGATGGGGAGATAATATACAATTTTGAGAAACACTAGAAGATTGAAGAGGGTGACTTTCCCATAAAGGGATAGGTAGATGCCTATGATAGCGCTGAGAGTGGATGTTTTGATACATTCTTAAATCCATAATTCTGTGATATTGTGAGACATTTGAAAATCTAATCAGAGTATTATTCATTAAAATCTCATATATATTTGATAAATAAAAAAGATCAAGAAATAGATTATGGTTTTTGTAAAAGTTTGAAGCTATGGTAATAACATTATAATGCTGAAATGTGATAACCATGACAAGAATCTGTTAGATTTTATCAAAATACCATCAAATTTTAATATTAATATCATAAATAATAATTGATAATCTAAATAAAATGCATTTAAGAACATTGTATAAACAATATAAATATTAAAATATATTATATTTTTTTAAAAAAATTATAAGCCTAAAGATCCTTTAGAAAGTAATAATAAAACAAAAATAAATCTTTTAACAAAATTTATTTATAATGACTAGATGTCAACTTGCATTTATAAAATTTATTATGTTTATTACGTTTTAACACTTTTTCCTTTTCCATAATTAAAATGCATTAATAAAAGATTTTTTAAATACAATGTGCAATACATACATATATATAAATGTAATTTCTCTAATACTAATAAAAATATATTAAGATTTACTTTTTTTATGTTAAGGTAAAAAATATCGAAGATTTTTCAGTATTTAGCTGATAATTTTTATTTATAAAATAACATATACTAATGCACATACATTTTTTTGGAAATATTTCTATATTGAGAGGTCCTTAATATCTATGATTAATTCAGATGAGAAATACACTATGGGTAATGAATGAATCAAACTCCATAGTAATAAAAAAATGTTTAATTGAGATTACAGCATAATAATAATAATAATAAATCTATTTTTGAATACTGACATAGATGTTTATATCTTTTAAAAAATATTCTTATTTATTTACAAACATATTTCTTTCACTTTTTTAGAAGAGAAATCCATACATATTCTCATTTCCATATTCTCTTGTATGTAAATTTACTCACTCTATAAACTCTGCATCAAAAATGATCTTTCAACTTAGTATCAGTCTATTTCTCTCTCTTATCAAGCAATTTCATAACCAATAATCACTTATCTAAGGATTTCATACTTTGTCACATGAACAAGTATGTACATTAAAATATCTTCATGTCCTATATTTTAGTTAACAGAATTGGGAACACAACAGTTCTATAAAGTAAGCATTTAAAACTTAGTAGCATTATTCTATATTCCAAAATAATTATATTCTGTTATATGGAATAAGCATATCAAACTACTTTGTTGCTAGTTTTTAGTTAAAATGTACAGAAAAGATTGTATAGAAAAGTTATCCAATATAAATATATCATCAATAAGACAAAAAGATTCATGGAAAAAATGAATTGGAATTATTTATGTACAAATACTTTTATACAAAATTATACAACAAATGTGCTTTCAATAAATTAAACTTATAAAAGTTTAAAGTTTGTTTATTTTTTCAAACCAACATTGCAATAAATTCATATGTACAATCTTTCACTGTTTTAATAATTTATATTTTTCAATTATTAATATTTTAACTTGTTAAACATGCTATTTTGGAATACTCACAATGATTTTCTTTATTCATTTTTCTCTCAAGTATTCTTTCTTTAGTTGTATTAATTTCTTCAAAACTCTCCATACAATAGTGCCATCCAGTGCAAGTCAGAGTAATCAATAGATGCAAGAAGGTTTGTGCATAAAATCTGTTTCCTCATCCAGTATCTACAGACCAGTTTCTAGCTTGTGGTTTTCATCAGTGAGGAGCCTGAGGATATTGGATGAGTAGGCACTGGATAGAGATTTTATGCACAAACCTGCTTGCATTCATTGATTATTCTGACTGGCACTAGTTGGCACTACTGTAAAGATAGTTTTGCCTCTGTTTTAACAGCTTGTCAACACATAGGAAATTGTGATCATGTGATTATTTGTATCAATTGTGTTTTTTTCATTTAAAGTGTTTTAGTTAAATTCCATTAAAAGTATTAGATTAAATAACATAATTGATCTTAAACATACAAATCAATTTTGCAAATAAAAAATAATAATAATGTAATCAGTACAAATAATTTCATTTCAGCTTGCAGTCTTAAAAAAAAAAAAGTACTTAATGAAAAAAAAATACTTCTTTAAATCTTTTTGTTTTAAATAAATTTTGTTAAAATTATAACTTCTTAAAATGAAAATTATGTTAGAAATATTAAAAATCAATTCTCCAACAAAACCAAATCAAAAAACAATAAGTTATTTATAAGAAATTACTTCTTGTACGACTTCACATGTATCTGAAAGTAATTTTCTTTTAAAAATCAAATATATACAGAAAGGATATAAAGATCATACACTTATTAAAAAACTAAATAATTAATAATTTTACAAAAAAGGAAGAGAAGGAAGAAGCTCATAAACAAATAAAAAACTAAATAATTAATAATTTTACAAAAAAGGAAGAGAAGGAAGGAGCTCATAAACAAATAAAAAATATACTTGATGGGGAAAAAGTGCAAGAACAGAAATATATTTTCTTCTAATAAAAAATTATCTCTCCTTCTTTGATGGTTCTGTTCACACTAGAAACAATTGAAATCATATTTGTTAAACAACTTTCAAAGCAAACCATGTAAAAAAAATAAATTTTCATTGAATGATTATAACCAATGATCTAACTGCATTATTATTAAAACATCTTAATTCTGATTATATTGCCAAGAAGCGATTTCCAGTATAAGATAAAAAAGCCTAATAATACTTTGCTCCATTAATAATATAATAATCTTTATAATGACAGCAAACAATTTATCAATAATTATCTAAAACATCTTTATAGTTTTAGATGTTTAAATAATTTTAAAACATATCAATTATTTGTTAGTATATCTCACTTTAGAAAACATCTATTGAAACAGAAATATTATACATAAATAGAGCTTAGTTTCATGAGAAACTAAAAACATTCAGTAAAGATTATATGATTTTCCCATTAAAACAATTTTTATAATATTTCTTAATATTTAAAATCATCAGCATTTAAAAAAAATTGATTAATTAGTCCTAACATTTTTTATACATTAAATTTTTTAAAACATACACATATAAATTTTTAATTATATAAACATTTTGAATGGCATTATTCTCTTTTTTCCATATTGTCATATCTGACCCTGCCTTCAGAAGTGGACTATTCCAGATTCCTTACCTGATTGACTAGCACCCAGATGCTAGCCAATGGGATTAAAAACCTTCACTGGGGTTCGCGCACCGAATCTGCATGTTTCCAGTAGGGTAGGGGATCTGCCTTTAAATAGTCAGCCTTTTGGAGGCAAGGTAGAGATCAATTACTTCTGTTAACCTGAACGACAGAACGTGCTCTCCATTAAACCTTCTGCCATCAGCAAAGGTACTTATCTAGTCATTATCGAGACGTCCACACTGTGAGGCAAGTCCACCTATGGACTGGAAACTGCTATGTCTGAACTAGAGCCGACTCGAGGCAAGCTAACTACATAACTGGAAGTCTTCTTACCAGAACTCACGATGCAGGCTAATCATTAGCTGGAAGCGAGTTCCATACTTCGCACGACTATCTTTTCATTGAAGCATATCAACTGTATTTGTACATTTGTTTAACTAACATGTGTATATATTTTATACTAATAAATTGTACATATTAATTGCTAAATACCTGCAAGCCTAACCAGACACAACACATATATACTGCTGGCCTGACTAATAATAGTACTAACATGGAAACAAAACCTAGGATTTGAAGATTCATGAATACTGAATTTAAAATGATGCTCTAATCAATTAGGTCATTTTGTCAAAAATGACAATTAGTTGAAATTTTATATACTTATCTCTAAGGATCCTCTTGATTTTACAAATTTTTTTCCTAAAAACAAGGTTACATTAGAAATTATATTAGATTTATTTAAGTGGCTATTTGCATTATTATCAGAGTAGTTTCTATAAATTTTCTTCTTTTTACTTTTTCCTATCTGTCCAATATTCTCTTCTTTTTCCAATGAAACATATGTGCATTGGTACATGCAAAATCTGCTACTTCAAATACATCCAACCTCTTAGATATATTTAAAACAGCAGTACATGCATGTACAAAGAACATGGAGAAAAGACAAAAATATTGAACAAAAAGAAAAAGTAAAATGAAGAAAATTTAAATAAGATATTCACATGATGATTGCAAATGGACCTGCAAATCAACCAAATAGATAATTCATAGCATTTGGAAAATAATTGATTACATCCTGGGGGGGGGGGGTAATAGATAAATCAACAAAATTTCCACAGATTGTTGCCTTTGACAGAATAGTCTAGTTAGCTAGACTGCTAGAGCATCATCTTAATTTTGGTATTCATAAATCTAAAGATTTCAGATTCAAAAACCAATGTAAAGATCTAAAGTTACTTAGTGGATATTTGTGACATTGATGCTTCTCTGACTAAAGACAAACAATATTGTATTAAAACCATCTGTTATTCATCAACAACATGTAAATAGATAAATTGTTGCATAGAATTATTTCAATTTTTATAACATAATTATATCACATAACTAACTCCTGATTTATATGATATGTTAGCATAAGCATTAATAATAATAACTTTTTGTTATTTCAATGATGATAAACTGGTTCCTGCACTACAGGAGATTCCTCAAGAATATAGATCCTATGTGTCATAACTGCCATAGAACCTGTGAAACCTTTGATCATATGATAAATGATTGCCCAGCATATGACAAAATCAGAACTTTCATTACTTACCACTGCCACATTTCCCTGAACAAAATCTTAAATATTAAATGCTGCTTCCTGTCCAGTGATTATGTCACCACAAGACTCTCAACCTTTCTCACTTGTGCCATCTGGATGGCCAGATGTCGCAACAAATTTACCTTTCCTCATCCCAAGCCTGAAGACACATTCATTTCCAAGCTAAAGGAATTTCGCTACAAGGACAGAATAATCTCTTCCAGATTTTTATTTGACAACACGTGGAGGCTGATTAAGCTGGATTAACAACACCAGTAACCACATGAGAACATTTGGTTGCCTGACTAACATGGATAACTATTATTTTTGATTTACAATTGTATCATTATTACATATGGTTTTTCAATAAATTTATTTATAAATTATTAGCCATCTATAGTTAAAATTTTTAATCTGCTTATAAATTTAATAATTAAAGCAAAAAAAAAAAAAATTTTATGGTGTAAACAAAAAAAAAAAAATACATTTTTTTTCCCACCAGAAACAAAATGATTGCATCACCTTATTTGTCAAACTTATAATTATTGACAAGTATTAACATATTTGCTTAAAATGAATCTCCAAAGAAATATAGGTTTATGTTAAGAAGTACTTAATTGACAATAATGTGGTGTTTAATTTTACATTCTAGTGATGAGTTCTCTCTTAAAGTAATTAACTTAACTATAGATTTAATGCAAACTACTGTCAGCTGGTCATAAATATAAATAATTTAAACAATAAATAACAGATTAGTATCTAAAAATTACAATTCTAATTAAAATGAATAACTTATGTAAATAAATAATATTTTATTTGAAAATGACACATTCAAAATGGGAAAACTTTAGTTATAAATACACCCAAACATTAGATATCAAAGCTAACTGGTTATTTTCAAATGAAAAGCTAAATACTAATAATATTTAACAAATATATACTGCTGACCTGAGTTGTGTTACATAGAACTCATTACTATCAAGCAAAGGTAGTTCTTGGCCTCAACAAAAAAAATTTGCCCTGTGTATTTTTAATACAGTGGTTTTTAAGAGGCAGACTTGAAAAACTAAAGACTTCCAAAAATTTTCCAATTGAGGGAGAAAATATCTTAGTATAACTGACTGAAATGTTGTGTTCATCTTTTAAATATCTTTCAACGTCCCAAGCAATGGCCACAAAATTATGTTTTAGCAGAGAATATACTATATATAGATGAAACTTAAAATGCATTTAAAATAATTTCGGTCAACATATATTCAAATGTTTCATATCATAATGTCCTTATATCTATATCAGCAATTATGACCTCATTATTTTCTATCCCTTCCAGTTTCAAATCAGTCAATCAATCATGATGAAAAAAACTCTCATGTATATAAAGAATGTGTGTATAAATACAGAAACATATATATATCATATACATTCGTGAATATTCATCTTAGAAGTGCTTTCAACAGTTTTTTTTTTTTTAAATTTTAAAACCTATGTTAATTGTTTAATGTTGTATTAAGAACAAATTTATTATATATATATATGGGTTGCTGACAGCTCAGGGTCAATTAAGACTATACCTTTAGTTAAATATATTCCCCCCTCATCAAAATTTGAACTGTTTTTGATGGTTATGAATATTTCAGTGAATGCTCTGCTAACAACTTGCTAAGTCAACACATCACAAGACTTTTTGGTGACCCTTTGAGGGGAATTAAAGAGCAAATGCAATTAAAACAGGTTTACGTGCCAGGGTGGTAGCAAATGCAGAAAGATTTAGCTTGATTTTTAGAATGACTTTTTCCTTACTAGATGAACATGATTTTTATTTTAAATTGGCTTTTAGAATCTGTAGTGGTTTTTAAACGATTTAAATTGTTCTTATATAATAAAAAGTGTTAAAATGTTGAAAATAACAAATCTAAAAGATAAATTAAAGGCAACTCCAATTCAATGATTAAGATTATTATCAGAAATTCTCAAACTTATACAACTACCAATTAATAAATTACTTTAATTTTTTTTTAAAAACTAGATACATATTTTATTTTTGTTTTAATAATAACATTCTAGTAAATATTGATGGTTTTAATAAACGCGATATAGTTTTATTAAAATTTTATTTTATTTTACTATATGACCAATTGCTTTGAAGATCAAGTGATGTTAATGCACTAAATGGTGGATTGTGTACAACGGTTTCATTACCGACTAACTGAAAAGAAATTTCTTTTTTTAAAAAACTTCTTCCTGTACACAATCACTGGGCTAACTATTCCGAAATTTTGATATATATATCGACAGATAATTGTTACTTTTCATAAGAGTGCAAGGCAAAAATTTTGTATATACTTGATTCACTTTACATATTAATATCTAAAAGTTTAAAACAATTTATATACTTTCAATTTACAAAATATGAAGGTGATTTAATTAGGAATAAATTTAAATATTCTCATGCATCTACAATTTTCCTTCGGTTACATACTCTCCAATTAAAAAAACAAAAACAACTAAAATAATGTATTGATTAAAAGTGAAATAAAATATGTATAATCAGTCTCAAAAATATAAATATTGATAGAAAAACAGTATATAATTTACTAATGGAATTCTTATAGGTTACAATGTAGAGTTTAATATATGAAACTTTTCTACAGTATAGACTTTTTCGTACCTGCACTCCAATATGTAATATACATCATGGACATTTCTGGAAGCAGACAGTTCTTCGTATGTTAATGATTGCATCTTCATTTTATTTTGGTGTGAAAGAATATTTGATTTTAAAATAATGTGCATATTGGGGATGGTGGTGTTATGAATAAATAAAGGATGAATATGGGTATCATCTTCTTGATTTGAGAAATGGGCTGCTAATACCATTTATGATTAAATTAATTATCAATAATCTTTTTCTCGTTCTTTCTCTCCATTCTCTTTTACCTTAGCTAGTACAAAATTTGGTTATCTTTAGTGTCATTTAGTAATTTTTCTGCACTATTAGTAAAAATAGTATAAGGTATCTGAAAACCATATTCTCATCCTTAACTGGATGAACAGGAATTGTATTTTTTTTCCCTCTTATTTTATTTTATTTTTCCTTCTGGAGTTAGAATATAAAATTTATTTTTAAAAGACTGCTAAAGATGATAAGAACTGAATACAATTTTAAATAAAGAGCTTTGTTGCTTTCTATATAAAAGGGAAAAACTATAAACAATGATATCTTTGTGGAATTTAAAGTTTAAATGTTATTAAAGATGTTTAGTTCACATCAAATTATTTTCAAGATAAGAATTTAATATACATTTTATAATATTTAATTTATAAAGCGCAAATAATATTTAAAATTAAAGTGAGAGACTGCAAACCTTTCGCGCTTATAATTAATGCTAATCTAAATGTATTAACTTATTACAAATATACTATGTAATAATATATAAATATCAAGTGATAAAAAAAAAAAGAAGCTATATATTGTTTAATATTATGATTATCAGATTCTGAGGAAGCTTATTATTGGTATTTTAAATCTATTAAGAACTTATGATTCCAACAGCTTATATTATTCAAAAACTTGTCTTCTTATTTTATAAATGTATATTTCTGAAAAAAGATGAAATATCATTTGACTTCAACACTATACCAATAGGAATCAATTGGAGGTGGAATCAATGCTTAAAAAATATTGAATATATGCAATGTATAGTCATTAGATTTTAAATAGTCTTTTTTTTTTTTTTACAAAAAAAGGAGATTACAACAAAATATTTACTAAATAATAAAATCTAAAATGCCAAAAAGAAAAAAAGAAAAAGAATGGGATAACTATTTTAAATTTGATAAAAAAGTATAAGTTCTTGCTTTTATGTACAAAGATGGATCACAGTTCCAACTCTTACCATTTCTATGGCTTAAAATACTTATGAATTTCTGAGCAATAAATCAATTATTTACTAACTAAAATGGTAGTAGACGAATTATTTGAAAAAATTCTAAACTAACATAAAACATTCTCATTTATTTAAGAAAACTTCTATTTCCACTATGAATAAAAAAGATAACAAAAATGGCATACTAATATACTAAGCAATACATAATAAGATTACTCAGCTAATGACAAAATAACACTAAGTATCCATCATAAACAAAAACATTACAAAGTGGTTAAACCCTATAGTCAAGCATTGGTGGTCGAGAGGTCAGTGACAGCTGCTTTACAAGCAGTTGTCCCGGGATAGGGGGTTCACTTCCCAGCTGATGCTATGACACATGAGGGAAAAAAAAGCAAATCTTTCTAATGTATGACATGGAAATATTGTTACTAATAATAAGACTAGTTCTAATAAAGCTCATATAAAATACTGTCACATTCTAATTGATTAATGTTGGAACTATTACTTTTAAAACAGAAACAACCAAGAAAATTTAAAGAAAAATCTCCCAAGATTATTAATGCTCTGTGATAATATATACATAAAGAATATTTGTGTAAAAAATATTTCTAGCTATAATCCTAACATCACTTTTCAGACTTTAATTTTGGATTTTAAAAAAAGATAAATTTTATTTGGGAAACACATTCTTAATAAAGTGAAATGTTTTGACCTCTTTCTCTAAATATAATTGCCATATGATATCAAAAAACATGAATAAACCATTTTGATATGAAGCAAACTTGAACAACATATGCTAATAGGCAAAAAATTTTAGTATATGAATCAAAAACAATAGTTTTCAAATTGTGTCATAAACTGATTAATAACACACTGATGCATTATGGTGAAACTTTTTTATATAATGATTTCTGTAGGCTTTCAATATTGATTATTAATTTTATAAAATATATTTCAGTGTTAAGAAGCTAATAACATGATGCTTTAATTATATGTTTTCAAAATCCATTTGTTCGCATTTTTTGTAGATAACAAACTTGTTTCTGAACTGGAAAATGAACTTTGTAGATCATAATTATTTCTCAAACTGAATATTTGCCTTCATAAACAATGCAACATACCTATGAGTGCTATGAATCTGATGTTCTACATTGAAAGCATGCTTGGCTACACTTTACAATGATAAATATATATATATATTCTTTCGCTAATATTAGAAATATTTAAGTCAAAGTTCAAGTCAAGTTATTACAACCAATTAATTATATATAAAAAAAGATTTTATGTTTCAGTCAACAACAGTGAAAAAAGAAACTAAATAGATTCTATCACGTGATGGTTTTTTTAAAAAAGGCTAAATAAAATTAATCATGTGCTAGTTTATTTTGATTCTTTTTACATAATCATAAGATTAGTTGCTTAGATCAGGGGTGGCCAACTTTTGTGTTCATAAGATCTACTTTTTATTTTTAAAATGTTTTGCGATCGACTTGTTGTCATAGGCGTAGTCTAAGTGGAAGTGTGAAATACATACAATTTTTATATATCTACCTAGTAAAAAAATAATTATTTAATGGGCCAAAAAACTCATGTTGGGGAGAATTAAAGCAATATTTATTAATTCAAATTAGCTACATTATATCAAGATTAAAAATATTATTTTTAATAATGATGTAGAACAAAAACAACAAAAAAACTTGAAAATCTTGTTTCACTCGTTACCCGATAGCTCTTGCCAGATTGGCCTCGTGAGTGACCAAAAATGACTTTGCGATCGACCGGGGGATCACGATCGACTTGTTGGACACCCCTGCCTTAGATCATGTGAAGTTCAAGCATAAGTTAAATGCAACAATCCCAATTCAAATGATTAAATTGAGACTTTTAAAATTTAATTTGAATAATTAAAAATCAATCCAAAATGTTTAGCTTCTGTTTCCATTATGCTACCATTGAGCTACACTATACAGAACATATATGGTTAGATCATTTATCATTTTCCTTAAAACCATCTACTGTAAGTATGAGGAATTTATGGCACTACCATATAATATTTATTGATTATTCGTGCTTGTAGTCAATAACTTAAGAAGAATGACAGTTTAATTAAATTACTAAGGATTTAGATAATATACACTTATTTTATAATAACAATCAAAGAGAAATATACTATTCAGGTAGATGGAAATGGAGACAAACATTTGATTTCCTGCTGATGTATTACTATTTGATCATTTTCTCTATAGACATCACAAAGCAATTCTAATCACTTTTGGGTTTCACATTATCTATAGCTGAATGCTATCTTGTAAAAAGAAATTTAAGAAAAGCTAATTGGAATCAAGAACATTAATAAAATTGCTAATTTCCTCTTGCTAGGATAAGTTTAATAAATTCATAATGACATGTATTCAAAACTTCCTTTGATAATATCAAAAACAATTCTTTCCAGATTTGAACAAAATCAGCAGTGTTCTTAAAGGGTAATATTTTTTTACTTAAAATCCAGAAATTGTTGACTAATTCATAAAATCATTGGATGATACTAAAAAAAAATGGAAAGAGGCAAAACTTCACAAGTTCTAGTTAAGGCTTAATCATTTTTACATAGACTTGGTGGTTGATTATATCTCAAGTATTATTATTGTACTAAGATTGCCAATGAGATTCTAAAGACAAAATAGATAAAATGAGATAAAGCATCATTAAAGCAGAACTGCAAACTTCTCTTTCATAGTATTCTATTATTAATCTGATAAAATTAATCAATGTTAGTAAATTTGAACTTGCACTTGATGACCTTAAACCAGCATATTTCCAGAATTCTAAAAAATTTATCCACAACACAGCAAAACTATTCAGTAACATTACTAATACAGAAATTATTCCAAAAATTTGGAATAATAGTAAAACTATAGCAATCTTCAAACTAAATAATCCTAATAATGATCAAAAAAGTGATCACACTACATCATTATTATGTGTTTCCTGAAGATTTGTGAAGATGGTGTTCTAATTGTATTTTTATATTGGACTATTTCCATTATCTAATATGCGTATTGAATGTCTTTAGAAAAAATTAACTTTATTTAAATATTGAAAATACATTCAACTGTTGGTAATAGCACATCAAACAGGTTAGTATATGTACAATGTTTTGAGATGTATTATTCTCCCCTCTTCTTCAGGCGTTGCTGGCCTGACCAGTGACAAGTCCAGGTTCAAATCCCATGAGAGTACTGTCACTGGTCAGGCCAGCAACACTTGAAGAAGGGGGGAGAATAATACCTCTCAAAACATATACTAACCTGTTTGATGTGTTATTACAAACAGTTGAATGTATTTGGAATATTTTCTAAAGACATTCAATACTTATATTAGATGATGGAAATAGTCCAATATAAAAATACAATCATTATTATGTGTTTGTACAAGCTGTTGAAAAAATCATATTTCTAATTGTTGAAAGCTGTCATATAGCAAGCTGAATTTAGACCAGAAAGCTGTAAATAGATGTTATTTTTAACAAATCACTGAAATGGACTTAAACAAAATAAATTAAAATCTGATACTACTTTTACTGAAATAATTTCAGCTTTCTATTTTATTTAGGAAAATGATCTAAAATCTTAATTGCTGGGAAATCATTAATTTATTTAATAAAATGCACTTCAATAGAAAAACTCAAATAATAGTAAATGGTAATTGTAATATATGCAAAATGTTACTGAAGTGTTTTCCACAGATTTCAATCCGGTTATCAACTTTAATTAAGATATTAATCAATAATATTACAGAAACAAAATAAAGGAATTCAAATATTCTGTTGATATTGTTTTGACTGATTTAAAAAATACTTTTCAGAAATAGAAGCCCTTAATGATGATGTAAAAGTTAGAAACCTTTTTCAAAGACTACTGCCTTATTTATAATCCAACAACTATGGATACATCTTTTCATTTAAAACAACAGGCAAATATTCATAATCTGATACTAACATTTTGCAACAAGAAATTAAAGAACAATCTTACTCCATACTATTTAAAAATAATTTAATAAACTAACTTCTAAAAATAACCTCTTGAAAATCTATCTGGTACTATCTAAAGTTCTGATGTAAGTGCTTTTACAGCTTCCTTGGCATTAGTATATTTTAATGAAGATTACTGTGATAATGTTTGGGGGGGGGTCCATCTAATTTTCTAGATACTCAATTAAATATTATCATGAGAAATATTTCTGATACATTCAAGTTTACTCTTTTGTAGTAACTTCTTGTTTTTTCACATAATCTAGTATCACCTATTAGAAAAAAATGTTCATTTCACGGAAAATTTATAACAATCTATTAAATATATCAGACTTGTCAATATTCAAGATATAGTTTCACAATTTAAGATTTGTATTAGATCAAGATCCCCTTTTCTGATATTCAACCAAAAATCTTTTTAAAGAAATGAAAAATTGTGTCCTAAAAAATGGATTTCATTAAAGGTTTCAAACAAATTTTTTTTTCCAGATCCAATTATACAGTCAGCTGAATATTATATTCCTAAACATTATAAGAGTCTCATCAACAGATTCAGGACAATGCATGGTTATTAGGCTCAAATGCCAACTTGTAGGTATGATTCACTGACTCTTGTAGGTATGGTTAAGTACAACTCAAGAACTATATAGCTATTTGATTGCCATATTTATGGACAGACTGGCCGAATTGAATGATTTAATAAAGCCACTAGTGAATTTATTTCTTGATGAATCTCTATAGTTTTTTTTGTAATATTTTGTTAATAGATAAGCTGTCTAAAATGAAAAAAAAAATAAAAATCCATATGCTAAATAAAAGAACAAATACTAGAAAATTTACAAAAATGCATAATATAATAATATCAAGCCCAGAACATATAGGAATGTAAACAATTACTGTAAAAAATTATTCAAACTTATATATGATAGATTTTCTCCTGACTGCAAGTAACTAGGTTTATAGTAGTTCACCATTTCTTGCCATCCTTTTAATACAATGTGTTGTAGCTTCTCAATTTTAGAACAACTGCACATAATAAATAATAATTTGTTTTATTACTGTTGATTTAAATGTTCGGTCTTTATAAATATACAATGCAAATGACACTTTTAAATTTCAAAGTAACATCTTGTAAATAACATAAAAATATTTTTCAGACTAAAAATTATGTCAGCAAACTAAATTGCTACATAAAGAAAATTCCAACTTATCTTACTCATAATCATAACAGTAATATTACTTTTTAATTCTGACAAAATCTCAATAATAATACATCACAAATGTTTCAAAAATTATTTAAATGGATAAAAGAAGCTCACTGCAGAGTTAAAAATATCTGCAATAATACCCTCTTTCTCACACACACAAAAAAAAAGCCACCATGTGGTTTATTTCAGTAATAATAGTGATAGACTCCAATGTTTATTATTCCAGAAATTATTTCAGCTGAGAAAAATAAAATAGAATTTCAATTTTGTCAATTGAATTTAACTGCTAAACACTTGACCAATTAGGTGCTCAAACATCATATGACTTCTCAAGCATTAGAACATACAATTATATGTGGGAAAGGGAATTTAAATGAGACTACTGAATTGAGCGGTTGTGCTCTCTACTATTTTGGTGCTTAACCACCACTTAATCTTCTAAGAAATTTTCAATATAATAAATGTCAAGATAGACACAAGTTTTTTTAAAAAATAATTTCAAATTTGTATTTTATAAGAAACTGCTTTAAAACGAAACATATAAGTTTCTATATGTTTCTAATAGATTATATCTATCACTAAATTGTTATTTTCACAATAAAAAAAATTAAAAGTTCTCATAAGACAATCATAATAAGTAATTAAAAATGTATTACTTTTAAAAAGCATTCATTAATTTTAAAATAGTTGTAATAAAAAAGTTTTATAACAATTGCAATTAATCATTGATATGTAATCCTTAAAGTGTTAACTGAAATTCTCTAAATTTAGAATTTCTTATCTTAAATTTTATTAAATGAGTCTCTTCCTAGATTGCGAAAAGTTTAAACTTTGTACCGAGGTCTGGCTGACTTTATTATTATCTCTTGTGGAAAGTTTAATTATTCCAATAGTTCTACTACATCTTGCATTTCAATGTACAAGAAACCAAGTTAAAACTATATCCAAAATGGCTTCAATTACGTGTTTAGCTTGATTCCTTTAAGGCAATAGCTGTATGATAGCATCAAAACTCTTTCATGTACCTCGGACATTTGGACATGGTCAAGTATGCGTGCAAATGACATTTGCTTGACCTTAACTAACCTAAATTGACCAACGGTCATTCGACTTGCAAATTAATAAACTCTCCCAGTTCAGTTATTTGGAGTAACTTTCTTCACAATCACACTTGAAAGAAAAACTGACTCAGTAACTTTTGAATTATTCACCAAAGATAATTTGGTTAGTCGCTTAATTAATCTATTTTTAATGAGTATTACAATAACATAAGTAACTTAATAATCACTTCCAATTTTTTTTTTTACTGTAATAATATATATATATAGGCAATTTACAAGATTTAAATGTAAAAGTAGATAGTTATACGAATAAAAATAAATATATACATAAGTGTGTGTATAAAGGAAAATATGTATAAATACACAAACTTATTTATTTATAAAAGTAATATTCCACAAAACTTTATGGACAATGAATAAATCATGCCGTAATAAATTTTTAATAAACTAAATACACGTAGAAATATAAAATGAAACACCAGTTATTGAAAGGACGAATGTTACTGGTTCTTATATTAATAATAAAAAATTATTATATCCCAATTTGCTTTTATGTTATAATTTTTATTATTTTTCTCCAGAGAAAGAATTTGGATCTCAGGTTTAAGCATATGACTTGTTTCCTTGTTATGATCAAAAAAATTCTGAATTATATGCACTATTATTTTTAGTTTTATTATAGACTTTAAATTAATTTGTGTCCAAACCTGAGGAGAGGGGGACGGTGTAGCCAGTACATTGTTCTGGGGCCCCATAGAACTCAAAGATGGACCGTGAAGGAAAAAACTTTTAAAATTTTTTGCAAAATCAAATTTTTAAAAAGAAAAACAATATTGGATATATTCTTCACACTTTATACTTAGTGTATATAGAAAAACTTCTTGCAGACTTGTTTGATACAACTTTTATTAATCTGAACATTCAATGAACAGTTATTTTTGTAATTTATTGAAATTTTAATTTCATTACTTATTTATTTAAGTTTGAAAGTTTAGTTTCATTCCATTTATGAATATATTTTATATTTCATTTCAGTTTATAAATGGTTATGAAATGTGATCTGAAAAATGCAAGGAAAAACAGAAACATGATGAATAAAAAGGGGTGACAAATTGCTTTTTCAATGTGGCATTAAATGCAAACCAAGTGAAACTAACCAAAATGAAACTTTAAATTCAGAACAATGTGAGACAAGTGCAGAACTGAAACAAAAACCAGAATCTCATGAGGTCAGTTTGGTTTTTCAAGAAATATCAGATCAAGCAAATTCTCAATTTAAAGATTTAGAGAAACTATTAAATGTTACTGACAAGAGTACTTCAATGCTACAGAATCTGGGCATGGCATAGTGAAAAGAGTAGGTCAAATACTGGAATTGATATCAGACATTAAAACAGAGATACCTTCTCAATTGGATATAAAAAACTATGTTATTAAAGGTCATACTAGCTTTCTTAAATTTTTTCCCAAAGATATAGATAACCAGGTTTTCCCCAAAAGCATTCTAACCTATTTTGAAGCTTAAATGGTGAAAAATGTGACCAAGATTGGCTTGTCTTGAGTGAAGTTAAACAAGCATTATTTTGGTTTCCTTGTAGATTATTTTGGAACAAGATTTGTTGCAGTATTAGCTCAGCATCTAAGTCTATAGCTGTATCAACAAAAGGATTGTCAGCAGCTAAAAAGTAGCAAAAGTTATATATCTGTATATCAGAACATGAGAGAAATAATAATCATAGGCAATACTATCTGGCTTGGTGAGAACTAGAAAGATGTCTATCATCTGGCAAAGACATTGATGGTCTATTGGAGGGATCAATTAAAACAGAATCTGTCAAGTGGTACAACATTATAAAACAAATCATTGATGTTGTGCTATTCCTTGGTGCATGAGGGTTTGCTTTGCATGACAGTTTGCAGCACATTGGTGAAAAAGACAATGAGTATTTTCTGGGAGTAATAGACTTGTTTCCTCATTTGGATAAAATTCTAAAAGAATATGTGTAGCAAGTTAAAACATCACAAAAAAAAAAAAGACTTCAAGTACATTATCTCAGTGTTGATTTCCAAAATGAGTTAATTGCTGAATGTTCCTCACTTGTAAAGCAACACATGTTGAAGAATATGACAACTGTAAAGTACTTTGCTATTATTGTTGGTCCCATGCCAGATTCATCCCATGTTGAACAAACACTTCTTTTGTGTTATGTAATACTATATGAAACCTAGTATGAAATTGCAGAAGCCATAAAACAGGATATGACATAGCACAGTTGATAGTAGAAACATTGAAAAAAACAAGATATAGCACTGATGGATTGTCGTGCACATGGCTATAACAATGCAGCCAACATGGCACGAAAATATGAAGGTACACAAGCAAGAATACTTGATGAATGTGAAACAGCTTTATTTTCACCATGTGGATGTCACTCACTTAATTTGTGTGCAATGATGCCACAGAATGCATTCCTGAAACCATAACATATTTTGGAATTGTACAAACTGTTTACAACTTGTTTACTTCTAGTACACAATGATGAGAAATCTTGTAGAAATGTATTGGCTGTTCTCTTCATGGCATGTCTAGCATATGATGGTCAGACTGTGTTGAGAGTATAAAGCCCTGTGTAGGTCATCTTCCAGGCATCAAATTAGCATTAGAAAACTTCTTGGAGTTGACCCTAATTGTCATAACAAGAACAGAGATTAATTGAGCTTTGTCTTACATCACATACTTCATTTGTGTAATAATGTCTGTTGTATGATACAGAGATTATTTCCAGTTGATAATCTGTAACATGGTTATTCAGTCCAGAAATGCAATGCTGGATGTTGAAATATCCAACTTAAAAAGCTTGATTTCAGAACTGACAAATCTTCGGAATAGCTGGAAAAGTATGTGGAGCGAAGGTAAATGTATTACTTCTAAATTTTGCATAGAAATGAAACTCTATGGAACTCTGGGTGAAGCAAATGCAAAAGAAAGTGGTTCCATGATGAAGGTACTGCAGAAGAATCTGGAAGCATATTTTACAAAGGCTGTCTTCTATGTAATATTGGATGTTATTGATAGAGTGACTGTTCATTTCACTGCTGCAGTGAACATTTCTGAGAAGTTCAGCTACTTCTGGAAATACATATCAATTACCCAAGATTAACTGAAAGAAAAATCAAAATTACTGGTAGATCAATATCCAGCTGATATCTGTGAAGATCTTGCAAATGGAGATGTCATTTGCTATCTGTTCATCAATCAAATTTGAGTATGCCAATTGAGTCCACTGAAGATAATGAATTGCTTGAAAAGATACAGGCTGGAAGAACTCATGTAAGTGTCTGCTTTCATATTCTGTTAATAATTCCTGCCACTGTCACCTCTGCAGAGTGCTCATTCAGCAACCTAAAACTGATAAAAATTATCTAAGATCGACTATGACACAGGGTAGCTGGTAGATTTGGAAAGACAGTATTGTCTGATCTTGCAAAAACAATTGATTCTAATGATGTGAATCACAGTTTTTCCAGGGAAAAGTTAGGAACTCTTTTGTTTAGCAGAAAATATATGCATGCCATTACATCTCAACTATAATAACTGTTATGAGCTTGTAATCAATCTAATATTAAATTCATTGCTTATGTATATTGTTTATTTATTGATGTGAATTATTATTTTTATTATCTTTTACAGAAGTACCTGTTTTCTTTTTAATATATTTACAAGTATGTTTGAATGTAATTAATAAATGTACAATGTGACATTATTGATTTGTGTGCCCATGTGTAGGTGAGGGGAACCATGTTAGTCTTGTTCCAGCACCTAATTTTTTTTTTCTCAATGGCCCTGTTTGTCTATCTCCACTAATGTCTAGTATTACAAATCTAACAATCCAGAAACATTAAACCAACTTTGTTTTATCATCAATTTCAAACATTTTTAGAAATATTTATTTACCTATTTAAAGATAAAAAATAAAAAAAACATTGAAAAAAATTGAAAAACCAATGTTAAACTCTTTATTCATAATTGAATTATTTTTTTATGCAAATTAGGAATGTAAGGTTTATTTATCAGTCCATTATTTTCTGTAATAGATGCTCTATTATTTTTATATTTACATGTACATTTTTAAATTTACTTATCACTCTAATCAAATTTATTTTATAATTCTCTATTATTTTTTCTATCAGATTCAAATTTGCAAAGTATTATATTTCTAAACAAAAACGCTTTCAAATCTGTCATTTTTTTTACAGTGAAATGGAATTTTTGATAATAGATAACCTTAACACTAACTAGCTTCACATATATTTGCTAATCAACATAATTACAATGTCTTACCAATTCAACCCTAAATAATTAATAGATTTACTGATATCTTTATCTTCTTTCACTCATTTAATTTTAAAGACTTTATTTAAATTATTAAAATATTACCTAAATGAACAAGCACTTATAAAAGCATTGACATATTTAGAATATATAATATCCTTATTAATATATAAAAGAGATTGAATAATTCCATTTTTCAATGGATGCAACAGCCAAGCTATAGATAATATTACTAAAAGACAAACCCATCATCTATATAATCTCATTAAATGTAACAAATTATTTTTTATCCAACATATCTTTCACAATCTATAATGCTATGTTTCCAAAGATCCTGAATGATATTTATGAACTAAAATCTATTTATCAAGCCATAAAGTAATAATGATATATATATATAAAAAACATCACTCTGAACACACTAATTTTAGCACTCCTTACTTTATTAGTGAAATTCGTTGTCAAACTTCCAATGTCAAACTCAACACGCATCCATTTTGCAACCACTTTTATTGCAACATGATAATAGGCTTCTCCAAAATCAGTACAACTTAATGGGGGGTTTCCGTTAGCAATAATCTGTGGGGTGACAAAATATTTCCTTGTAAAATGTAGTAAAAAGTTTCAGAAATATGGAATCATCCTATGAAACATTTTGATCTATATTAATTTTCTTACTGATAACATGTAATATAATGACTGGTATTGCATTTTGATATAATTTTATTCAAAATTAACAATGAGCTAATTCTTGGTTTTAATATTCCAAAGCTTTAATCACTACAGATATGTTTTCATATTAAGCCACAATAATACATGAGGGTCGAAATATTTAATTCCACATGGAAATATAGTATAAAAACATAGGCAACAATATAACTTAATTGGATAAATTTGACAAATAATTAAAATAACTAAATAAAATATTAACATAGCAAAAAAAAAAAAAAAATAGATATAAGAAACTGAGGAGAAAGAAACTAGAGGACAAATTAATAATACTAAAAGTATTTTCAGAAGATGTTTAAATGATCTAATATATTAAAAATTAAGGCAATTGTGATTTTGTAAGCATAGATGAATGGGGATTTATAATTATTCCAGCATTGATAATCAGAAAATTCTTTAAATTCGTACAAAATTATAAAGGACATTTAAAATTGTCAAAAAAAAAAAAAAACATTTAAAAAAAAAAGCCTTTGACTAATGTGAGTCATGGTTTTTTTTTTGTTTGTCATTGTTACTTTGACCAGCAATAGATAATTGTGAATCTATATTTTTCAGTTTTTTTCTTAAAAGAAATAGCCAATGAATAACAAACAAGTACAAAAGTACATTGATCATTTACTTTAATCACTTTTTTTTAAAAATATATTTCTGTTTACTATATATCTTTTATACAATTGTTATTAGAAAGCTAGCAAAAAATTTATTATAAAATAATACAAGAATTATACCAAGAAGTCAAAAAAAAAAAAAAAGCAATTAATTTCTAAATTCAATAATACAATTATTATTATATCAGTATAAATATAAATGCTTAATATAGTAATTAAAGACAAAATGCATATCCAATGATAATACAGGTTGCCATCAATAATCCAAACGCTTATTTTCTAATTCTTTCTGGATTACTATTTTTTTTTACATTAGAAGGTCATCCAATAATGATGGTGAAAATGAACTGTAGAAATTTAGAAATTATATTTATTTAAAAATATAGGATTAAGTAGACAAGAAATGACTGAAGAAGATATTCTTACTACATATTTTTACATATTGTTAATTTACATTATCAACCTTTTTAGTATTAAAAAATTCTGATATATTTTATTGTTAAACCTGGTGTCAGTTTTTGTCAATGCTCAATCTTTCATTTCTGTATATAATCTTTATTTTATACTAAAACTCAATAAATTGGTCTTTCTTTTTTAATTTAATTTTTTAACTGAAAAATATTTTTAAAAATCATATTTGAACTTTGCAAATATTTAAAAAATGAGTTGTAAATAAAAACAAAGGATGTAAAATGTCATACAATAATGTGAAACTAAACAATCTTTAGAAAGTAAAATCTTTTTCAATTTTTTTCCAAATGCAAACAAACAAATATGCATTTGTGATAAATCTATCAAATTCTGCTTGAAAATCTGATATTTGCTTTATAAATTTACAATATCTAAAAAAGATTATAACACCATGCTAATTCAGCAGGTGATGTTGTTATGTGATCAATTTCCCACAAAGCATAGTTAAACCTTTATGATTTTCTTTTATTAAAATTAAGATCAAAGAATATTAACTTCTACTTTCAAAAATAAAAGTTATATCAATAAAATCAAAGTGTATATATATATATTCTTCACTTCATTTTAAATAATTATCAATTAATTACTATGTAACAATAATGTAAACAAGTAAAAAAAAATTTGCTTAAAAACAAAACTATAAAAGAAGGCAATCTTTCAATGCCTTGGAGGAAATCATTTATTTTGTTGACAATAAAGACATTTCATATTAGCCAACTGTCTATAAGATACTAACCTTTTCAGTATTTTTTTGAATTAATAATCAATAAAGCAGAACCACAGAAATAGCATTGTAAAAACCCTTACATTGTCAATTAAGATAATGGTAAAATAGCGATCTAACATGGCAGAACTACCATGCTATTTCTGAAATACATAAGCCACCGAAATTAACAGAAATGAGTAAAAAAAGTTTAAAAGATAATTTATTAAAAAACATTATTTTAAAGATTATTAATTTTAAAAAAAATTGTGTTTACAGTGGTTATGAAAAATGTTATCTTATATATAAAGTCCCTAAATGTCTGTAATGCTGTCAAGTGATATTCAAGTTAAACATTTCTTTGCTAGAGGATGTACTTTTCAAAGAAAAAAAGGATTATTCATTCCGCTATTAATAAACCATAATCATTTTTTTACAAAGCATTTTACGCATAGGAAGTAATTTGTTAAAGCAACTGATAAAAAAAAAAACCTTTCCATAGGCCACGTACATTTCTTAATTCTACAAAAATATGGTATTGGAAAAACTATTTCAAAAAAAAAAAACGCTTTGAAAAAAATATGCTTTTACATTTAGTTTTGTATAGTTTGCTACCATGTAGTTCACAGCTCCACAAAGCCACCAATTAATTACAATGACCTTTTTATATGTTAGATATATATCCTGGTAAAAAAATATTATATACAAAATGCATTATAAATGCATATCCAATAACAATTATAGGCTGACTATCAATAATCTAAATAAAAATTCCTTAGTCATAGTTTAGTCAAGAATGTTTTTTATATTATTATGATCAATCACCAAACAAATTATTAATATAATTTTATTGATATATAAATAAACTTTCCAATAATAGTAGCCTTTTTTTAAAATTCATAAGCAAACATTTAATTCTATTTTTTTTATTTTTCTATAATAAAATCCAAAAATGCCCAATGATAAATAGTTGAAATTCTAATAAATTATTATTTTGTAACTGCTTTGCAGAAAATGAAATCAAAAATTTATCCGTTGTCAGGGTGTATGCATAAGTGTCATAGTTATATGATTATATAAGAAAGCAGATAATATATATTATCGCTGTGTAGTTTTAATGGAGAATCAAGAATAATAGATTCAAGAACTATATATTTCTGGGTCAACGATCACTCCACCATTTCTAGAACTTGAACAATATATCTCTTTTCCAAGTTAACAATCATCCAATTACTGTATTTTTTTATATTATTTCTATACATTTCATTTTCAAATTAAAATTTATAAAAATTATTTTTAACCATTATTTGTGGAGTGAAAATTTAAAATATAAAAATAAAATAAAATAATGTTTTAATGAAGTATGCAGTTTAACATCATTAGCAGATGGTATACTAAATAGCTAAAGGTTAATTAATAACTGAGACAAATATATATATATATATCAGTTAATTAATTGGAGGCATTGTGTTCAATCTGTTACATGAATGCCCGAACACTGCATTACCTTCTAACAATTTAAATGTATGATTATTTATTTAATGGTAATAAACATATATTCTGGATTTATTACTTTTCTTAGTATTTTAAGTTTCTGGAAACAAATGATATTTTAGCTTTGTATTTTTCAAATAAAAGTTATTGTAAGTATAAATTCATTAATTTTTGTTTTAATTATGAACACTTTCCAACATTTACGTTTGATACTACTACTAGTTTTTGCACCTGCAGTACACTTCATAAATAAGTACAAATCTTAATGCTTTTATACACTTCTAACAAATGCATTACATATAACTTAATTTTGTCCAATCATGTGCATTATACTAATTACATTCTTTTTTATACAAATCATATAAGAATATGGATATGCTATTGTAATAAACCTGGATTCAAATTAAGTTATTGTTACTTTTTTATTATATATATACATTTCCAGCAATTTATAATAATTTACAAATATGGATGGCATATGATGGTGAGAGAAGAAATAATTACATATTGTCTTTTATTTTATCTTTATTCATAACATTTTTAAAAAATATGTGCTGATGTTAGATTATTTAATATTATCAATGCAAAATCTGCACAAAGAATTATTTGGAAATATAAATGTAAAAAGAAAAAAAAGTTATGAGAAGGAAATAAAAAATGATACAGGTATATACATTAAAATCATATCAATATAAATAAATTCTTTAAGACGATGAAAAATTAAAAACTTTTACAGCATAAAAAATATTAACAGCAAATGACATGAGCAATTAAATATTATATCATATTTAATTAAAAATTGTATCCCATGATTTTCTTTCAATATTTATGATTATAATAAAGGAAAAAAAGATTAGGGGTTAAAATTATAATTATTGCTACTAAAAAAAAAGTTCATAAATTGAATATTTTTAAATGGTATTATTGATTTTGGAAAATCTGTTTGATAGTTAACTTTCGATTTTTTCAATAGAATGGCTTGAAAATTGATATAGAACTAAATTATATCACCCTAATTCATTTGAAATACAAGTTTGATAGATATGGTACAGAGGGTGGGGAAAATATGAAAAATATTCAATAACTTCATCAATTGCAGTTAAAAATTATTTTTAGAACTTTCATTTGTTTTAAATAATAACCATGAGAGGGCAGTATAATATTTTTCTTTCATTTTAATAACATTTTTTTAAACATTTTAAACTCTTAATGTATATATCATATTTAGTATGTGTATGTAATTAATTAAATATGTATAATACATCAGTAACTAAGTTTTCTATTTAATATTGCTTAATAGATTCTATTTTTATTTTAAAACAATTAAAAAACACATTATTTAAAACAATTTCAAAAAGTTAAAAAAAGATCACAAATTTTGTTCTTTACCATTTTTAAAAACAACTATTTCAAAATAAAAATAAATCTATCAAACAATTTTAAATAGAAAAGTTACATACTGATTTGTTATACATATATAATTATGCACACATACTCAATATAATATACAAATTAACTTACTGCAAAAATATTTAATGACTTACATGTACAATATGTGTGATATGGATTTAAATTAAAATTATATATATTAAGGCAAGTTCCTTTATAATATATAAACATATATTATTATGTGCAAATACTAAATATGATATATACATAAGGGGTATACATTTTAACTTATAGTAGAAATATCTAGTAATATACATATAACTATAAGTGTCCAATATTTAAAGTACAATATAATTTTACATTTTCATTTGTTGTGAAACTTGAAAAATAATAGACATAAAATTAATTATTAATTGTGCACTAAAAAGAAATAAAATTATTTCTTTAATTGCAATTGGAGTTTTTAGCTTTAACTTGAAATAAAAGCACAGGGGTTTCAGAGATTAATAAAGTCAATACCTATCTTTTATAACAAGGAAATGACTTAATTAATTTCTGGATTCCCGATGCTTTTATTTCAAGTTAAAATCTAAAAACTCCAATTTTTGTTGAAGAAACCATTATTTTATTTCTTTTTAGTGCACAATCAATAAAAGTATTTAAATTTTTTTTAAATCTATTGCACTAGTCAGAATTGTATGTTAATCTAACAAGGTTTAGAATCTAGGAAAAAGTACTCTAAATCCACTCATGCTCAAGATATATAGATCAGGAGCAATCAAGGATTCTGCCCTATTTGCCCTTTTCTAAAACTATAACACTATGAACAACACTTCTGATGATAACAGATGAAATTTTATTCATTCCAGTCCCATAGACACATCACAGAAACATGAGATCTCCAAGATAATTATCTTAAATAAAGACTATCATATCTTAAGTCAAACAGATACTTTAATATAGGAACATTATAATTTAAATAAATTGCAAACAGCTAGCATACTGAGGAAAGCATGAATTACAATATAGCATCCATCCGCAATGAACAAGAACAAAGTACAACCCCAGCATAAATATTATTTAAAGTAATTGGTTATAACTTCTAAAAGTACTATTATTAAGATAATAAATGAGTGAGATTCAATGAAGAGACACGAATGCATGATTATTTATTAACATAGAACAATTTAATAAACACAAAGTCTATTTACATGAATTAACATAGCACAGATTTCATGCAATTAATAATTTATGTATAGACAGAATGGCATGATTTTATAATATACTACGGGTGCAGATTCACTGACATAAGGCAATATGCAAGTGATGATTTATATATATATGGTAATTGACTCATGTTATGGAAATGTGGCTTAATATGCTAATGAGAACTACAAATGATTATAAATTAATGTTGTTAATATACTATGATAAACCAAACAGAGGTGATGATCATTAATTTCTGGTTACATAGAAGAGACATTTATAAATAACCTCCAAAGGAAGGTTACACTTTAATATGATAGTTAAGTAACTTGATATATTCAGAGAAACTATTTATTAACATTAGATTTATTACCTGACAGGAATTAGCATTCATTTGCATAGTTAACTTAACAGTTGGATTAATAACTCTATCATCCATGAATGCATTTAGGCCTGTGCAAATGAAAGGGCGGATAGCTTAAATAAGCTTTACTATGACACTTCCAAAATATTCTATTAATAATCAAAGAGAATGGTTTACAAAGATCATTGCATCACAACTTATAGATAATATGGGGCATACACATGATTAAGAAGACTTGCGGTGCTGATGACAATGAGTGTTAGAAATGGAATTCAGATCAGTCTTTGGACTGAGAGGCTTCATCATTTATAAGAGTCCGCTTGTATTTATGACAGAGCAGTGTTAAGAGAGATGATCAGTAAAAATGCCATCGTCCACTTGCCAACATTATCCCATGTAGGGTCTTAACAATCTAACATTATCCTGAGGTCAGTGTGACCAAACCTCATTCTGGGACATGTTATATGAAGAACATCCGAGACTTCCAGAGAATAAATATGACAAAGCAAAATATGACGTTCTTAACGCTATCATGGGTAAGCAATGCCAGATATGGCTTAGGTCTTTAATGACTGATATATTAATTAAAACCCCAACTAAAGAAATAATAATATCATGTGTAACACCATGATGAAATAATAAACCATTCAGAAAGGTACATATGATCTTGGCAAATTGGAATGTCAAACAAAAAAGTGGGAAAATATTATTCCCTCTATTATAAAACAAATTACAATGCTTGATGGCATGATAAGCAAATGAGTAATTATTAGAATGGATTGATCATCAATTTTTATTTAATAGAACATAAAATGTATTTAAAATCAATACCATTAGGCAGAGAGAAAATATGTTTTATAATATCCCATAATATGATGGTTTAATAGTCCACCATTACACATATTTTAGATATTCAATCAAGCAAACTTTTCATTTAGTAAGAAATCTTACATTTAAGTATTTAAGCATCCCATAATATTGAGATGGTAACTGAAATGATACAAGTTTGTTAGATTGAGTCATTAGCATATCAAATCAATTAAAAAGAAATATAGATTTAAAATAAGACAAGTAAGTTTGCCGCATGAAAGTAGAAAATCAAATTAGGACATGAAATTTACAAGGTAATAATAGATTAAAGATTCATAATTCTGTGCTAGTGTTTTACACAAACTGATTAAGAAATTTTACAGAGAGAATCATTCAAAATTACTACATTATGATAACTAAGTTTATAGTCGATTATCAAATAGATAGAAAGTTACATTGTGATTATAAATAACATTTACAGTAAAGTGAGGAATATTAAGAGTCCATTTAGTGGCAAAATGGATTACCATCTAAACTACATGGTGGGCATTTGGATTCAACATGTATGAAATTTAGACATGGAAAGCATGCTCAGCAATGCAAAATATAAATAAAATAATGGTAAGCATCTTTCAAATGTTCTTTCACAGTTTAGATAAGGCAGTTTTCAAACGGCGATGTCATGGCAGAAAGGCAGCATGAGGACAATCCGAAGATCAGGAGAGGTGAACATCTTTCTCTCTACTCAGTGGTCATTTTGGTACCAGTTAAGTCAAAAGACAGGTGAAGAGTGTCATGGGCTCACTTAGCATGTGACTAGACCTTTTCTCCCCCTATACTCAAAATTTGGAAAAATTTAGAAAATACCAAATCTTCCAGAAAGTTCTTCCTTATGGTGACCAGATATGCTTAAATTTCTAGCTTGATTTTAGCTGTTATTGTTCAATTTTCTTACTTTTGAAAATTGTAAACAGATAAGTTCCAGAAAGCATTATTTAAATCTATTTTTGAGTTGGAAATAGATTTAAAGATATGATTTCATTAATTTAAAAATTGTTGAAGTAGTTAACTGAGAACAACATTTTAACATTAATTGATGTAAGTTCTTTTGTCTTGTAACATTTTAAATTGAAATAATTACTTTCCAGAACTTTCTCTAATATTGCTTTAGTTTTACATTAATTATAAACGAATAATATACAGAATTTCCTACATATTTTATTATACAATTATCTGTAATGAAGGGAATTTAAGACTTTAGAAATAAAATCTAATTAAATTTAAGAATAATGAAATTGGTTAAACATAACCGTTTTTAATAAAACAGGATGGAAGTAATGTGTATATATGTGTGCTTAACATTCCTGGATGACAAAATAAATATATAAAATGGATTCAAACCTTAATTTTAAGGTTTCTAATGTCACCAGGCAATGAAGCAAAATATGTAACACAGATTTTACCACTTCACTATATTATTATCTATTTATTTTTAGCAAAATTGTAATTTGAATTAGAAAATGCAAAGGAAGATTTGAATATGCCACTAGAAAAATATTAAAACAAATAAGTAGGAAGAAAATTTGTTTTGTAGATGTTGAAAATACAAATGATGATATTAACTTAACGAATAACTAAAAAAAACCAAAGGCAACTGGTTAAAAATGTTCAAATATGGGATCTATATATTGGAATAACTCTATCTTGCAAAAAAGTAATGAAATGATGTATGAAAATGATTTGATTGAAAGTTTGAAGCAAGGATGCTTCAAATTTTCCTATAATATATATATATTTAGGAAAGACATGGTAACTGAAATATATATAATAAAAAAGACTTAGCAATTTTGGAAAAGATTTAAATAAAAAATTAAGAGAAAAATGAAGTGATAGACTCAATTTATAGCTTTAAATAAATGATTGGACAAATGTTGCTGGAGAAAGTAGAATAAAAATTAAAAATAAAAAGATATAAGTAAAGATAATATAATATTATCTTAATAAAAATGAATAAATCTTTAACAAAAACTGAAAAAAACATTAACAAAAGTAAACTTGAAATCATTCGAGATTAATTTTCGACTCCCCCTAGTGGATTAAATTTCAATTATTAAGCATAAAATAAGACTGTAAGATTTGAAACTAATCAAACCTGTAAGGATTATATTATTAAAATCAACAACATAATTTAACTAACTTATACTGTATTTATAATAAGTTCATTTACAAATTTCAGGTGGATTTCAGTATATTATGACAACATTTTGTTTATATCTTTAATACTTGAGATAATTATGAAGTTATATGTTTAAACATATTAATTTGTAAAGAAAAAAAAAGAAATATTTTTTTAAAATCATAAATTAATCTCAGGTGTTTGTTTTATCTCCCTCCCCCCCCCCCAATTCCGTTCTCAAAGTTTGGCTTTATTCATTCCATTTCTATAAATAATATATAAAGAAATGGTAATTTTGAAAATACTTGTAACTTATTTAAATCAATTTTTTTCTCTCTTTTTGTACCTATATAATTTTAAGTGACAGATCATGTTGATTTTCTTTTTTTTCTGCAAGCTTTCATCACTTCATTTGGAGGTTGAAATAAAGTCTCCGAAAAGTCTAAGTTTTTTCCTCCTTCAAATAACTTTTTTTCTAAATGACTTCCATTGCAATTTCTTCTTATTTTTTATTTTTAACAGCAGCAATAACAACAACAACAAAACTCTCTGTTTTTGTATCTATAATCTTTCTACACATTTGTTTTAATAACAAAAAAAAAAAAACGTTCACTTGAAATTATCCAACATCATTATAATATATATAGGATTTAAGATTTTTTTTAAATCACAGTTCATTAAACAAAAAAAGCCTTAGTACAGTAGAACCACTGCATCCAAGCAATTTGGTTCAATTCTTCATGTGGATATCGAAGTCCAAGATAATAACACATCCTATACAATATAAGTTTGTAACGTATGCATGTTTATATATAATGCAGACATTACTAATATATCTATACATTTGTGACACAATTTTAAAATATGCATTAATACATCAACAAAAATAATTAACAAAAGAATCAAATAATACAGTTATGGATGGAAAAGACTCTGAAGAAATAAATTGAGATAAAGCATATTTATATAAATACACTGTGTGAATGCACTGTAGTATTGCACTCAAATCTATATGTAGATAAATGTATTTCCTTGATCAATCTCTTAATTTCTTTCTTTAAAAGCAAATAAAATTTACTACCCTTCTTGTGATGAAAATAAGTGATGAAATGTAAATGTGATATCTATATAATGTTTTAAAGTTCATTCTAATTCTGAAATTAATACAAATATACAAAAAATCAAGCAAAAAAGTAATCTCCATTCAGTAATATACTGGTTTTTAAATTTAAATAAATAAACTCAATAGGTAAAATAAAAACTTTGATTTGAAAAAAAGAAAATAATTCCAAGTAAGAAGAAAACATTGTTATATATATACAAATGTTTATCTTTCTAAAAATATATATATACAATATGTAAAAGGTATTCAAACAAAATTTAATTCCAATGATAAATAATCATATGGTCAGTTGCTCAAGAGATCGGGTGACATTTAAGCACAAAAATTGAGTGCACTAGCTTCATTTAAATTGTCCAAATTGTAGGATTTGACTCATAAATTTTTAGATATTGACTGTTACAGCTGCTATCTCTCCACTAAAATATATATTTTCAATTGCTTTTTATAGAAATTAATTTATCTTTATATTTGGTACTATTAATCTCTGCATAAAGCCTCAAAGAGAAATTAGAACCTTTGACCCAAAATAAAATGGGGAAAATATACTTTTTTTATTATTATTAATATGAGTACTATTTTATACAAACTTTGTGTAAAATAAAATAATCAAATGAATAATAATAAATAGGGTAATTCTTTTGTATTTTTAAAAATTGTAGTAATTAAAAAATATATAAATACTTATGCCATTAAGACCTAGTTTATTGCCTTTCTGTTTTTAGCACTATAGTAATACTTCACATATAAAATAAATAACTTTAAAAAGTTTTTAAAATCTGTTATAGTCAAAAGTAAATAGTTTTGGAAAAAATGTATTTTTAAATAATAATAATAATAATAATAATAATAATAATAATAATGTTTTTCTATAAATTTATTTGAGTAATTGTTATTATTTTATGAATTTAGAACTTTTTTTCTCCCTAATATTTTAAAACTTAATGTGAGTAAAATATTTTATTAGTTAGCTATTTATCAGTTAATTTATTAATAAATTACATTTTTTTTTTTTTGTAGTAACTATTTATACTTGTTTATAGTTATAATTATAAATTGGATTGGATTTAATAGTTGGAAATGATGCTAATGGCAAATTAATAAATACTCAATTTTATATCATTCTAGAATCAAACAATCTTAAAATACTTGAAATTTGTGCCTATCCAATGAAAAAATTGAGGCAAAACTATCAGGCCCAAAGATCAAAAAACAAGATCTCCAGAATGGCATGACTTATATTTCAGACAAATCAAATGCATAATTAGAAACTGTCATTAATCAGAAATTTGTCACTAAGTAATTTTACAAGCGTTTATGATAAGCTTTAAAAAAAATGTCAAAAACATATTTTTTAAACTAGAAAAACAGAATACCTTAAAAAAAATGAATAAAATAATATAATCAATGTAGATATAGTTTGTACTATTTTAGCATCAATTTTAATGAAAAATAATTTTAAAAAACAACTTTCAGAATGCACCTCCACCCAATCCCTTCCAGCAAGTCATGAGTGATTCATCCATCATGTGTTACACAGGTGTTTAAATAGCATTAGTGTGAATCTAATATCCTAAATCTGATTCTAGGAAATATTTTCAGGGTAGAGTCAGTAAAAAAAAACATAATGTATTCTTTAGTGATGAGATGGAAAGATCCTACAGACATAAAATTCATGATTCATTTTTACCTTAGATTGATCAATACAAGATAAAAAAATTTCAAGACTAATGTCTTAAGTAGTTCTGATATATAAAAAATTACTTCATTCAAAATATTGCCCACACCCTTCCCATTTCATTTCAAAAGCTTTACCTTAAATGTATCTTTCCAACTTAATTTATGTTTTAGCATTTTTAAATGACAAATCAGCTCTTTTAAAAATTTCTAAACTGAACTGAACCTCACATAACATATTACTCTTTTTTTTAAAAAAAAACCTTAATATATCTTCGTTATCTATACAATCTATTCCAGCTATAAGTGGGTCTACTTGGTAACAGGAAATAGCTATGGTGTTGATCTAAAGGACAAAGATTAGTTAGACCTTTCAATATTTACTGTCTTCTCATCAATTCTCAATTTTGAATTATATTCCTATTACCTTTTTCAATTTAACCTTTCTATGATATTTTTAAAAAATAGTGCATCAGATGTCTTTGAAATCTATGTGTCAGCATCTTTGTTTTATAATTTCTTTTTTAACTATTATTTTATAGATTATCCTTTTTTATTTTTTACATATAAACAGGGGTGTGCTGATAAAAACAAAAATTTTGAGAAAACCAGTAAAAATTACTTAAGATAAATCTACATTTTTCTAATATTTTTTTAAACAAAAATTTGAAGTGTTTTTTAATTGTTTACTTTATTTTTTTGTTTTTAGCATTATAACTCAAACCAAGAGCAAATTAAAGAGTAATAAAGTTCTTTTTAGCCATAATTTATTTTTAATCAAAAAATAAATAAATACAAATATTTAATGATTATTTACTCAAGCAAAGTAAAATTAAAACACATCTTCAATACTTCTGAAATCTTTCTCCCCTACATCCTCTTTTTTTCTTTTAAATCCATGTTAATACCTAGACTCTTTCATTATTTAGTTAAGAAGTTTATGAAGGTCAAACTAAAAGTAACCTTTCACCCTCAAACCAACATCACAGCCATTTCCTGTTATCAAGTAGTATGCCATTCCAAATTGCAGATGAAAAAAAAGTTTAAAAGTAATAAGCTTAAAGGTGGGGACAGTTTATTTTGTGTAAAGACTTATTTCCTGTCTTCTCAAATTTTAATAAATGAAGAGAATTGGGAGGGGGGCGGAAGAGTCAACGATAATAATATTTCTTAATGAACTGTAATCATTAGTTAGAATCTTAATTAAAACAAATACCTAATAAAATGTTTACATATATATTTATGAGCACATACTAAAAATATTAAGGCAAATATAAAGATTATCCTTACCTTAAAGAGTTAGAGCTAAAATAAATTTTAAAAATCTGAATAATCTACTTTTAGATTTAATTAAATTATTTAAATCAAATACACCCATTTGTTTCTAAATATTCATACCCGTATGAATATATTCCATCTAATCACTTTTTTTTCTTTTTTTTAAAGCAGTAGTATATCTAATTAAATCTAAAAAAATAATAATAAAAGTATAATTATAAATTCAACAATATATAAAATATTTCCTAATATATGTCTTTTTAACAGTAATAATAGAATTACTACTACAAAATTTCACAAGTATCTCTATCCAAATACAACTTTAAATTTCCACTTTTCTTGATTTTTGTTTTCAAGAAAGTTTTCTCTGTTTTGCCTCCAATTTCTTCATATCATCGCAGCTGCCTTGCAAGCAAGTAGTTGGTAGCAGACGGTTATGGGTTCGCGTCCCGGCCGATGCTATGACATATGAAAAAAAAAAAAACATTTTTCTTTTTCAAATTACCTTAAACAATTTATATATTTTCTTACAACCATAAAATAAAACTATTTATAATATTCATAAGAATCATATTTATTAATGAACAACGGTCAGCGCAGCCACCTTGCAAGCAAGTAGTTGTTTGTTGTGGGTTTGCCTTTCCGGCCGATGCTATGACATATGGGGGGGGGGAGCTAATGTTTTATTAACTTTTTTAAAGCAAGCATAAAAACAAATTTATGCATAATAAATGTTCTTTTTTTTTTTAATTTATATAATCTATAAAAATATACTTTAACTATTTATAAATGCAATTATAATTTATTTAAATTTTTCAAAATATATACTGTGAGACCCAGACGTGATCATCTGATAGGAGCTCTGGGACATTTTTAGATACTTGGAGAAGTCATTGAACAGTCTACCAAAACTGCTGAAGATATTAAGTGATAAATTTTATGCCTACTTTTAAAAGACAGCATTGTTTTTCAGATTTTGGTTAAACATCAGTCAGAAAGAAGTAATGATCTCTCTTTTTTTTTTTTTTTTGACTGGATTAACATTTTAAAAAGTATGTGTTATTATTTGCTCATTAAAACTGTCTAAAGTATTTCTAAATTGCCTGTAATATTATTTTGAAAAAAACTATACAAAGTGATTATTTTGATTTCATTTGTTTACAAAAAAAAAAAAAACACTATATTACCCTCCCCTTACAAATCTTTAAGTTACTTTATAGAAGAGAAAAATTTGTTAGCACTTTAAAAACTACCAATAGTTTTTCCCTCAGTTCTCCCAAGTAGTATTATTGCAGATTGAAATACATACACACTTATTTTCACTTTATTTTGGTAAAAAAAAAAAATGGTCACTTCCTTTAGTTTTTACCCCCCCCCCTCCAACTGTAATACCACAAAAAATATCCTTGAAACAATTTTCAATACTCGTCACATGTGTAAGCACAGAAAAAATCTAGAGGATGCTATACTTGAAAGCTGTGTCAAACCCTCAAAAAGAAAACTTGTACAAGCTAACAAAATCTAGCAAATGCTTTCTTGATCAAAGTAAGGTAAAAATAATATTTTTCTGTAAGTTTTAATTGTAATAAAACTACACGAAAGAGAGGGTAAAAAAACTATTGATAACAGATTAAATTAATGGGAATTAGATGTAGTTTTTGCAAACAAATCAAATCAACTCTATATTGTTTTAAGGCTATCTATAATCTTATATCATTGTGTGCAGTTTTATTAAACTGCAGTTATAGTTTTAAAATTGTTAGAGGAGGAAAATGTCAAAATATGAGCATTATGCAGACTTTTTAAGCAATAACAATAGCATTTTCTAATATTGATAATAGCCTATTTGCATGGTAATGTCATGAGGGAAGCAAGTCTAGATGTCAATAGAAATGAGAATTTCTAATTGGTGAAGTGTTTCAGGCTGAGGCCAAATAGCAAAATGATTTACATTCCTAAAGAAAAAGTGTAATTTTCAGTAAGTTGTTTACATATGAAAGATTATTTTTGAAAATGGTTGTAAAAGATGTATTTTAAACCAAAAAAACGTATGTCACCAAAAAGAGATTTTCTTTGAAAACATTTATTTTTAAAGACAACAACTCTTAAAAAATTCATTACAGCAAAGCAGAAGCAATTTCCATTGGCTAAACTAAAATCACTTTTGTCAAAACTGGTAAAAAAATTATTTTTTAAAATTTTAATAACAATAAATAATGCTTTTACTTTTTTTTTTCTTTGATAACTAACCCTAAATTTATCTTCATTTTAATAATATAAAATTCAAATATCTAATATTTCATTCTAGTAATTCTTTGAATATATAAATTTGTCCAATGATGGTAAACACTACTGTTGTAGATAAGAATTCCATTTAAAAATTTATTTTCATATTTTGCAATTGCCAGAAAGCTTATATTTGTAATAAATAAGGTTAAGATTATCAATATATTATATAGAAAAAAAGATTTAATTGTAAAAATATAACATTCAAATATGAAAGGATGTGTACAAAATGTTATTCAAAATAGAAAGGTGGAGTTTGCTGCTAAACAGATTAAGATGTTAGCTGGGATAAAAAACACTAACCATTTTTTTCTGATTGATATTTCACCTAAATCTGCAAAACAATTTAATTTAAAACTAAGCATCAAATTCATTAAAAAAAAAAAAAAAAATTAGGATCTCTTTCTGATTATTGTTTAACCAAAATCTATAAAACAATGTCTTCTTTCAAATGCAACATCAAATTTATTGTTTAAAACTATTTTATGACTTCCCCAAATATCTAAACACATCCCAGAGCATCTACTAAAAAATTACCAATTCAGGAATCTACTGTTCACAATCTGCTCATTCAAGATAAAAATTTTAAAAATATTAAAAATTATCACTTTAAATATTTTAATTCACAAGGCAATCATTGACATTATGATTGCATAATCTCATAAGAAAATAGCTGTTTATCTTCATAACAATAAGCATATTCAAAATTTTAACATCAATTAGATATTATATATTTTGCATTTCATCACTATAAATTTTAATCTTATAAAGAAAGCTTGGGGGAGAATAATAATTTTGTAACATTTTAAAATTAAATTGTGGCATATATATGTTTAAAATGTCAATATTGCTTAAAAGTGTATATAGAATATATATATATTTTGTTAACATCTTAAAATGAATAATTTTCAAATTAAAATGTTATATAAGTACATGTGCAGTTTAACTATTATTTCTTTTTTAATTTTTGCAATTTTCCCATTAAATAATATTAACAGTAAGTATGATTAGTAGGTAAATGGATTGTGATCTCATGACATGTAAGTGAGAAAAAAAAAAAGTAAAACAGTAGCCCTCATGACTCATGAGCAGGAAGGATAAAATTTAAAAAAAAACTTAAATGCTTTATGATTTTGCAACATCAACTTGTGTATTTCTAAGTGTTCCTGAAGGAATTTATGGATAAATAGTTGCCAGTGATGAGACTTTGTATTTTCTGTGGCAGCACAACAATATTTGATTTTTGGAATCCACATAAATACTTGGAAACAATTAATGCAAAAATCGGGTCTTATTGTTTATAAATAATGGTGCATACACATTAGTATAAAGAGTTCACTAAAGTGTATAATATAATTCGAAATATTAAAATAGTATAATAAATTGTGTTAAAAGTAGAAAATAAAATTTAAAAAAACTACCATCAATAATGATTATGGGTTTCTTACATCATTGCACTATTCTATAGCATAGATAACTAAACCCATCTTTTGTCAACACTTTAGACTATATATATCATGACCATCTGTAATTAATTATCTTAATTCTTACTCGATTTCATAAAAAGAAAAATATATTTGAAAAGCTGCTATGGCCAATTACATGACATTCACACCAAATACAATGCTAATATAGATATATTACTTTCAATAGCTATAATTTCATTAGGAAAGATATAAGAGAATACAGAAACATTTATTCATGTAAAGAAAGAATAACCATTTTCTCAAAATATGTAAACATTTATTTAAATAAATATATTTTTTATTATAAACAAAACTTACCAAATATCAAATGAAACAAAAAATGCTATTTTATAATCAATATACAAAAAAGAAAACATTTTCTAAAATATTTTTGATATGCTTTTCTGTACTTCGTTAATTTTTAAATTACACCAGTTTAAAAACTTTAATAAATTTTATATTGACAATTTATTAAATTTAAATTCGGACTTTTTTTTTAAAAAAAAAAATAAATGTATCGGTGTATTTTTAAAAAAAAGCATCTGAAAATGATTCTTATAAAACAAGTTTATTATTAAAATTTTAATAAATTAAAAATTATATGCCAATAATAGTCAATTAAATTTATTAAACAATTTAAAATAAATATTTATTATAACATTGAAAACAGCTTATTTTGAAAAATGTCACAGACAATTCATTTTTATAAAAAAAAAAAAAAACACTTAAGTTTTATTTATTCTTTTATAATAAAGACATGACAGCAATTATTTGCAACGCTACTATTGGGTTAACTAATTCACAACCTGATATTTTACTTGGTAAGAATTTTTGAAAATGTTGAACATTCATGAATTACAGTATACTAAAACTCAATAAGTTGGATTTTATTTTTTTAACAAAATTTTATAAATTAATAATATTCTAAAAACTACAGTTAACATTTTTAAATATTTAAAAACTAATTTGCAAATCAAA
Organism: Epiperipatus broadwayi; assembly: GCA_028023455.1. Lineage (NCBI taxonomy): Eukaryota > Metazoa > Onychophora > Udeonychophora > Euonychophora > Peripatidae > Epiperipatus > Epiperipatus broadwayi. The sequence goes on from JAQFVV010012434.1 coordinate 2,006,478, forward strand.
CAATGTACCATAAACCTCACGAATCAAGTTAGTGTAAACACACTTTCAGAAAATGAACTAATTTTTTTTTTTACTTAATTTTTTTTTAATGTGAAAAAACAAAGGTAGATTTATAATAGATATTATGAAGTTTTGCTTTAAAATCTGATATTTTCTTTATAACAATTACAAAATTTGAAAAGATTTTAACATTGTGTCAATTCTGACAGATAACAACGTCACACTGTTTATATTAGTCAAATTTAATAACTTCTTTTTATAAAATAAAAGATAGGTGAAATAAGCAAATTGAAAATGTACATGTGAACTTCTTTTTGTTTTAATAATAATCAACCAACTAGTATGTTAAAATGATCAAAAATATTTTATAATCAAAGAAAAAATCATATTTCATTTATACTAAAATCTTTGCATGAAAATGAGAACAGAAAGAAATAAATGCTCAGAAGGTGTTTTCTGTTCCAACAAACAATACCATTATACCTTAAACCTATACTGACTGTTCATAACATACTGATATCTTCAGATTTTTTCAAATCTAATATTAATAAAAGCATTATGAAAACTTTTCTATTATAAAAAATACCAGAGATTATTATCGCTTATGATAACATCACTACATAGTTTTAAATTGTTGAACAACTCCACTTTTTAATTAAACAATGAACAATACTTTAATGAATGAAAAAGCAAAAAGATTAATATATAAAAAAATTGATATTAATAGTAAAATTTAAAAATTAAATGCATATGTGAAACTGTAACTGTTTTGATTACAAAGTTTACAGTTAAAACTGGATATTGTTTAATAAAATATACTGTTAATTTTTTGACAATAAAATATTATTAACTAAATAAGTGACTAATAATTTTTGACACCACCAATGCTTAAATATTATTATGAATTTTGACTTTATACATGCATTATATTTTACTACTTAAGAAGATATATCTATGTTGTCTAAAAGCATCTGATTTCAAATTAAAAATTGCTTCAAATTCAAATAAAGATGTCAGTACATTTGATAGGTAATCAAAAAATAATGTTAGTAAATTTAAATCTCAACATACATGCATATATTGAAGCGGTAAAATCTGTAGTACATATTTTGCTTCACTGTCTGGTGACATTAGTAACCTTAAAAGTAAGGTTTGAACCCTTTTCTATACTTATTTACTCATCAGAGAATGTAGGTACACACACATACATGCTATGATTTCCATCCTGTTTATCTAAATGGTTATATTTAACTTTTTTTTTAATGTTAATTTTAATTAGATTTTAATTCAGAAATCTTAAATTCCCTTCATTATAGATAGCTGGTATGGGCATATATGTATTACAGATATAGAAAATAATATTTGTGTTAATAAAATATGTATTAATTTATATATATTATTCGGGTCTATAATTAATGTAAAGCTAATGCAATACCAGAGAAAGTTCTGGAAAGTAATTATCATAACTGAAATTTTATAAAACAAAAGAACGTACCTTAATTGATGAAAAATGTCATTCTCAATAAGTTATATTCAACGATTTGCAAATTTCATGGAAATCATATCTTTTAAATCTATTTCCAACACAGAAATAGATCAGAACAATACTTTCCTGAAGTTGTTTTCATCTTTTAACTGTAAAATTGAACAATGGTAGCTAAAATCAAGCTGGGTAATGCATATCCAGTTGCCTCAAGTAAAAGAACTTCCTAGAAGGTTTAATATTATATAAAAACTGCCAAAATTTCAAACTGAAAAGAGAACAAAATTTAGAGAAGCATTGTTAACTGAATCCATATCACTCCAGTTTTTGAAAAAATGACCACTGAATAGAGGGAAGAAGTTCACCTCTCCCAGTCTTTCAGATCATCATCCTACCATTATGCTGCCATGCTATCATCACTTAAAAACTGTCTTAACTGAATTATGAATTAACATTTAAAAGATGCCTACCATTATTTTATCTGAACTCTGTATTGCTGACTGTGCTTTCAATATTTATTCCTCATGATATCAATCGAAATGGCCACCAAGTTGTCTGAAGGTAATACATTTTTACCGCTAAATGAACTCTTAATATTATTTCATTTCACTGTAATTTTATTTATAATCATAATGTAACCTATTTTATCTAATAACTGAACATTATCTCAGTTATCATAATTGTATTAATCTTAACAACTCTCTCTCACTGTCAAATTTGTGAATCTCCTTTCTGCAAGATATTAGCACAAATCTATAATTTTCAAATCTGTAATTATATCTTGTAGATTGTCATGCACTAATTATGTCTTTTATTTTCATGCGGCAAATTTCATTTATCTTATTTTAAATTATATATTTTATATTGAGTTGATTTTAATATGCTAATGACTCAATCTAGTGAATCTAATCACTTTAGCCACCATCCCCATATTATGAGATGCTTAAATATTTAAACATCAGATTTCTTACTAAATGAAGGTTCGCTTGATTGAATATTATGTGTTTAATGGTGGATTATAAAGCCATCATATTATGGAATATTATCATGTAAATTTTCTGACTTTCCTTAACACTATTGATTTAAATATATTTTATGTTCTTTAAAGTAAATTTCGATGACTATATTTTATATCTGATAATTAATCATTAGCTTATCATGCCATCAAGTGTTATAAATTATTAATAATTATTGACCATTTAAGCACATTTGGGATTGTGAAATAGAGGGAATAATATTTTCCACCCTTTAATCTGTCATTCGATTAGTCAAGGTCATATGCATACCTTTAAAAATGGGTTAATATTTCATCATGGCATTATGCGTGATATTATTAATTTAGTTGGGGTTTTAGTTAATATATCAGGGTCATTTGGCATTGCTTACTCATGATAGCATTATAAATCTCATATTCTGCTTTGACATAATTATTCTCCAGAGGTCCCAGATTTATTCTTCATATAACTTTTCCATAATCGGGTTTGGAAGTACTGACCCCAGGACATTAGGTTGTTGAGGCTCTGCATGGGATAACATTGAAAAATCCAGACCATGGCATCCTTACCAATGACTCTCCAAATACCATCCTGTCATAGCTGCAGGTGAACTTTTGAACTTATAAATGAATGATGAAGCCTCTCAGTCCAAAGACGAACCAAAATCCTTTCTAATGCTATCATTACAGTCAGCACCGCAACTTATTATTTATATGCCCCATGTTATATTCATAAGTCGTAATGCAGTGATTCTTGTAAAACATTCTATTTTGATTCTTATTAGTATGTTTTAGAAATGTCATAATAAAGCTTATTTAAGCTATCCACCATCCTATTTAGACAGGCTTAAGTGTGCTAATAGGCGATAATTATTAAACCAAGACTGTTAAATCAGATATACAAATAAATGCTGATTCATGTCAGATGATTAATATAACATATATTTTATTAGTTAAATAAATTTCTTAATATCTATTAAGATACTTGATTACTGTATCATTATTGTAAGCCTTCATTCAAAGGGTATTTTAGAAACAATGTACATTCCACGTACCTGTAAATTAATGGTCAACATTTCTGTCTGGTCTTTCATAGAGTTAATCCTCATTAATCTATTAAAATTAGATTTGTGATTTCCATTACCATATTAAGCCATATTTCCATATTCTCTTATGCTTGTGTAGCCATATTTATAGCATGTTACAAGTGATGTCATTTATCAATATGTAAATTACCAATTTGTGTGAAATCTGTACTACGAAAATTAATACTATCCTATGTAGTAAACTTATTATTTATGCTCATTAAATTACTATATGTATACAGTTACTTATACATTCATATTTCATTCACTGAATCTCATTCATTCGTTAGTTTAGTAATATTATTTAGAATTCATAACCGATTACTGTTAATAATATTTGCTTTGGGGTTGCTGCATTTTCGCTCATCATAGATAGATGTTATGTTATAATTTGTACTTTTCTTATCATGCTAGCCACTCACACTTCATTTATATGGTTGTTAAATATTGTTATACTTAGGGTCTCCTAAATTAAGGTTTGACAGGCTTTCTTTTAATAATTTTTCCCTGTAGATCTCATGTTTCTCCACTGTGTCTCCAGGACTGGAGTGAATAAATTTTTTCTGTTATCCACAGAAATGTTCATAATGTTATAGCTTCAGAGAAGGGCAAACAGGGAAGAATTCATGATTGCTCCTGAGCTGTGTATCCTGGGCATGAGTGGATTCAGGGTCCTTTGCTCAGATTCTATATCTTGTTTAATGAGCATACAAATCTGATCAGTACAATATATGCATACATAAGATATATATACATTAATTTAACGTCATTATCATTTTTTTTTAAAAAAATATGTAAAAACATGTACAAACAATTAAATAAAAGTAGGAATTTTATTACTGATCATTCTTAATAAATGGATTCTATTTAACCCAAATCATCATTTTAATCAAACTTTAAACTAATAGCTTTTAAACTAATTTGTATACATCTTAATTTCATTAGCATTTTATCCTTAAATATACATTATTCCAGAAGTGCAGTATAGTAATAATCTTTCAGAAATAAAACAACTCATATAGTAACTCTCTCTTTCTGGATTCTAACAAAGCCTACTTTAAATATCTTTTAATAATTCCACGGACTTTTAGCCCAGGACCAGAACAATCTTATCTATCATATTTTATTTTCAATGGTCTAATTATTTGTCATCTGTGATTATATTTATTGTTTTAACAGTAATAAACCTATAATTTAGTTTTCATTTTTGTTCCTAGATTTCAGATACACTTAATTTCAGTCATTGTATGCATGGAAATGGTGAAAATTTTTATATTATATTCATCAAGAAAAAAAAAAAAGTTTTTATTTATTTTGGAAGGTAATTTTTTATTTCAAATATAAAATATATTTTATTTTTATTATTATAATGTTTTTAAAGAATTTTAAAAACCTTATAGTGAAAGAGAATAAAAATTTTTATTTTCACATTAGCAAAGGCTCAGATGTTTTTTTTCCTTCAATATAATTTTAATATTAACATTTGAAAGAAAGACTTTAGCTATTTTTACTTAGTTTTAAAAACACTTTAAATAATAATTATATTAAAAGTTAATTTAATTTTACTACAAACTTTATTCAATGTGAAATCTACATATTTAAAAAAAATAAGCATATATTTTAATCTGAAGTTAATTATATTTAATACTCTGCAAAAAGATACTGACTGGATAGGATTAATCTAGTTTTATGAGACTAATTATTAAGCCTAAATGTAATTTATTTTATAACTTGCTTTTGCTTTGGAATCCTGCTATTTCTCTAGTACTTTTTATTTGTCTTCATCCTGTGTTTTTGATGATAATTTTCTTTCACTTCCTTTTACTGGAAGTTTTGATTTTTCACTATGAAACAGTTGTATTAAATGGTGAATTACAAAATATCCAAATACTAAAATCTAAAAAATAATACATATAAAAAACAAACTTTTCTTTAATTTGATGACTAATGTACTAAAAAATCAAATATATATATATTTTTTCTTGAAAACCACAATTTTTGGTTCTTGTTATATATAACTTTAAATAAATAGGGTGACCATTAATTAATTAATTCAATCAATAATGGAGTATTTAGTTTGATCACAAACTGTTTTGATTTAATTAATTAATTTATGCATGCCCCACAATTTTATTTAAAATTACATTTAACAATCATCAAAATTGTGATTCAAAATATATATATGCTTTTTAGTCCATTAGCCAACAAATTAAATAAAAACGTTTTTTTTTTTTAAAAAAATACATATATTATTTTAATAGACAAGAGCTGTAATTAAACAAAAAAAGTTTTTCTGAGTTCATTACTTCACTTGTGCATTTGAAAAAAATGACAATTTTCTGGTGATCTTTTCTTTATGTACATTTTATGCTACAAATTAAGCCAAAAAAGTATGTACATTCAGTACTTATTTTTTGCAAAATCAATACAAATATTTAAAATGATTATATCTATATAGGTTCATTTTTTAAAAATGTTTAAAAAATAACTATTTGAGATAGAATGCCTGCAATAAGCTTTAATTAAACTGTAATAAAATTGTTGAATAATAATGTTTATCTTTTGTTCAATTTCTATTAAAGATATATACAATCAAAATATACTAACATTTTTTTTTCACTAGATCTATTTGCTTTTCTTAATAAGATCAATTTCTTTAATTCTTGTGAAGTTTTTACAAGATATTGCGGATCTTCTTGCTTTGTTTAATAATAGTATATTTAACTTGCACTAGAATTGGAGTCTATAATCCTGCATTGATTTTCCAGGCAATTGTTGCTAAAGATTAGTAATGAAAATGTGCTTAATATTTTACAATGACTTATATATACCACATTTTCAGTTCACTATTATATCTTCACTCAACACAATTTATCCGATCATGCATTTAGCTTGAACTAATCTCTTCAGTTGTACAGTCATTGTATTTGCTAATGTATAATATAACAATTCATAGCACAAATGTCATATTTCTAAAATATACTCATAGATAGTAACAGTGTTTTAGTAAACACTATAATACTGATATAATCACAATACTAATACTTTTCTATATAAAGTAGATTATATTATATATTATATGGTTAAATAACTATAAATAGCATCAACTAGGTGGAGCTTTAGAGCAATGTCAAAATGTCAATGATTGTTAAAACTGTGTACAATATATTCACAGTTCAAAGATAGTAGATTCCTTAAAATTTTTATAGTTGGCAAAAATAAGATTATGCTTAATTTGTGAGTCCTAATTATAATAACTTCAAACGTAATAGAAGCCATAGCAAAATCAAACTAATCAAATATTATTTATCAAATAAACTAAAAATCGCCATAATAATAATGATGAAGATAAAATTAAATACTATATATTTTTTCTTTTAACAAGAGACCACTAGACCTATACTCATATATAGAAAAAAGTTTATAATACAATATAAAATCTTGTTAATTGTTCGTAAAATCATTTGTAAAAAAAAAAATGGTCAGACTTAAATGAAGATTAAATCCTATACTGTCAATTAATCAGAATGATTGAGGAAGGAGGTGGAGCTAAATTATCCACTATAATTTTTAATTTGTTATTCTCCACCTTCTACGTCTTTTAGATAATATCAACCAATGGCAGTATTAAGTATGTTTGTTTCATTTGAAAACAAAACAAAAAAAAAACCCTTTCCTATACTGGCAGAAATGCATTCACACACCTGTGGAAATACTATTCATATAAACTAAAAATGCTTAGCTATCGGTGGGACAAAATACTGTAGTATTTTTTTAAAACTTAAAATGAAAGAAGTATGAAAAAAATCGATGTTATCCAATAAGCCAATTGAGAGGAGAACTTACATTTCTTTAATACTATAACTATTTATTGCAAATTAAAAAGTGAGTTTTTAATTATTATACAGTTGTTTTTTTTTAACAAAATGTGATTCAGCATTTTTATCCATCCGTCTACGGCTACAAACAATCAATACAAATTTAAAAGTAATTTATAGATAACACCGAGAAAATATTGTCCAATAAGTGGATTAAAATAAAAAGTAAACCGTCATCTCTACCCCCTCCCTCGTCATTACCTAGACTTTTTTTTTCAGTTCCATTTTTATATATAAATAGTATAATTTTAATGATTTTCACACGGCTTTTCTAATCACTCAATAAGATTGAACATGAAAAAAAATGTAACAAAAAATTTCGATTAATTCAAGACCAAATATATATCCTGAAGGTGTAGCAGAATGAAGATGTAGTTAGCAGTGACACATAACCGTTCTGTCTAGTGCATGGCAACAAAATCCCACTGTAGTGCTACGCTCTGAGCCTCGAAAAAATGGATGGTTGGCGCCACTTTAATTTTAGATAAAGATTAAGAAGCAGGAGTTCCCCCTCTCTAGCATCTTTTCGGTTCAACTGTCATTTAATCCAACATTAATTAGTTAATCTTAGTTTGCTCGCTTTATATTAAAAATATAAAACTTGACTTATATTAATGAATTATGACGTTATCAAACAAGGCCTGTATATATGTATAAAAAACTTACATAAGGTTAATTTCTTAAAAACTATTTTCTGAATAAAAAATTTAAATAAAGACGAAAACATTGTGTGTGTGCATATATATACAGAGTGAACCATTGTATATATATACACAGAGCGAACTAACATTGGTAGACAGTAAATGATATTTATTATTAAATGTAATTTTTTCATCCACATCACATGACTCTTTTATGTGTTTACTTATCATATTACAGAATATTCAAATTTTGAAATTTTAAAACATAAAAAGAATAAAAGTCAAATTTAATCTTACAAAAACCATAACAAAAATAAACTAATTACAATTGCTCATTACTTTTGGACCAATTTGTATATGCTTGTATTGTGTTAATTACTTTACATTATGCTATACATCACTATTTGTCCAATTAATGCATCTATTTGGAACAGCTTTGTTTTTTCAATTTCTACCAATTTCACTTATTGTTTTTCTAATATTTCAGTAGAAGATTAAAAAATATTCACGTAAATATTTTATTTTATCATCAGCAGTAGATTAAAAAATATTCACGTAAATATTTTATTTTATCATCAGCAGTCGATCACGGCATAAACAAAGACTTCCCTCGACTTGAGAAAAGTCTTTCATACGTCTTCATTTTTCATAATGATACAACAAACTTTATCTCATCATTTCACCGCAAAATAGCATTGTATACCCCCCCCCCCCTGGACGCTTATTTTTTAAACATTCATTTAAAAATTCATAAATTATCATTCAAAATGATATGTATTATCTTATCTTCACTTACTCTATTTATAAATATAAATTTTATTAGAAATAAATGAGATATTAATGACTTAAAAACAAATATGTGTACATGCATGCTCATGTTTTCTGCTTAAAAGCAGATTGGGCTAACTAGAGAATAGGTACTAAAACCAAGTGCTAGATACTTGATTAATATCATTGGTAGAAATAATAAAAGTTCACATATAATTGAGTGTTAATTTTAATTAATAACGCACATGATTAAAATTGTTTTGGATTATGTTTTTTATTTATTTATTATAGGTGAGAGATATATCTTATATATAATATATGGGAAATTTTGCATTAGCAATATGATTATATATTATAAACAGAGCTTATTACAACTACATAATGGCTTAAATAGTAAATGTAATAATAAATGACACACTATGAAGGTAGTCCTACTTCATTACTAGATTCTCTCTATATATATATCATTCATTTATATAAAATATTTGCCAGCATATAAGGTCACACTTATTTTCCTTCAAAATACACTTAAAATATGGGATGCATCTTATAAAACGATAATCGAAATTACGAGTTGAAATTTCAGTCAGTCTAAAACTTCTGGTTTATATTAATATACGTGATTATAAGTATCTTATTGTATTTTGTCCTTTTGCAAAACAGTGGTTTCGAACAAATTATTTCTATAATTCTTTTTACTATTTTGTAAAGATAAGTTGCCCAAGATAAAACTGCCAAATGTGTGTTTATGCATGTTCACCCCAAATGCTGGATGGATGAAAGGGGATAAAATTATGGATAGACAATGGGTGGTCTAGAATCCTGCTGAACTGTTAAAAAAAATCTGTCTTGCTAGTATAGGATCAGTTTCGAAGTCATAGTACTGTGAAAAATAAAATCAACAAACTGAAAACTCAATTAAATGTAATTCCAAGTGGTCCAATAAGCCATCTTCAACCTTTAGATGCCTATATTAATAAACAATTTAAAGGATTTATGAAAGAGAAATGGAACAGTTGAATGCAGTATACAGATTTTGGAAGTGGCACCATCAGGAAGAAGAAAGAAACCTAACATTTCACACATTTCTGAATAGATCGAAACTTCATAGGAAGTTGTGAAACATGAGACAGTTGTAAAGTCATTTAAGAAATGTAGAATTAGTAACTCACTTGATGGTACAGAGAAAGATTTGTTAAATGAAAACTCAGGTTCTGAAGAGAAGGCTTCAAGTGACTCTTCATTTAACTATGGAAATGAATTTCTGGGTTTTGAGGATAAAGATTAAAAGATACCTAACTACAGAGTTCTCTAATTACATTTTTTGTAGACATAAATAACTATAAAATTAGTACAGTAAATCATTATGGAAATTCATGAAAAAATGTAGAAAATTATTATTTTTCTTTAAAATGTGTATATAAAAAAAGGGGTATGCCCTATTTGCAGGTAAATACAGTGCATATTTAATGTTGATATCAACACAAAACAATCTCTGGTCAAATTATAATGTTCATTTTTTTTTTTACATCTATAAATAGTAAGCTAGATCCTAGTTTGCAATCATAGTATAATAAATAGTAAAAATTACCCATTAATGTAACTACTAATGTCTCCACCATAAATGCTGGGATTCCTTAAGGTTAATAATGTAATTCCAAAATTGAAATATTAGAATAAATTAGATTTAAAAGATGACAAGCAATTATAACTGTAATAACTGAAATTTAAGTATTATTACTTATTCTTAGTACTCTGTTATGCTAGTAACTTCAATTTTACTCCAAGCAAAAAAATTTTTTTTACTATATTGTATGTATATATAAACAGTATTTTCAATACCTTCTAACCAAATTTTATTAAAAGTTTAATAATATGAATATTATCAAATAGTAAACAAAAAATATAAATACAAATGTATATATATGCACTGAAAGCATTAATTAAAACATTTGACTTCTAAAGGAATAAATTAATTAATTCTGTGATAGCAAAGGAGAAGTAATACTGCCAAGAACAATGTCCTGCTGGACGGTTGCTTTTTTTTTCATTAATTAATAACCTTGTCTTGGCATTGTTGTCATCATTATCATAATAAATAATAATAATATTTTTTTGATTTATAAAACATGTTTTCTAGAAAATCGCTTAATTTCTATATAAAATATATCTATATAAGCTTAAAGATAATAATAAACACAATTCAACTTTTATAATGCTAATAATAAAAAATTTAAGACAGCCTGTGGACAATTCTGAAGAAATAACAAATCAAACATGCATTGACATTGAGATGAAAAATAAAAATCTACTTTCAGTAATTAATTTTTCACTCTCACTATAAACTAAATTAATTACTTATCTATTTTGTAGGTTTCTTTTTTATTATACTATTTTAAAAATTACTTATTGATTTCAGCTGTTGTGGGTGACTTTCTTCTTTATCACAATCGCATCAAGATTAATAAAAATATTTATTTCATTTACTTTTTTTTCTCTCTAACTGAATAAAATTACAAATTAATGATAAAAAATTTAATATTGTATTAAAATTGTAAGATGAATTTATTTTTAAAAAAGTAAAAGACAAAAAAAAAAGTACATCTAGGATATTAAACATCAATTTAAAAATACATAATACAATGAGTAATAAAATTAGGAATGGGCTGTAAGCCTTTGACATGTGGACATGGAGAAGAAAAGAAAAAAAATCAGTTGGAGGAATAAAATAACAAATGAAGTTTTGAAAAGAGTAAATGAAAAAAGAAAATTGACTGAGAGAATTAGAAATAGAAAGAGAAACTAGATTGGTCATATATTAAGAAGAAAGTATAATTTAATGAAAAGAGGTTTTGGAGGTAATAGTGAGTGGAAGCAAGAGAAAATGATGGAAAGATTGATGTTGTGGATGATATGAGATGTGAAGAGTTACGTCGAATTGAAGAGCTGAGTAATGAAATAAATGGAGACGGAAAATGATTGAATTGATGATATGACTACTCTCTAAACGTATCCACAGGATAGAATACTATTAATAATGATGATGAATACAATAAAATCACCATTATATAATAAAGAGCTATTAAACTTATAAGTAACAAATTAAAATGTTTAAAAAAATATTTATTACATATAAATTTGCATAATAATCTATTACTGATAGACATAAGCTCTAGGCAGAATTCTATATTTCAACAATTATAAATACCCATAAAATAGTTTTAAGTATGAACTTCATTTAAGCATAAATAAAGTTTAGATGAATAAGGTTATATACACTTATAAAATGATTTTAAATTTTTAAATATTTTTATTCATTGTGGAAAATTTGTTTTGTTTGTTAACTTATGATCTTTTTCAAGTTAGAATGAAATTTTAAAATCAAGGTTTAATATATTTAAATTCAATAGAATTGCTTGAAAATTGCTATTATAACAGGATCTATTATATGTCACATAATAATATAGAGTGTGCACAAATATATATATATATATAATTAAAAGGAAAAGTAGAAACACAGACAAAAATTTTAGTAAATATTTTCTACACTTCCTGGAATAATACTCGAATTAAATAATTCTGAATTTAAAATAAAATTTCATGATGAAATAAATAGTTTTAAAAGTCTAAATAAATAATTAATCTGATTTTGAATTTAAAAACAAGCATGTTTCTGATAATTGTAAAATTGTCTATTATTTATTTTTGAAGTCTTTTAATTAATGCTCTATCTAAGTAAAAATATGTAGATCACACCTTTGGTAAAATTTCAAAGTTGATTCCAAAAATAGCTTGTAATTAAAAGTGATTTAAAAAGATTAAAATTGATTTTAATCAAGATGAAAAAACTTTTCAATTAAGGTGTTTTTATCACCTCAGATGACAAAAAGTGCTGATTAAAATATCAGTATAGTCTGGTTTATATTTTTCAGAAGCAGTGACCAACTTATCCAGCTGCAAAGCCTAGTTTTAATATTTTAAGAAGCAGTGGCCAAATTGGCCAGTTGTAAAGTCTGGTTTTCAGTCTTGGCTAATAATATATTTGAGAAGCCGAATAGCTAGCAATTGGACAGAGCTCCAATGAAGATGTGGCTGAAGTCAAGACAGGAGGAAACAGCTGCTCTACAGTTCAATGGTGGAGTGTGAATTCATATGGAAAAAATGACCTACTTCTTTGTGCTGAAATTCATAGGCTACAAATGTCAAGACAGTTTGCTGACCTGACCACTATGTGGAACCAAGAAAATGCCAACCATGCCTGAATTATACTTTTTCCTGATGATGATAACCAGCCTGGATTATACTTTTCTGTGGACCAAACACCCAAGCTTACCAAGAGAAAGCTTGAAGAATTGGTTTATATATGCTGCTGTTCATCTACATATGTAGAGAAGCATAAACATATATACAGCTGGACGTGAGAAGTGTATATAATTACAAAATTTTAAATAATTTCCTTAGTAAAAATGACATTTTAATAACTGATATATGTATAAGATATTAGTTTAAAATCGTTTATTAAAGGAAAAAAAAAAGTTTAAATTTATATTTTTAAATTTAAAAAAAAAAACATAATTAAGAGTCAAAAATAATTTATTGACCATTTTATTTATTTTTTTAAAAAAGATTTGCTAAAATATTTTAGATTAAAAAAAGAAAGACATTTTAAATCAATCAACAGTCAAAAATTTGATAGACTTTATTTTTAAGGAAAAAAGACTATATTCTGAAAAGATAATTAATTGCAAAAAAATGTTTAACAATATTGTGATTAAAATATATAATATAAACACCAATGTGCATATATACATTCCTATATGCATAACATATATGTTAAATCAGAAATTAATTACATATTGTAAAATTAATTTTATTTTGACAAAAGTGAAATATATGATAAATGTTAGTGTGTGCCTGCAATTCAACACACACATGTAAAATTTTAAACATTTATAGTATTTTTATACAACTGAAAGTTAATCATGTATTTATTATTTTATGGCAACTGAAATAGTCATCAAATGTATTGCACTTTGTGTGTGTATATAGCAAATACATGCAAAATAGAATATATGTAAAATTTAATCATTTTTTAAATTTTGTTAAATATCAAGTGAAATGTATTAATTGTATATTATAAAACAAACATCTGTGTAGATATATATATATGTTTATGTAAACTCATTAAGAAGCATTGCAAATCAATGCAATAACTTGAATATTGTAAATCACATATATGGAAATCACAATGTGATAATTTTTTTAGTATTGTGTTAATCAAAATCAGAAGTTTTCTAATTATAAAGCCACATTCTAAAACCATTAATTTATTTTTACTGTTAATAAACTTGTATTCAATTGTTAAAAATTATAATAAATTATTATTTCTTGGTCACTTTAAATTATAGAGCTTATGTTTTCTGAACTAGATTAGGGTATAATGGCTGATTATAAAAAATTGGATGTATTCTTAGTGTAGAAGCATTCCAGTTTGACATTGTCCTGGTTTTGGCACTAAGATTATATTCTTCAAAGTCCCTGCACTACATTTTGTTTACTTTAGTCTCCATTACAATTTAAATTTATAGTTGGCCAGTACATTGATGGTACTAAGTGGCCAGAGCATTGATGTTGATCAGCATATTTTGGTGTCCCAGAATTAGTGTTTAGATTTTTGATTATGTATTTTGATAGATTAACACATAAGTGGTACATCTAAATTAATATTTTCAATAATCTGCTACAAGCTGGGAAGGGTTAAATAGTTATTTTGGTCTACAGAAGACCTATTTCCAATCTAATCCCAGATTGACTGTTGTTTTATATTTTTTGTTTCTAATCCAGTCACAAGATGGACTGTTAATTTATTGTATCGATGTATTTTGATTTTAGTCATTCATGATGATGAATGGTGAGTATTTATGCTTACTTTTACTTATTGATAATGCTGGTTGATGTATAGTTAATCATAGTTGCTCTGAGGAGTAGTTGGCTGATCTCTCAGAGATTTTCATGATATCATGCTCTCTTATTATATATATTTGGATATTAACATTACTTAATATTTTCTTACTTTAACATTTTATCTCATTATTTAAATTAATTTTTATTTGAAATATTTAATTTATTTGGGAATGATGATGATTTGCCATTACCCCAGGGATGACCATCAAGATCCCCGTCCCATTACAATATATAACTGTTATATCACCCTAATCTATTCAATATACTTACCTTTTCAGTATGTCAATTAGTTTGATAGATCTAGAACAGAGGGCAGAAAAAGTATAAAAAAATTTTGAATAATTTCGCACATCGCAATTAACAATTATTCTTAGAATTTTCATCTGTTTTAAATAATGGTCACAGAAGATCAGTTTAATTTTTTTCTTTTAATTTGATAACATTTTAACCCATTTTATACTCTTAATGTATATATCATATTTAATATGTGTACATAATTATATATGTATAATAAATCAGTAACTAAGTTTTCTATTTAAAATTGATTCTATTTTTATTTTAAAACAATTGTTTGTTATTTTAAAAAGTAAACTAGAAAACTAGCATTATTTAAAACAATTATGAAAAGTTAAAAAAGATAGCAATTTTTTTTTCTTTAGCACATTTTTAAAAAACAACTCTTTTAAAATTAAAATAAATCTAATAATTTAAATAGAAAAACTTATGTTACTGGTTTATTACACATATATAATTATGTACACATACTAAATATAATATATACATTAAGAGTATCTCAATAGAAATTTATATAACATTAAGAGTATAAATATATATATATTAACTTACGCAGAAATATATAATGACTTACATATACTACATGTGTGATATGGATTTAAAGTAAAATTATATGTATGAAAAGAAGTTCATTTACAATATATATATAATTAACTTAGATCAGATATATCTAATGATATATATATATATCAATTATAAATGTTCCGTCAATTTAAAGTACAATATAGTTTTACATTTTCATTTATTGTGCCTACACTAAAAACTTAAAAATAATAGAGATCAAAAAAATTTACATTAAATGTTTTATTGATTAAGTACTAAAAAGAAATAAAATAATTGTTTCTTCAATCACAA
Source organism: Epiperipatus broadwayi (assembly GCA_028023455.1). Classification (NCBI taxonomy): domain Eukaryota; kingdom Metazoa; phylum Onychophora; class Udeonychophora; order Euonychophora; family Peripatidae; genus Epiperipatus; species Epiperipatus broadwayi. The sequence continues at coordinate 2,022,440 of JAQFVV010012434.1, forward strand.
TTGAAGATTTTAGATTTAACTTAAAATAAAAGCATAGGAAGTCTTGAAATTAATTAAGTTAAGAATATAAAAAAAACTGTATTATCACAGATTAAATTTTATTGCTTGGAGTAGCATTTTATCATTTAGTAATTCTATCTGCTTTCAAGAGTGAAATTAATATATATATAAACTGCATAAATGCAGACTAATACAAATAAAAAGTATAATAGTAAATAAATTTATAGAAATTAAAAAATAAATAAGTTAAAGATAAATTGTCAAAACAAAATAATACATCCTTATATATTAAATTATAATATATGAGTTAGAGCACTAAATTATTCTCTAAAAATTTGACTGTGAAAAAAAAGATATTAGACATTAGTATATAATAAAGTTTCTAGATGGTGCATCAATGCTCCAATTCCTATAAGTTTCAGTTCTTTATTATATAAATTGGTCATATAAATAAGATTATGTAAAAACATTCTACTGCACCAAATTTTATTGTGTCCAGGCAACTGGGCTGCAACATTAATAGAGTGACAAAAAACAAATATCAAATATTTATTTTATGTAGTTAATTTCTAATTTAGCTTTTACAATGCAATATTAATAGTAATGTATTCATTTCTTGGTATATCCTACATCATAAAATTTATCATACAATGTCGTTCTGATTGTATAACAATTGTAAAAAAATGAAAATAACAATCATTTTTGACTGAAAAATTAATTTTGTTGGTGCTCTGGAATCATTTTAATGATAGCAATATGTAGTCATTATTATTTTCAACAATTAAATTCTTTGAGATTTCGTGAATCTAGATTTTATTGATTCCACTTATTGACTTCACAGATAAACAGACTTTTGTTATTTTAGACATTAATCTATTTTAACTTTTTGCAGAGAAAAGTGTTGTACTTTTATTTTTATAAAATATATAAATCAACAATTTATTTTACAATAATGAAGTGTAGAAGCTTTAAAAGCATTCTTAGCATCAGACTTTTTCTCCATAAAAATAATATTATTAATGAAAAGTATGAGCACAGGTAAATTTTTTTTTTTGCATGCATACTTTTTTACAACTAGAAAACATACATCTTTATGATTTACATATTTAAGCATATGATAATTTGGCAAACATGAAGGGCAAAATGAAGGTCCCCAAAAGAAAATATTAGATATGAATCTGAGATAATATTACTTACCATGTAACATTCATATGCTTAATCTAGTTGTAAATGATGTAAGTATTCTGCATAAAATACTTTCTTCCCCATTAATTTAGAAAATATATTTTCTTTTTCTAAATCAGCTTATCATTGGAAAATTTTAAAAGAGGAATGCCCCCAAGTTTTATTGTTAAAAATAGTTGTGATACGAAATAGTCAAGCCACATAAAAAGCTTCATATATTTTATATCAAATCAAGAGATAGCAACACAAGGAACAGAGTTGAATCATTATTATTAAAAATTAAATGTTCTGAATTCATATTTTCCCTTGTTATATAGCACCAAATTTTATATAAAATTAATATTATAAGTAATTTGATGCAATAACCTAATATAATTATGTCTACAATAGCGAAAATGTTGATAGACCTAAAAAAAATTACTTAAAGGATTATAAAATAGATGAGGCATTCAAAAATATGTTAGGAATAGCAACCAAAATTGCAAATACAGAGAACTGTGATCCATTTTTTCCTTGTACATAAATAGTCAGACCTCGGAAAACAAAAAGATTATTCTCATCTGAAAGTGAAGATGAAGTTATTGAATCACAAAAACAAAATTTCAAAGTCAATTTTTATTTACCTATAAATGATATAATTATTTCAAAACTTGATAAAAGATTTACATTATTGAAAGAACAGACTGAAGTTTTTGAACTTTTAAATGCAATTTATTTATTAAAACCAATGGAGAAAAAAAAAATTAAAGGATTGTTAAAATTTGGAGATCAAATTGACAAGATGATAAAAATTCTGATATAAACTCTTTGAAATTATTGGAGGAAATAGAAAACATTTTAATCTGTCTTATTCCGAATATGAATGCATTTTTGGTACTTAAGTATATATTTTCTTAGTTTTTCCCAATTTGTCAATAGCATTAAGAATTTTTTTCAAAGCTGAAAAGTATTAAAAAAACATCTCTGCAGCACAGCACAAGATAGTTAACAATTTAAATTTTATTACCACAGAATATCAAATTGCTAATTTAGATGTAGAGAATATAATAAATAATTTATGTGCAATTAATTTTGGGTTGTATTAATCTTAGTTTATATTAAGAAATAATTGTTCTTTTTTGTTTGTTTTTGAAAAAAAAAAATGTTAAAAATAACTATATGAAACTATATATTCTATGTTTTTAATAAGTAACCCATGTAACTTTTGTTTTGCATAAATGTTATTTCATTTATTGTAGTAAATACTACATACGATTTCTTTTAATTATTTTTTATGAAGCTGCTAATAAAAATTTGCACCTGAATAACAAATACCTTTGGAATGCCCCCCCCCCTTCCCGGCAAGATTAATATCTCAATGGTTTTGTTTTAAAAATTGTTAGTGAAAAGAAAATCAATAATTTTTAACATCAACATTATTAACTTAATTGCTCTCATATTCATTTGGAATCATTAGGTATTTCCCTCAACAAAATTGTTATAGTTCCATGGCTTTAGAAGGCTGTTTTCCGTATTATCATAGGATTTTTTTGTTAAATATAGTAAATTTGGCCAAAACAGCTTCTATTGAATTTTTAATTAGAAAAAAAAAAAGCAATCTGAAGAAATCAGTAACTTAAGAACAGTTGACAAATATTATTTGTCTTGACTCCTATTTTTCTCTAAAGAAAATATTTATTTTAAGGTATTCTTAACTATTTGATAATGATTCCTGTAAAACTCATTACTAACATCATTACTTGTCAAAATTGACATAATGTTAGAATTTTTCAAATATTTTAATAATTATAAAGTAAATTTTAGATTAATTTGATAGATTTATCATATATCAACCTTCATTTGTTCATATTTAAAACAAACTTAAAATAAAAATAATTGTTTATTTAATGAATTAGTGTTTATACTTAGTTGATGGCATTTACTGTACATTGTTCTTATTTACAAGCCAGTTTTTAAATAATTAGAAAGATCAAATGTAACATTTTAGAACATTATTCATTTATAAAATAAATTAAAAAGAAATCAAGTCTAACTTATTAATATAAAACAAAGATTTTATACATAAGTGAAAGTTTGAGCATTTTCAAAAACTGTCATAAGGTAGAACAATAGAAAATGTCAAATTGTTAAAGAAAAGTAAGATCTTTTAAAATAATTTTATATAATTGATAATAATCTTTCAAAATATAGTTGAATACCACTATTCTGAAAACTATGAATTCAAACATATATAACATTCAAACACTTTTACATTAGACATCATGACGTGGCAAAAATAAATAAGACAGCAATTTTACTCATTTATGAAAGAATTGACTTGTTAAAAAATGAGTTTATTCTTAAAAGAAATATCAACATAAAAGCAATAATAAATTTTTTTAATAGACATCAGTTTTAAATCATCAAATAAGCCCAAAGACTTTAATTAGTCAAAAACAGAAGCATTATGATAAAAAAATATAACTTTCATCATCATATTTCCTACTGCATGGTGTGCAAAATTTGCCATCAAGTAAATATAGATATTTAAACGTTCGAAAAATACATAATGAATTACTTTTTCTTTATCAAATGGATTTTTTTAAAAATAGTTAACATTGATGGAACACAACTAGCTGTTCTCATTGTCAATATTTTTTATGTATGTGAAAGTGGCTTTTATTTATATTTAATGAAGAAAAAAAGTTTTCTTTCTTATCAAATATTTATTTTTTTAGCAAAATTTTATTAAAAATATATATTGTAATAACGTGAAAGCTAAACACTTTGTTTGAAAGTGTTTAGCTTTCACGTTATTACAATATTATCTGTTTACGCTTAAAATTTGATTTATTTAAAAATATATATGGAAATAATAAAGGTATTATTAGACATTTTTGTAACAAATCAACTTCACAAATAAAAAAATCAGTAATAATATTATTGATACAAAAAATTTCAAAACATTTTGTGTCTAACACCACCTAATTTTAAGCAGTAAATAAAATATTCTTTAAAAAAAGTTAGATAAAAACATCAAATACTTATTAAAAAATAAATATTTAATAATTTTTAACTAAAATAACATGATTGTAAAATAAAATAACCATTAAGTAAAGCTTAATTTTATGCAAGCATAAAGGTGTCTTGTGATTTAAGTTAATATCAATTCTGATTATAGTTGATATTTAAAAATGATATTTCTAACTAAAATAATTAACCACTATAAGATTCAAATTTGTAAAAATCATATGAAAATTATCAAGTCAAGTACTATCACATTCTATCTATGGGTATCATTCATTCTTCTTACAGTGTTAATTCCTCATCTACATTAATGACAGATAAGAAATTAAAAATTATAAATCTGTACAAATTGTAATCAAAGATAGATTCACAAATGACTTTATTAAGTTCTTTAAATGTATCACAGTATGCATAATTTAAAAATCATTAAGTGAGTCATGATTTATGTTATTAGCAAAATCTCTGTAAGTCAGAATCTGTAATATTCTAATACTAAATAGTTCATGATTGCAGTAATCATGAGCTGTTTAAAACTTACTGATGAAATAAAATCCAATTGGCTTTATTAATGAATGTAAAAAAAGTGTTAAGAGTCCAAAAAATTCCATTTCTTATGCATAATTCTTCAATTAGAATGTATTCTTGCCTGAGTATCCAAGAAAAAGAAGAATGGTGTGGCAATTGTAATCTATTTAATAGCTTTTTATTCATTTTCAATGAGATAAGTTCTGAAATTTGGTGGGAAATATGTGAAAAGACAAGAAACTAATATAACACTAACCTTAACTTTTTAAGCAATATTCTCCAATAAATCACGTTTAATAAATAGTGTTAGTAGATTATATCTAAAATATGGTAATAAATTACATTTAATTTTGTTTATTTTATACTATCTAAATTTAAATTTCCATTAATTAATTAATAATCTTTTTAAAACAATTTTAAAACATTTTCTCTTTTACTATGATAATTGTTTGAATGATTTTGTTCAAATCCAAAAAATTTTGCAATTTGAAAAGGTCCAGGAGCTTGTATTATATTTTATGTTTTAGAAAATATAAGCATATTCATTAAATGAGGGGGAAAAAAACAAATGATTGCAAATCTCACCATAACATCACAAGAAATAGAAGCAAAAATATATTGACAATTCCATTAATAAGGACAATATTTATATTTAAGCTGTAAGGAAAAAAAAATAGCAGAGAAGTTTGACATCAATTTTTTAATCACTACATGTGATTTCTAATTTTGAATATAATAAAATATTAACAATTGTTGTTTCCGTAATTATCATGAAAATTATTATTATAAAGTATTACAACAGACTTTTAAATAATGGTAAATACATTCAGGCTTTGATAAAGCATGAACAAAGTTAAGACTTAATTAGGCTTAAATTTATTTTGTTTGAAAGTTTGGATTGATAATAACACAAAAGGCTAAAAATGTTTCTTCATATGTACATTTTGTAATAACATTGATTTTAATAAAAGCAACTATAGTGTTATTATATCACGATGCATTATATATATGCTAAGATAACCCACAAAGACTCAACTACATTTTGTAAAAACTACATCTTTTTTCAAATTTGACTACTATTACGGTATCATAAGTTTAAATACTTTCCTTTTTAATAACAGGAAGTAGAGAGAGAGTTGAATTTTAAATAGTGTTAAAATTTTCTACCTATTGCCAATGCCCTATTCATTGTGTAGAAATGTTAATGTATTTTAAATTCAAATCTAGCTGATGCTTTCTCTACTAAGACAATGCTCAGACTCAACCATGTATTGGGTAGAAAAGGCATCAAGTGTAACTTTGAATTACATTGCTACAGAATATAATAATATCTTGGCAATATGTATAAACATTTTAACACTATATGAAGCCCCATTCTCAACTCTATGATAAATTATATTAGAAAGAGAAAGCTTATGATATATCAGTGTGAAAAAGTATTAAATAAAAAATTTTTTTTGGTAAATCAATAGTTCAAATTGATAGCACGGCAAATCGTAATATTGTTCAAAAATAATAAAGGGCACAATCCAATGAATAATTCAGTTTACAATCTAAATTAATGTCATAAATATATTTTTAAAAAAAACTTAGAAATTACTGACTACTTCAGCAAGTATTTTGTTAATAAAGATATGGTAAGTTGTTGGAAAGATTTTCTGGAAGAATGATACATGAGTGCCTTAAAGATCTGTAAAAACAATAATACTGGAATTTGTATGATTTTTCTTTGTACTAAAATAGAAATCCATTGCTTTGCAGATCAATAAGCTTCTAGAATATAGTAAATAATAATAATAATAATAAATAAATAATATTATTATGAAATTTTTCTAAATTGAGATGAATTGCACTTTTTTTTAGTGATAATGATGTATTTATCAGAATGAGAAATCCACACACAATCTGTATGTTTCTGTTGTACAGAAAAGTATTAAAATTATAGCAGCCATCATTATAAAGCAAAAAAATATAATTTGTAGTACATGTACTATGATAAAACTGCACCTTTTGTACTATTTTACTTACATTGCATTTGCATATTAAAGTTTTAAGATTTTGTTTTGTTGTTAATTAATTCTAGCAATGAAACTAACATAAGTGAAAATATCATCAATGATGTCAAACAAATATTCCAATCTGAATTTTTTAGATAATTTATTCAAATAATTAAACATGTTTTCTTTTCTGATGATGCAAATAAAAAATAATGCATTTTTACTTACAAATATATACATATACCATAGAAAAGATGGAAACCTAGGATATTCCTTTGAGTCAATGAAATGTTTACAAAGATGAGGGAGAAACAATATTCTTTATAAGTGTAATATTTTTTAATAAATTACCATTTAATTTTTGTTTATGCATTGCTGAATGGTTAATACTTTTTCAACTTCTAAAGTTCATTTTGCCATTAGTATTTAATGAATATATTAATCTAAGAAAGTCAATAAACCAAAAAGATTTGGGGATCAAATTATCCAGAATGGTGATGTTCAATCTCTATATATGTAAATATTAGAAGGAATAAGAGTGTGTACACATATAAAAATCTAATATCCATGCAAGTATTGATATACCTTATATATACACACACAATGTGTGCAATGTGTATATTACGATACGTTCACTTATATATACGGTTTGAATATGCTTAGGTTTAAATATTCAATTTCTTGTTATATGATGCAAGAATATAAAAAAATTCTTAAAACATCCCTACTTTTTTTATAACATTTAAATGACAAAATTAAAAAAAAACTACGTCATCAATCTACCTTCAGAAAATGTAAGAACATTACTTTTTTTAAATTCTTTATATACATTCAATTAGGGGTTGGGGGGGGGGGGGATAGTAATCATTGCTATATTATTTATTCCTTCTAATAGAAATCAAATCTACTGCTCAACTACTTTATCATTCCCAATATATTGCAAAATGAAAACAAATAGTAAATAAATTAATTACGATCTATTTTTCACTCTATTTTTAATTCTAAGGTAGTATGTAATTGCTTATACTGAATGTTTCTTATATATGTAATTACATAGAGGGATGTGGAGGATAAAGAGACTGGAAAATCCTGAGTTCAAATCCCTCTATTTACACCATATTTTTAATAAATTCACTATTGCAACATGTTTGTTGTCTATAGTAATTTATTTCATTTTAATTAATAAATCAAAATTATATCAGTTACTATCGCTCTGCTACTTTTGTTTATCATTCATTTTATAACATTTTTGTTCCACCTCAAATGTTGCAACACACTCATGCATAAATTCTTACCTTTTCCAGGTTGCTAAGAAGTTAGAGAAGATGATATTATATTTTTTTATGTATAATGGTAACCAAAAACATTACAGTCATATGAGAAGTGTTTAATGCACAATATCCTAATTTATCAGTGCTCTGAATTCTTAACAACATTCTCCTTGTTTTTAATTTAAATAAAAGAACATTGAAAAGAAAAAAGAAAAAGAAATAATATTACATTTTATTCCTGCATAAATTCTATATCTTATATTGGTCAGAGGGTATTCATTTATTATTTAACACTCGCAAAGCATTTGTACAATTGGCTTGAAAGGCCGATATGAATGTAATTACTTTATTTTGTAAAAGTTATTGCAGTGATAATAAAACAAAATATTGTTATTTAAAAGTATGTGCACAAACGTAGGATTAAAAAAAACTCACACATAAAATAACTGATCTAGAAAGATTTTATGAATATAGTTTTCAAATTAGCACGTTTTAAAAGCTTTATATTCAATACATATATTAAATTCATTGTCAAAGATAGTTGGAAATATCTAGAGAAAAAGTTAAATGTTATCATTTAATAATTGTTTATGGTAGTTAAGGTAATTTGAGATCTTCATATTAAAAATTCTGGCAATAATATAAATTAAAATTCATTTAACATAGTATTTTTCAAAAAATAATTATTTAACGTTGGCTAAATTGTCAAAACAAATTTCACATTCAATTTTTGTTTATGGTAGCAAATAAAAGTGCAAATTATTATGACATGTATTTTTAGAAAATATCACGACTATATATATAAATTACAAATAAATGCTTTCAAATATTTTTTATTTTCTTTTATAGTAATAAAATATACTTATGAAAACAGAAAGTAAAAAAAAAGGCAATTTTTTTTTTGCTTTTGAAATAAAATTGTAAAACAGAATAAATGTTTATTTTTAGTTTAAATAAAATCTTGTTTTAAACTTATCATTTGCATTAATTTTAATTTAAACAATTGTTTAATTAGAAAAAAAAATCAGTTCCATGAATTTTAATGCCTCTATGTAGTCAAAATTCATGATTAAAGCAAGGCTATTCTTCATATATATGACCTTCAGTTTTAATGATATTTTTGGTTAAATCTGACTTTTTTAATAAGTTCAATACTAAAATTAAGTTTTAACATAATTAAAAAAAATGAAAAATTGTAATAGTCAGAAATCAATTTAATAAAATTTAAAAAGTTTTTTTTTTTTTACATTAATAACAATAACATACCCCCCCCCCCTATTCCAACTGATATAAGTTTAAATCTTTCCAAAAACATCATATAATTAATTATTTAAAAAAACACATTTATTAAATAAAAATCTTTTAAATATTCATTAAGTAACATAAAAATAAAAACCTCTACAATTGTTTCTACTTGACAAATAAAATGTGATTAAGTGCTACCATTTTGAGAAAATTTAATCCTTTTATTTAACCTTTTAACTATAGAGCTATATATTTTGCTAATAGCAGTTGCTATCTATTAATAAAAATAAAAAGTAATATATATAATCTTTATTGATAATTTGGAAGTATTTTTCCTTAAAATTGCAATAAAAGTACTGGCATAAAGACTGTTGAAAGGTAGGTATCTAATTTCATGAACAAATAAGCACTAATACCATTCAGAGTTAAATTGAAATTTGCCATTAAAAAGTCACCCCCACTCCCCTTCAATAATGCTAAAAACAGTAACTATTGAAAATAAATAAAAAAATAATTTGTATTTTAATTAATAATAATAATAAATTGCGCTAAATTAAGTATATACACTTATGACAGAAAATGACAACTGTTTTTTTTTTTCAAAATGTCTTCACATTTTGACTAGCTAACAATCGTCTTCAAAATTAAAATTGATAACACATTGTATAAGTTATTTTTTATATATCTGTTAAAATGGTTTATACCAATTGTTACTTTTAATTAAATACATTATATTTTATATATTGATGTAAATAGCATTGGTAAAACTTAACCAGTCTTATGATTACACTATAGAATCACTGTGCTAATTAATATTTCTATAATAATTTTTGAGAAAAAGAAGTTGCAAAAGTGCAAAACTATCTTACATTCAATTTAATACTACAATATTTTTGAAGTTGAGAAAAAAATAATTGATTGTAGACATATACTTAATTATAAAGATGCAAAGCACAAGTTGTGTAGGATTTATTACAAATATAAAGATTAAAGAAAAACATTGCAGAAAGTGACAGCATATCAAAGTGACAAGATTGGTGATTCCAATTAATAGAAAATATCAAATTCAGAAAATCCAAATTTATGCCACAATAAATAAACATTGTGATGAAGGAATAGAAGTTTTTTGTGCACCTGCTTAAAGTACTTTTGATCAGACCAACCAAGAATTTATAATTATATAATTAATGCATATTTGAAAGATTATTGAAAAATAAAAGTGCTATCAGTAACGTGATATGGAGACATAAATTAGAAAAGGTAAACCTGATGATTACTATGACTTTTTTTGTATATATTTCAAGGCTGCAATGTTCTGAACACTCACTACAGAATGTGATCATTGATTAGTGAGATGTAAAATATGGGAGACAAAAATTATTAAGCAAGACAGCATTAATGATACAATGAATTTAAACCAAAGCTTGAAAATTGTTTAAAAATATTAATAGATTTTGATGATTTAACTCAAACTTGAAAAAAATCATTAACTAGGAACTTTTCCACATCACATAATCACCATTTCATATGTACTTGGTGGTACTAATATATGGAGAGTTTAGTATAGTTATGAATTGTTACATAGTTATCTAATTTTTAAAAAAGGAGCAATTCACAAATTAATTTTCAATGGAGTCAAAACAATCTTTTTTAACAAAAAAAAAATATATCTAAAAATGACCTGGAATTATGTAAAATGCTATGGAAAAATAATGATAACTTAAGAAAATATAAGTATGAAATGGTAAAGAAAAATATAAGACCAAGCATGTTTAAGTATAAAACAATATTTTGATATTAAAAATTGAGACTTTGTGACAAAAAAAAGAGATTGCTAAAATGAAAGTGGTAACATCATGAAGTGTATGGAAATTTTTTACAAATAATTACACAATAATAAAAACAGTAAAAACATAGGGTCTCTTACAACTGAATTAATAGATATTTTACAAAACACAAGTAGAGTTGTAGAGAAATTGTTGGCAAAGCTATGCATCAAATGTCTAAATATTCAAGCTATGTCAGATGATTAAATAATGCAATAGTGATACCAATATTTAAAACAGATAAAATGGAAGATATTAAAAATTATCAGTCTTATGTCTGATCTATATAAGATCTGCACTAAAAGCATTACAATTCATCTCAAGAGAACTGGGGTTCAAATTAACTTTTTTTAAAAAAAGCAAATTGCATAAGTTAACAAAAAAACTAATAAGTATGAATTACCTTTGTACATTAGATTTATAGATTATGAAGAAATATTTCCATAATAATTAAAACACTTTAGTCCCAGAATAATTAAGATTAATATGGATAAATGTGTATAGCAATGGGATTCTATCTTTACAAAATGTTTTATAGCAATTTTATGAAAAGTATTTTGGGAATAAAATGAAAAGATAAGGAAATAAAAATAAATGGAAATTACTTGAGTCATCTAAATTTTCAGAACATATAATTAAATCCACACACAATATTTAGAGCTTCAAAAATATTATAAATCTGCCAAATAAATGCAAGAAAGTAAGGCAAAGATTAAGTTAATTCTCAATTGCTTTTCAAAAATGAAAAAAAAAAAGAATGATACTAAAATTAGATGTTAGCAATCATAAGTACTTTGGTCAAATTATTAATGCAACTGGAAACATAGTAGATAAAAATTAATCATGAAACTCATATGAAGATCTATAGTAGAAATAATTTAAATGGAAATATGTCTATATGCTTAAAAAATGTTTTTAATAGATGACTTTTTCCAATACTTCTTTTAAGGATCTAAGACTTGTAACTTAATAAGAGAAAAATACAGATTTCAGAAATATACAGCAAATTTTGTATAATTAGAAATAATACATCGTACAGGCTTAAACCTGCATTTATATATGTAATATATGCAGGGTTCGAACTTAGACTTTCACATGACCCGCCACTCTCAAAGGCTTTGAACGTTCCATCATCAGATTTTCAATGTAATGGAAGGCTAAAGAGTTGTGAGTTGGAATAGTTTGAAGCCTGTCCATTAAAGTATAAAGATTGGCTATCTTAATATAAAGCTTAGTACTGATTATATATGTGTGTGAGGATAGTAATCTAGACCAACTGATGATTGCTGGTTTAGCATGAAATATGTATATTGATGATTATTTATCCTTTCGACATGTGTGTGATTAGGTGGGTCAGCAATATGAGATGGCACTGACAGTGGTGGGTTGTGTGAAAGTCTGAATTTGAACCCCACATATAATTAGAAATAATAAAACAGGGATCATATATAAATATATGACAGAAAAATAATTATCATTGACATCATTAAAGGTATTAAAAGGCTGAAATAAATGTAGCAGGATTGTTTTTATAAAAGATAGCAAAAGAGGGACAGTTGGAATCTTAAAAACTGTTCCAAAAGATTGTAAAAGATCTAAAAAAAAAAAAAGACTATGAGTCAGATGAATGTGAAGTGATGCAGAGAAGTTATAAATTGGAAAAACTTGCAAAGATTATCATCCTGCTTTAGATTAATAATGGTTGAAAATGATAATGACAAATTACATCATAAGGTCTTGCATGATATTCTTTTGATGGCTAATGAATCATTAAAAACAAGAATAAAAAAAACTCCTATACTGCCTATAGGAGTTTGATGTCTCTCTCACTGGTAGTAGTAGCTGCATCATATTGTGATCTGTTCAATCCAGCTTAGCCTGAAACATTTACCCTCTAGATAGATGGTTATGCAGATATGTATTTGGCTAGATGTATTAGCTACAGCCCAGCTCCTGGGAAAAAATCCTAAGATTGATTTGAACTTCAAAAAAAAAAAAAAAAACATCAAAGTTTCACTTGCATTTGAATAATAGATTGCGAGCATGATAAGAGATATACTAACTACACTATAAGATACTGATAGCTGAATTATTAGAAGTAAGAAATCAGTTTCGTTAGAATTGGGCGTACATTATAAACAATAAGAAAATATTAAAAAATAATTGACTAATGTGTTGCTCATGAGTTCATAAGAAGTATGAGCATCAGACATGATAAAACTGGATGTCATCCATGGATATGAACTCTAGAGTCACTCTATCACTGCATCGAACCATGCAAAACTAATAAGCTTCTATTAAAATGCCTATCTCTTCCCTCAATAAACATATGTGTGCGTGAATATTTAGAAAAAAGAAAGATATGAATGAGATCGATAAATAGATAGAATAAATTCACGTGAAAGATACATTTTATAAAAAGAAACAATAGTGAAATTAATAGCAGTAAAATACTATCAGATGTCAACAAAAAAAAAAACATGCACGCACACACATACAACAAAACTGGTTTATAAAAGCGTCTTAATTGTTTAGATTCTCAATTTCCCCTCCCTAATTCTCCCTATCTTCTTCAATTTTCAACCTCAACTCAATATTTCTCTCTTTAACAGGATTAGTCTAAATTGCTTCACATAAATCATACATATAATTCTATAAGAATAATGTGTCATTCTTAATAATCATTAGACTATATGAATTATTAACAAAACTACGTAAATAAACATATCATTGGGGGAGAAAAACTTGAATAAAATAGTAAATGTAATCAACTATATACAAAGCGTACAAAACAAATGAAATAAATCAATATACATAAAAAAAGAAGTAATAATATAAATATTTATTATTAGATTTAAACCCTTCCAAGACCATTACAATAAATTAAACGCTTCGAAAAGTGAAAACAAAACAATTTATAAATTATTCAATACATTTTTTTAATTAACCAATCATGCGCGCACGCATACACACACACTCACACACAAACTGTATTTCAAGTAAATTAAAAAAAAAAAAAACTATATAAATGTTAGATGTTCAAAATATGGATACATAATGTGAAAGTTACAGATAGAGTACCATTAATACAAAATTTCTAGTTCCAGAAATTATTATTTTTTTTGGATTTATTTTCAGATACAAGAATAGATTTGCTAAAATAGAAAAAACAAACAAACAGGCAGCTCACTGGTATTTTTTAATTTTTTTTTTTTTGTAAATATGTATACAACTAATTTATTTATTGTAAAAGTTGATAAAAATCTCTCTTGAAATTTCTTTGGATGACAAAAATTTTGAATAATAGTATAAAGATTAATGATAATCTATCTGTATAACATATTAAATAAAATACAAGCTTATATTGAACCTTATTGGAAAATATCTCCAAAAATAACCTAAAATATCAGAAATTATAAAACAAGAGTGACAATAAGTCAATAAGACATCATTAGCTATCATATCATACTTACTTTCTAAAAATACCATATAATGAGCACATATAAAGGTAGATTAAGACAGGGAAAATTAAACAAATCACAATTTATTTTAATATACAAGAGGGGACTCCAAAATAACTGGAGGCATTCTCTGGTTTGCATGTCTGTTGTAATATATGTTTTAACTATTACATACTTCTTGCAAGTACCTTTCTGCTTTAATCTGCGAAATGATATGGACTGTGTGAAATCATGGTGCCATGCAACACATTTTTTTGTAAAGGGTGTTTGGCGTATTTGTCAAATTCAAACAATGTGAAATTTTGTTTTTGTTTACAGAAAATGGTAGTAAAACTAGTTGTGATGCTTAAAACAGATTACAAGCAAGCTGATCTCATAAAATCACAAGTCTATGAATGGTTTAATTGAAATGTTAAATTTATCACATCTCTAATAAGCATCGCAAGTAAAGTCCAAAGTCAAAACAATGAGTTTTTTTTTTTTTTACATAAGCAGCATTTTTCTCTCAGATTTAGTTTGTAACAGTCAGGCATTTTATCTGCGAGTTCTGAAACATTTATGTGATATGGTACAATGTAAACATCCCATTTTGTGGCAAAGAAAATAGTGCAAGCTCTACCCCAACAAAGCATCATCTCTCAAAGTCTTAAGTGTGAAACACTTTCAATTAAATTCAGCATGACGCAGCTTATCTAGCAGCTATATTTGCTTGATCTCACTTCATGTGATTTTTTTAAAAATCTCTCAGATAAAAGAATGTCTCAATTTTTTTTTTTTTTTTTTGCGGATTTAGAATAAAAAACGATGGAGGCGTTAAAAGGCATCACTTTCCAAGCATTTCCGGACTACTTTGAAAAATGAAAAACACATTTAGACCAGTGTATTGTATCAAATAGACAGTAATTTGGAAGAGATTAAATTTATAACGTAAAAATAAATAAACAATTTTTTTATCATAAAATTCCATTTATTTTTGGGTCCCCCCTCATATTTCAACATTTTCTTCAGAAGTGGCAAACATTGTTCTGCCTACAGGCAGAGATTGATACCTTGGTCTAATTCTGGCAAGACAAGGTATGGAATACAATAATCTAATTAATGTATTATGTCTGGTTCACTCTACAAGCACTCAACTCTCACACAATTTTAATGATGATTACCATCTTTTTAAATATGTACATTAATGTTAGTAACAACTATTAATTAGGCTATCAACTATTATATTATTATTAAACCATATATAAACTTTAAATTTATAAACTATATATAAAAAATAGATCATAGATCACATGACCCCATTCTTTTAAGCTTGTAAGATAAAAACAATTGGCAATTGTTCATTGTTTATAAATTATATATGTGTATGGTATTATTTTCATGCCATCCCTTTTTCCAGAAATGTGCAACATTAAATATATATAGATATTTATAACTTCTAATAAACACTATTCATTTGTCAAGTATTGAAAAATAAATAAATATATTTGGAAACTAATATTACTTACAGGCTAGTGAGTTTTGTCTTATTTATAATTCTCACAAATAACAAATCATTTAATTCTTTAGCATACACAATATATCATTCTAGTCTTGAATACCAAGCCTCATGCATAAAAACAGAAGCCAAGGGCTGTAAATGCTTTACCACTTATTAACACTGACTATTTGAGCTTATAAATATTACTAGAATAGAGAGCTGATCTTGCTTTATAATATTCTTTCTGGCTAAGCCAATTTGATATACATATACAGTATACGATTTCACTTCAGATATAGTCATGTGAATTATTTTATAAGTTTTACTTTTGTAATTAACAAATATTAACACCCACATATATATAGATTTCCATACACACATCCGTTTTTAGTGTTTCAGTCTTTTTCAAAAGTATCGTTCAAGATAAAACTGATGATATTTTTATTTTAATAATTCAAAAAAAAAAAAAACTTAAATCAAAATGGTAAACATGATTTTATCAGAAACTAAAATTTCCAATTCAAAATGAAGTCCAATTAAAATAAAGATCAGTGTTACTAACATAGATAATCCTTCATTTCCTGTTCCTGTCACTTGATTGTCTAGTTAAATTTCAATTAAAATATTTTCAAATATGATAAAGTGAAAAAGGGTAGGGAAACGAGCAAAAGGAATAATGACGAAAAAAAAATATTGGATAAGTTTAAAAATTACCTCCAATTGATTAATAATTAGAAACAAAACATTTATCATCATAATGCAAAAATAAGATAAAATATAAAATATAGTATTTAAATATTAAAAACAACACATCAAAGTATTAATTTTATTTGGGGGTGGAAGACATGTAGAATTTGAACATGAAATTATATTTTAGAGCAGATAACTATAGGGTACAGGTAGTATTAGAAAAGGCAAATTCTGTGCATTAAAAAAGACGTTGTAATAGTAGATACTATTCCAATATGTAAAGTTCTTTGCCTACAGGCTGGTGGAAATAAGGGTTGCTAGAACCAAAAAATAATATTTGATTATCATGGCTCTTAGTTTGCTATTATCACAATCTTAATATGATTTATTTTAACAAGTCAATATTAGATATCTGACAGTGAATAAAAAAAAATGTTTCTCCTAATATCTTTATGGACATTTGGTTTTTAGCTCATTCTAGTTATGATATAGATATAATTAGATTATTTTAAAAACTATCATTATGCATAATTAAAAACCAGATATATTAATCTATGACTGAGATTATATGGGCTAGGAATAATCTCTCATTTAAGAAATGTTCAGTTATAGTCAGTAGTATATTTATCTGAAGTTGTTGATGCCAAAGTTGTGACTGAGAAAGTTTGACACCTATAAATCAAATTGTAATAATTTGAAACATACTGCTAAAATGTTTCAAGTTGTAAAATTTGTCTTCCATTATTTTTTTTTTTTTCATGTGACTTCTTTTGAAATGCAAGATGAAGTTGCTACATAAAAAAGGAATGTGACCAATGCTAATCAGTGTCACCGATAATAGTTTGTCACCAATACAATTTATTTTTGCTTCTAAATGCAATGGTGAAACTTAAATTATCAATGGATGCAAAATAATCATACAATTAATTACTCAAGAAAGTATGTGACATTTATGTAGAATGCAATTAATCAAGCTGAGAATTTTTTTTTAAATATTATTCATCTGAAAATTGAGTAGAGAACTTTTAGCTATCACATCTTTACCATTTTATTAAATCACACAGGGTAATGTAAAACAAGTGATTATAAAATTGAAAAAAATGCACAACTGCATCAAATCTTTCATTAACATAGAGTATCCCATAATTTCTAGATTGTGCAAACAAAATACAAGCAAGATAAAAGCTTTTATGTACAGAATTTGTTGAAGAAATCCATAAATTCAATGCACAAGTTTAAATGTTTTATCTTACCAAGAAGCACATGCTGAATGATGTCATCACTAACGGTGTCGCATGCTCAATAAAACATTGATGCAAATGTTCATCAACCCTAAATAATTTCTGAAAACACACAAAATTCCAGTATTTATCAATGAAGTTTATATGGATTCTATGTAAGTTGATTAAAAATTCCAATGAATGTTTTTTTTTTTTTGTGCATTCCTATTTGGGTGGACAAGAATGATTTTTGTACCTATAATAATAATAGAGCAAAGATAGCAGTTTGTTTCTTCAAAAATCTAATGTGTGATTTAATAGGTATAACTACTATTTCTTTAATTTAGAAACAACTGAATTATCAACTTTAGGTTTAGATGCAATTTATCATATTTTAAAGCAACTTCGAGAGTTTTTTTTTGGGGAGTAGAATTATTTGGATTCATACAATGAATATTAATTCTATGCATATCAACTTATGAAATAACCTGCATTATAGCTGTAATTTAATTATTAAATGTAAAAAATCAGAACAGTTTATTAACTACAATATTGAAAAGGGAATTTACTATACAACTCTTAACTTGTATAGATAAGGACATTGTAGCTACATATAAAGGTCATGAATATGAAATGACAGAATCATGGCAATGGGTTTATCCATTAATGCAATTATAGGTAGTCATACCTTGGCTTATAAAGAAATAAATATAATAGACCCTATATTACACACACAGGAAAATTGTACATATGTACACTATGTGGACAATATCTCCATAAATGTGCCACAAAACACAATCACATATTCAGTAAATTTAACATAAAATTCAGGATTGAACTGGAACATTGATCTGGAAGAAAATAATAAAAACAATATCTTGATTTAAAATTAAAGTGGACATATAATAGAATCCAATATAAAATGATTATTAATCCTCCTCCTCCCATATCGCAGGATACATAGATACAAAATCACAAGTATCCCACCACCTCATAAACCTGTAGGATTAAAAGACTTATTATGCCGCAATTATTATTTGTCAATATGAATCTAATAGAATGTGGCTGATAATAAAAACAGGATATAACAGAACACATACACCAATATATAAAGCAATTCAAAACAAAAATAATAAAACTGTCAATTGTAGAGATAATAATAAAAGCTGGATTGGTCTACCATGTTTATCACATATGGTAATAAAATAATATAAATTTGCTCAGACAAATTTAATGTCAGATTCAGAACCCCCACAAATTTATATAAGCTTATTAATATTACAAAGGATAAAATTCTAAAATTGGACTGGCCCAATGTGATCTAGGCTGCAAGCTGCAGCCATAAAGACTATCCGTATGTATACTATGGTGAGACAAGGACAAATCTTAAAACTAGAATGACTCAGCATTCTCTAATGTATAAAAAATCTAAGACAAAGTACAATGACACTAATTCATTGGTCCTTTATAATCATGAAAAAAAATATGGCCATAGTTGTGATCCGAGTGTTGTCAAACTAGGTATGAAGAGAGAAATAATCACAAACATAAAATAAGAGGCATGGTTCATTACCCAAAATAAATATGTAAATGGATGTTCTCAGCAGACTAACCATGAATATGACATGAAAGCATTGAAAATATACTTGATACAATTAATTTTACTAAATTTAAATTCTGACTTAGTATTTCTTTTATATTAATATAATATTTATGTAAATAAAATTTTCAAATTCCCAAAATAAATATTTAAAATTTTATTCAATCAAATTTATCCAATTATTTATTTTTATTATTATACAAAGGAAGATTTAAATTTAGGTTCTACACATATGGGGAAAATATAGAAAGATAATTATTGCTAGATAGAACTATTGCAAACAAATCAGAACAAGTTTCACTACCTTGAAATTTATTTAATATGGAATAACATGTATAAAACAATGGTAATTAAAGATTTTTGCTTCTGCAGAAGTACAACTCCTTCCCCATCAGTGATGAACATTATATTATCTTACAATCTTTTGGTTTTATAGTCAATATAGACATTCATTTGGCCAATTCAGATTAATGTAAAACTTTCTAGGTAATAATAGCTAGATATCCATGTACCAACTATTACTGAATAACTATTTTTAAAAAATTCTAGGTCATGGCGTATCAGGGTTGAATCCAAATTATAGTATGCAAGTGGATGAGCTAATTATTATGCTAAAAGCTCTTCATAAATACTATTTATAACAAATTATATGTGAATATATGTACACTGTTCTAGAAGTATAATTTCACTAATAACAACACAGCAAACATTCCCATAATATTAATCTAATTAATACATAAGTATTTATTTGAGTATGTGATCTTTTTAAAAACAAAATAAATGATAATTCCTTTAATAAAACAAAAATTTAATATATTTGAAAAACAGGCAGACATTATGGTTTTTTTTCCACTCGTATATTGAATATATATATATATATTTACAAATTTATTCCACTATGCTATTTTCCTTCATTTATTCATCTGTCTGATGGAAAATAAGCAGTGTATCTGTAAATCATCATTCATCATCATCAACCATTATAAATCCACTTCAGTATGAAGGTCTCTCCAAGTTCAATCCATTTTCTTTGATTTCAAGTCTTTGATTCTTCACATTATACTTGAACACTTTCTTATTTCATCCACCAATAGATGTGGTCTTATTCTGGGTTTTTTATATCTTGGAATCAAGTTTAAGATTTCAATTGTCTATTATATCTTCTAGCAATATGTCCAGCCAAAACTCCATTTCAGTCAATAACACCTGTTTATTCTCTTACACACGTATTGCATTTTCAATATCTTCTTGTTACTCCTAGCATGCATTTCTCCATATTTCTTTGAGTGGTCTGAAGTCTGTATTGTCTTTCCATTAAGTGTCCAAGTCATAGATCCATAAGTAAGAACTGGTAAAACATGTTTATTAAAAATCTTCCTTTTCAAACACATAGGCATATTTCCTTTTAATATTAAGTTATTCTACCAAAAGCACTCCAACCAAGTTTATTTCTATGATTAATTTCATCCATTATGCTTTCATGGCAATAATCTGATTGAGGTATTTGTTATTGTTAACTTAATCTACGTCATCATAATCAATCGTTATTTTCATCTTTTGAAAAAATTCATTGAGTATTATTTGTCTTTTTAACATTTACTTTTTGTCCTACTTTCTTACTTTCATCTGATAACTCTTGCAAGAAGCTCTGAAGCATTATTTGCAAAAACAACTACATCTTCTGCAAAATCTAATTGACTTAAATAATCTCCATTTACTTTTACTTCTTTAGCTTCCCATTTTAATCCACAAAATACTTTACAACAGCACTGCTGTAAAAAGTTTTGGAGATATGGAGTCATCCTGTCTTACACCCTTCACAATGTTAACCTTCTTAGTATCATTATATAATCTAATTGTTGCTATTGCATATTCTGGGTCTATACCATGATGATCTAATGCTTTAATCCCTGAAGAAATTCTTGTAGAATTAAATGACTTAATAATTTACAAATCCAAAGCATAATGAAAATTCATATTCATTGGTCCTTTCTACAACTTCTCTCAGTACTTGAATATGATCTACTGTATTAAAATCACTTTTAAATCCAGCTTGTTTTTTTTTGGTTGGTTGAAATCCAATGTTCACTGAAGATGAATGGTATTTTTTTTTATAAAACTGATAAAAGACTGATAGGGCTGTAATTTCTAATATCTTATTTACCACCTTTTTAAAATATTAATATTATTACTGCATTCTTCCAATCATCTGTACATCTTTATCATTTACACAAGATATATAACTGCCAAAAAAATATATATTTTTTCACCTGCTTCTTTTAATATATCAATTATAATTCCATTATTATCTGGAGCTTTTCCTTTCTTAAATTTAATTACATGTTTCACTTCTTCATTTAAAATCCTGGACAATTCAGAAAATATAATAGATGTGGGAAACACTTGTTCTTTATTGTTATATAATTCTTGATAGAACTCTCCATTTCATGATGTCAGCTTTCTTTTTAGTAATAATTCCAACTTTTTTTCTTATTACAGAAATAAGTTTTCTACCAATATCAAAATGTTGTTTTACATTCTTGAGAATTTTATTCTCTTTTACAGCTTTCTTTTCTAGGTCATAATTATACTTTCTTATATCATTATCAACACTTTTTTGCACCATTTTACAAAATTTCAAGGTATTCAATCCCTCTTAATGCATCATTTTTAAATATCTTCATATTCCTTCTTTTCTTCATAATTTCTCCAGTCTCAGTAGAAATTTTATAGGTCAATTGCTGCTTTTTTTCTATAGCTATCTTTGTTGCAGTTTTAAAAAGTGTATCAGTTATTTTCCTGTTAATTTCATTCAAAATCTACTAATACTTGAAAACGATTTGCAAGTTTTAATTTAAATTCATTAGAATGTTTCTGAAGATTAAGAATATCAACTGTAAATATTGTTTTTCTTAATAATTTTTGTTTCTCCAGTTTTGCATTAACATCTTACTAATCAATGATCACTTCCTCTGTTGAATTTATTATGGGCACTACAATCTTGAATTATGTATTTTCTATTAGTCAAAATATAATCCAATTATGCTGCATCATCATTTGGATGCTTCCAGGTCCATTTCTTTTTTTCCCCTCAAAAAACAATTTCATAATACAAAGTTTTTCTTTTTCTGTAAACCCCACAAATCTATGTCCTCTATCATTTCTATTACCATAACTAAATGTATCTACACCTTTCATTTGTTTACCAATTCTAGCATTAAAATCTCCCATAATAATTTAAAACTGTTGTTTAGTCTGATCAAACGCTTTTTGCACATCCATATAAAAATGTTCTACTACTTCATCACTATGAGAACTTGTTGGGGCATAAACATGAATTATCTGCATTCGATATCTGCTATTAAGTTGAATAACTAATCTTGCCAATCTGCTTGAGACATTATCAATCTCCATAAGGTTGTTCTTCCCATTTTTATTTATAATAAATTCTACTCCGCTTGTACATGTCCACTTTTAAAATCAATTGTCTTTTCACTTTTCTTCTAATTTCACAAAGTCCAGTCAATTTAATATGAGACAGTTCTTCCAATTCTTGCAATCTTCTTTCACTTGAAAATGATCTGCATTTATAAGTACCTAAATAAAAACTCATTATCAAATGGCAGCCTGGGTCCACAATCAGGGGATTCTTAGCACCTTGTATCTTTGGCCACCAACTGCTGCCTCGGCTGGTGACTTTACAGCCTTCAGGGAATAAGGACTATGTTTTATTTTTGTCTGTCATGATGTAAATATTTATTAGAAAAAAACATTTTTATTCATACACATTCATTCTGCCTTATCAAGTAACTGATAAGAAAAACTATGGTGTTTCTTGATCTTAAACTCAGAGATAAAAAGCCAATAAACTCACCATGCTGGCTAATATGTATTGGTGAGCAGACCATCTATGTTTGAATACAATATGAATAATCACATAGTAATAACAGCTACAATAATAAAAATGTATAGAGTGGACATTAGAAATTTGCTCTAAATACAAAAATACAGTATATAAAAAAAAAGAGAGAAAAGGTTGAGATTGCTATATGTGAGTAGAGGCTATAATAACAGGTATTGATCTTTAACTAAGTTTAAAATATATATCTGGACTAACATTAATATAATATTCATTGTTTAAGTTGTAAGAAAAAATATTGCAAAAATGTATAAACAATGATACAATAAGCAAATATATTCTGTTCATATTGTTTACGAAGTTTTCATCGATTGCCAGATACCTGTCAGGAAAAATAGGATCAATTATCATTAAGCTACATTTTTGAAATGAATAAAAAAAATTATTATACAACCATAAGAAATTATATTTAGTAATTTGAATGACTGATATTCATCTGAGCTCCCAAAGTATAAATAAAAATTCTCCAAATTTACAACCATAAAAAAAAAAAAAGGCCTTGAAATCGTTTAAGGTAAGTGGTTCTTATATTTTATCTAAATGGATGTGAGTTCTGTTACTCACAATCCGAATTAGAATGTAAAATTTGTTCCATGCATAAACATGGCTAAAATAGACCAAACTATAAAGCAAAATCATTCTAGGAATGGGAAAATTAAAATACAAAATAAATCTAACAAAGGGTCTTGGAGCATACTAACAAGATCCAAAAAAGAGGATCCATTTCCTTTGCATAAAAAAAAAACTATAAAACATGTCATAGAGAAAAAACCTCTTCAAGATGTTATCGAAGGTCTAATGGTAGACATTAGTGCCAGTGACTTCATTGGAAGTTCGCCTAATGCAGAAATACAAACAGCCAGCTGTAGCAATCTTACTCAAGCACAAAATCCATTGAAGCAACATCAAAATATGTCTTTTGACCAATCTTTAAATATGTCTAATATAACTAATTTAGGGAAAATAAATAAAAATAATGGGTTGCAAGATAATGTAAATATAACTAATTTAGGGAAAATAAATAAAAATAATGGGTTGCAAGATAACGTAAATATGAATGTAATTACAAGCCCGCACTATAACATGAACCTAGGCTCTGCACAAAATGCTGAAAACTTTGATTGCAGTAAAGCAGGGCCTGTTGCAGAGGAGCAAACAAATAGTTTCGGGCCTGTTGCAGAAGAGCAAACAAATAGTATCTATATACATTCCATGCACAGCTCATGTAATATTAAGACTAACTATAACAAATGTCTGAAACTACTTAAAAGTTACAATTGTTCAAACTCCCCCAAAATTAAAGAAAGCAAAGATTTACTTACAGCTGATTTAGTCCCTATTACGGCTAACGTTCTGGCGAAAGTCAGCGATGTTACAACCAGCAGCTCCAACGCATTTACGAAGTATAAAAAAATGAATCATAATAAGAACAACAGTCGCTTAGATTCTTTAAAAAATCTAATAAAATAACCTGCTACAAAATTAATAATAATTGTATTGATAAAAAAAAATACACTGATAAAAAATCTCTAGAAATGGACACGGGAAAGTCAAATGAAATAATCAATGACGGCATTGATTTAGAACACTGCTCACCATGTATTGATATGACTGGCACTAAGCAATAGAATTAACAGTGCAAATAAAAATACGAACATAAAGCTTAAGTCTACGGCTCTTATTAAATATAATAGCCATAACGGAGACACACAACATATCATAAAAATAAATGAAAACAGTGTGAGTAATTATAAAACAGGACCTATTATTTCTAAACAAAATAAAACTAAAGTTCTATCTGATGAGGCAACCTTCATTAATGATAATGAAGCTACAATAGAAGACAGAGTTGAAATAAATATAAATCTCAATTCCGATAATGCCGATATCTTGTGCTCTGGAACTAACATAACAGAGTCCAATGTAATCACGCCAGCATTATATATCAATTATGAGACTCCCGATGAGCGTAACTGTAAGGAAAATGATTGTAAATCGGACAATATCAATAAATCAAATCATAGTAGGTATAATCCGGAATCTAAAAAAAAAAAAAAAAAAGGATATAATGTTGAAAAAAACCATTCCATAATTAATACATCAATATCTGAAAATATGTCACACGTGGAGGCGGATGGCACTGCCAATGGCTGCAAAACTAAACTTAATAACCGAGAGTCGCACAATACACCTAAATCCAACTCCAGTTGGAGTCATCAAACATCCAAAATCCTGCCCAAAAATATGCTAACATACCAGCTAACTCAAAATCAACTCATTTTGGGTGAACAGAGAGTGTTAGCGAGGATGCTGACTGTTTTCTTTCCACATCAGGAGACAAAACGAACATTATAAACGCATATAAGCCAAAAGCTAATAAAACTGTAGATACAAATCCCCTTGCATTAAGTCCAGATGATAAGCATCCAAGCACAGAATCACTATCTAATCATAGTCAAATAGATAGTGAATCATTTTCCAGTTTAATTTTTCATAACAGCACTAGAAATAATGCAGGATGGCTCAAGCAAATACACTATCCAAATAGAAACAAAAATAACTTGCAAACACATTTGTTTGAATATCCGTTAGAATCTCATACCATAGCTGGTCATCCACCACTCAACACTTGTCACAATAATGTCTTCCCTCCTGTCACTCCAAAACATACATTATTAATGGGAAAACAAGATGAACTCGATCATAATTTGTTAAAACACACACACTCAAATAATGCAAATTTCACCGAACTACAAACTAACCCTGCTGATCTGAAACTAAATGTATCACATTTCTTATGTCATATGCTAGTGCAGCTCGCGCTGGAATAACACAAGCTGGGTCAGTTAGTCACTCTGGCAATGGCCAACCTTATCTTCCTTCAGGTCACAATACTGACCACCAAGGCAACTATGCAAATCAAAAAACTAGGAATGAACATTCTTGGCTAATAGAACAGCAACCACACCATGCAGATGATATGGTTCAAGTGGATCCAATTGAAAAAAACATTATACTAAATCAACTTTCAGTGGAGCAAATTGAAAACATTATCATTAATTTTAACCTGACTATTCCAAACAATCTTCTGAAATCGATGGCTAACTATAGCAATGATAAGAGTATTATACCTGCAGTAATGAACCTAAAGTGCTCTCTGTTTAAATTTCCAATGAATGCCTTATTTGAGTTAATTAAAAGAGCAAATATTGCAAATGAAATACATAGGATCTCTACACATCCAAATGACCGCTATATAGCAGTCGAATTCAAGACCTGGGCTAGCAGGAATAACTTTAAAAGCAAATTTAAAGTATTGGATGATAAGATCATAGCAACTGTAGATATAAACAGATCATCCACTCTTAATGGGTCAATAAAAGATTGCATTACAGGAATAGATGAATCTTATTTACAAGAGATATTAGAACCCTTTGGCAAGGTGGCTAGCTTCACCTACCTTCCAATTGACAAAATATTTAACAACATTCTCTTGAACAAAGCAACATTTAGACTGCTCCTAAAAAAGGGAATAGTGCCAACAGATATTCCAACAGTGTTGTTGGCTAGAGGCTGTCCCATGATACTATCTTTTGCAGGGGTTAGGCCACAGTGCTTCTACTGTGGACAAAGAACACACCTGATTAAGGAGTGTATGAATCGTATATGTACATCTTGTCATCAAAAAAAAGGTGGAACTCACAGATGTAGACAACAACAGACTTCTCATTCAGTTCCGGAGGTGCAATATGCTTCACACCAACCGAGTACACAACACAACAATGTTGAACAGCATGATGAACTCAACTTAAAGCAAACAAATAAAAATCCCAAAAGTATCCTAATACATGAAAAGAATCAGCCCTCCTTAATTAACATTCATCAGGATTATAAACATAACACATCGCATAACAATAGTCACAAAAACCAAATCAGTAATCAAAGGCCTTTAGAATCAAAACCAAAAGATTCCCACAATAATTAATCTAGAAATTCTCATGAAAACATAGGTTTAAGCTCAGTCACAGTGTCTGGTAATAGGGCTGGTAAAAACAATATAGACCAAGATCAAACCTACCTAAAAAAAGATGGAAATACCTAAACCTAAATCTGTCCAAGGTAAATATAACATCTTGTCAAGTCCTAGTGACACACTGATAGCTGTGACTAATGAAACTATCACTCCTTATCAAACACTGGTAGATGCTGCTGCTTCTTGGTCTGCAGATGAGATGGAGACATTCATCACTCCTAACACCAGTTATAAAAGAAAACCATGGGTTGTTGTATCTAGTCCTAGCTCAGGAGAAGAAGAGATGGCATTCTCACTGAGGCACTCCAAACCCACAATGTCAAATGCAACTAACAATAAGCATAAAGGAGCCACAGAAAAGAAATGCAAATCGATCTTCCATCTGATTTGGTAACTAGTTATCCTACCAATGGCTTTTCTGTGGATCTCCCCACTTCGGATTTAAACATCCCTCCAAACATCCACATGGAAAGTAATAAAAAAAAGAGTCTGCTGATACTTTAAGAAAACCACCTGTGGTGGAATCTAGCAGGCCGTCTTGCAATGGATAATAACAAATGTTTAATCTCTGCTATCAATGTCTGAGGAATTAATTCCCTTGGTCATATTAACGCCATCAGGCATTTCTTTAAGCAAAACTTACCACATATGTTGTTCATAGGGGAAACGAAATTTCACCTAAACTCAAACTACTTCATTAAAGCAGAACTTAGTAAAATAGGATTCACCCATTTATCTACAGGTCATGCTGCTAGGGGAGGAGTTGGGGTAATAATAAATAATCTTCTGGCTCCAACCTACTTCAGAATTATTTATCTAGATCAGAACCTAATCGCCATGGAGTTTACCTTCTTGAATACTTTCAAAGTGATTTACATATATAGCACCAGTGTTCATGCAACACTGCTGAAAATATTCCTTACAACCTAATTAGTAATAATAATAATGCACCTACCATTCTCCTCGGTGACTTTAACATCTCTTATGAGTCCTTCACAAAGAAATATTTACCCCTACTCAACAAAGTATTCCTCAATGAGAGGGGATTCTTTCCACCTGATGCATTTTCTTTCTATACAAAAAACAGTCACACGCTCATTGATCTAATGTTCTATTCGACCTAATTGCACTATGGGATAGAAGCGAGACTGCAACTGACAGCTTTTTCGGAACATTTTGCAATTATGGCATCCCTAGAGCTGAACAACTTTCAACAAATCAAAGTCAACCGAAGTCTCAGAATGTACACTAGAACCAATGCCACTGAGGCATTTTTCTCGGAGGCCTACATTCTTTTTCACAAGGTGAACCTCATATACCTTCACCCGGTCGAGGCCTGGACTACATTTATAGGCATTATTCAATCGCTTATATCCCTATACACCTTCAAGCTTAAGGAGACAACCACACTGATGCATGAATTGGACAGTCTGAATGGAAAAATTAAAAACTTCGATGGTCGGGATAATAACATTGAATACTTACTTGAACTAAAAGCTTTATACAGATCGAAACAGTCAGCAGTAGCAGAGATAATGGCTACAAAAAATGCAAAGAATTTCCTGCCAGCTCAACATTGCTGGACCCAGGGCTATCTCAGTTGGGCTCTGGGAGCCAGAAAGAAACAGGAGGTTTCTACTTCATTGCTCATCAGTGGTTGCAGTATTACTGGTGCAAATATGATCTTACACATAGAGAGCCACTATCAAAACCTACTTTTAGGTCACTGGACAAACCCTGCCATAGAGTGGATGGACACATCTGGAGAGGCAGATCATGGTATTACACTCCAGGTCATCAGCAGTAGGTTGCAGGGTTTCCCTGATAACATTCACCCTGGGATTCATGCTATCCCGAAGTTTGTGTTCACTCACTTAAATTTTTTTACTGCGAGGATTATATTAAACATGTTAAACTACCTCACCATTGAAAGGAGAGTAATCCCTAACCTTTATCCAATCACCATGGTCCCATTTATAAAAAAGAACCGGGATCCTATCTCTCTTAGCAGCATCAGGCCGATATCAATGACA